>WBMY01013876.1:178306-208808 GCA_013397315.1 Donacobius atricapilla
AGCCCCGCTGCTCGGGCAGCCTTTGGCAGAGCCGGGCACTCTCCGGGGCCGCGTCCCGCCCTCGCCGAGCGGGCTGCTGGTGAAAGTTAAAAACGTATTCTCTCTGGGCAATCTTGGGCTGTGTGTCTTGGAAAAACATCGCAAACAGGAAATTATTTGTGCAAAGGAAGCGCCGGGAGGGCCGGTCCTTGCGGCGGCAGCGCCGCTGCTTGGGACGGGTGGTGGTGGAACTGGGGATACCCACCTGCAGCAGGACCAGACCGCTGGCCCCCGCCTTGCGCAACTTAATTAATGATAAACTTTTAAAAAGCGGATTTTGCAGTCGGTGCCTCTCCGTGGCGGTGGAGGGGGGGACACCCGCGCCCAGCCGCGGTGCTGGCGGGGGCTCCCTGCAGAACGGGGCTCGGAGCCGGGGTCCCCCCGGCCCGAGCGGTCCCTCGCAGAGCTCCCCACGCAGCAGGGGCCGAACACCCACTGCGGCCATCGGCCCCTGCCGAGGGCCAAACTTGAGCCCTGGTTTGGAGCTGAGCCAGGCGCAGCAGGAAGCATTTCCTTCCAGGGGCAGGTGAGAGGCACTAAACAAGAGTTAAGACTCCGGAAATGTGGCTCTCGGTAGCATTGGTGGTGATGCTGCATTTAGTGGGATTGAGTAGCATTGGGGGTGATGCTGAGCACAGAAGGTATCGGAGGGGCGACACTGCAGAGTGGCTACAACAGGGATGAGAGTTTGTCTGACCCATTCGTTACTTCTTTCACAGCCAACATGCCAGTGTCAAGAATGCGCATGAGACCCTGGCTGGAAATGCAGATTGATTCCAATCAAATACCAGGACTGATATGGATTAACAAGGTGAGGCTGCTTTGTACTATTATCATCATTATTAGTACTACTTGTGTACCATTAACATTCCTTGTTCTGAGTTTAATGACACGGAACGCAAGTCCAGAACATAAAGGAAAAGACATGGAGGAAACTTGCCAGCATTAAGTTTGAAAAACAACAGTTTTTGTTTGCAGGAAAGGTAGCTCTTCTTGGGACACAGTGACGTAGTCCCATTTTTCCCTCAGAGAATTCCCAGAACAGGAATGATAAATTGCATTGAAAACATTGAGTATGTTGGAAAATGAAGAAACCTTCAAAATGTCTTTTAACCCCTGCTGCTCATTGAGCTAAATCACCTCCTGTCCCAGATAGGCAGCTGCTCTTATACTCCAGTTGCTTCTATTTTTAAGATTTGGCCTGAAGGAAATGTTGTAATTTTAGGTCTTTAAGGCATATCCCTGTTACCAGGTTGTAGCACAGGTTGAGATCACTGGGCTTATTGAACCAAGTCTCTGAAGTTTCCATATCCACCGCAAAATTATATTCAAGCTACATTTTTTGTAGGATTGCTGCAGGTTCTTATAGGCAACTAAAAAAAGCGATTCTCCAACAAAGTGTATCTAGAAAAAATGCTGTAATTTATGACATACTAAAATGTTAGATGTGATGTATTGAAATTATTCTGGAGTAAAGTTGATAATATTGCTCACTTTTACAGTACTGTAGCACCTTTGGGTTTTTGTCCCAGTTTCAGAAACCATAAAAAGCCTTAAATGCCATGAACAAAATAGATGGAACAATGGCTATTTAATTAAAATATAGGTTAAATAACCATTGTAGTTATACGCCAATAGTTATAACCCCCCTGCTCTATATTTCAGAGCAGGGTGGGTTATAACATTTCTGAGCTGCAGCTGAGAACTCTGATTAAATCCATCATTCCAAACTGGCATGTGATATTTCTCCTTTAATTCAAACCTCTATTGGTTAAATTTCAGGATAAGAGGATATTTCAAATCCCATGGAAACATGCAGCTAAGCATGGCTGGGACATGGAGAAGGATGCCTGCCTTTTCCGGAGTTGGGCCATTCATACAGGTGTGTGCTGGCTTTACATTTCCATCTGTATATGACTGTCATAAACAAGGCATTTTTTGGCTTGACTTACACTGGTAGTTAGATTAACTTGGAATCTATACTAGTGTATATATCAGAAAATAGAATGTTGGTGTCTTTTGGTGGGGAAAAAAACAGCACTGGAAAGTCTGAAATACACAACCCGTCTCTTATTTATAGGAAGGTATAAAGAAGGCGAGAAGGATCCTGATCCAAAAACCTGGAAGGCAAATTTCCGCTGTGCCATGAATTCCCTGCCTGACATCGAAGAAGTGAAGGATAAAAGCATCAACAGGGGCTCCAGTGCTGTCAGGGTTTACAGGATGCTGCCACCCTTGACAAAGCATCAGAAGAAAGGTAAACCCTTGGCAATCCAGCTGGAGTTACACACTGCTTGAACAGCCCTTAAATGTCCTGCTCTATGTAAGCAGGGGTAACAGACCTGTTGGTAGCACTGGCGTTACTGGGCTTGCTTACTGCTTATTGCTGGGAACAGCTTGTATAAATAGTTTAATTTTATCCCAAGTTCCTTAAACATGCCTAAAGGCAGCATCAGGGGGTGACGGGGACTGGCTGCTGCTGGCAGTAGTTGAGCTTGCCGAGCAGGTTTCAAGGCTGCAAGAGCTCACACTTGCCTAGAATGTGCAGCCTTTTCTCACCTTCGTCTTATTTTATTTCACAGAAAGGAAGTCAAAGTCTTCAAGAGAAGTAAGAAACAAGAGCAAGAGAAAGGTATGTGTCTGTAGAGGCAGCTGAAGAAGCTAGAGGTTTTGGTGGTTTTCTTTCTTAACTTTTTTCATATGGGAACTTGCGTGTTCTTAGACAAGTCTTTCATGCTTTACCCTTGTTTTTGTAGTGCTATGAAGAGACAAGGCTGACAGAGTCAGCAGAAAGCTTAACCAACACTCCTTTGCCAGATGACCACAGTGGCTACACCATTCACAACTATGCAGGGCAGGAAGTGGAGGTGGAGAGCACAGCCATCACCCTAGGTGAGACGCTGGGTTTAGGCCTGAGCAGAGCGGAAAGTGCCATTTGTGCCAAACCCACGGTCAAAGATGAGTCTTGGGGCTGGGGCAGCTGCAGCGTCAGCCTGGCAGGGAGGAAACAGGGATGGTTCTCTCCCTCCTGTGAGTGCCAACTCCTGGTGCATCCCACAGACCTGTCCTCCTGCGAGGTGAGCGGCTCCCTGACCAGCTGGAGGCCAGCAATGGAAGTCACCATGGCTGACAGCACCAACGACCTCTACCAGCTCCAGGTGTCTCCCCTGGCTTCGTCCTCCGAAGGTGGGTATTTCTTTTTTCCTGCCCCAGTCTTTCACTGGTCTGCTGGAGGCAAGGCAGCAGGATGAAGGAGTGCCTAGGCCAACAGGAGAAACAAGAGCTGTTTCATAGAAAAAACAATTCCCATCCAATAGATTTGGGAATTTGGAGTTACTTAACCAGCCAGGGTGCAGAAGGGAGGAGCTCTGGCACATGCCACCTGCCCATGAGTGAAAGGCTCTGAAATACCACATGCTCCAACAGAGATGGTGGAGGTAGCCGTGCGTCCCACTGGGGAAATAAATAATTAACGTGGATATGTCAGAGTGGTTCTTCACTCGGGGGCAAATCATCTTCCTCCTATCATCCACAGCAAGTGGGCTCTGTTCTGTTGAGTCCTGGGGAGGCATCAGAGCTGGCTGGAGCCCTGCACCTCAACACGCAGTTGTTGAAGAGTGTCAGAGATGAAGGGCTGTGAGGAGTCTGGGGTGGGCCTGAATAAAAAGCAGTCATGTTGTGTGACAGGAGAATATGAAGCAGGTTCTGTGGTGAAGAAGCAGAAGTATGGGGGCTAAAAGTTGACATCTATGTTTTCTTCCCTTTTTTTTTAATATGCTTACTAAACAGTCACAGATGAAGATGAAGAGGAAATAAATCCGGATATTTTTAAGGTAAATGCAGCCCTTCTCGTCAGAATAAAATTGTCCGAAGTTGGTGTTTGTACCAAGAGAGGAAGGGAAGCAGGTATCTGATCCAGTCTCGTGAGCTGAGCATACACTTGCTTAATGAGGAAGCCTGAAGACTTAAATATAAAAAGAAAGCTGCTTTGCAAACATGAACTGGAGAGGACACGCCCATGGAAATATTTACCCTTCATATGAAAGTCAGAGGAAGCTACTGAGTACTGCTAGGACTGGAGATTCATAGAATCATAGAATTAAGGTTGGAAAAGATCTCTAGGACATCAAGTCCAACCATCAGCCCAGCACCACCACCATGTTCATTAAACCATGTCCTTAAGTGCCATATCCTCGTGTTTTTTGAACATTTCCAGGGATGATGATTCCACCACTTCCCTGGACATGTTCCAATGCTTGACAATCCTTCCCATCTAAATTTCTTCCCCAATATCCAATATAAAGATCCCCTGGCACAACTTAAGGCCTTGATCTCAGGTTGTATTAGGGTCTGCAAAGATCCTCTAGACAATTTGCCCTTCCCTCCATCTCTGACGTGTTTAGCTCCTAATCTGCATTTCCAGACATGTCACACTCATCCAGCTGATAAGATAGGAAAAGGTGCTCCAGCTCTTGCTGTTTTGCATGAACTTTTTTCTTTTTTTAAGACTGTGACAAAACAAGTTTTATATGGCTTAGCATGAGAAAATAGAACGTGATCTTGTTGCTTACCTGTCTTCTAATTAAGAGCAAGTAATCAAACATTGCACCCACAGCAGGAAGGAGCAGTTTTTACCATCTCCTTCTTATCTTGCAGCTGCTTGGACCAGCCCAAGACTGGCACAACACCAGCATTGGGGGGAAAGGCTTTCTCACCAACGAGTCAGGCACCCAGACCCTGTGTAGCACCTACAGCTACAAGGAGCAGGACGGGGACATCGACACCACATCAGGTACAGACTCCTGGGCTGCCCCTGGCAGTCAAGGCCACAGGGAGGGTGATGCAGATAAGACAATAATTGGGAGGCAGCAAAGGAAATGGAGGAATTCATTATTCTTGTGTTCTGAGATTTCCAAGCAGCCTGGTGGAAGGCTGTAAGGAATTAGTTGATAAAGAGGGAAAGTCAAAAACACCTCCAGTAGGCAAATCCTACAGACTTCAGGCTTATACACATGTAAGTTAGGTCTTGGAATATAACTGAAGAATTTCCTCTAGCAATAGCTTAAATGAAGCAGTTTAACAGAAAGTGTTTGATGTATTTTAGGAAAATAATAGTAAATAGTAGTAAAATAATAGTCAAAAATACTAGTAAAAAACTAGTAAATAGTAAAATAATAGTCTAAAGTAGATACTCTCATCTGAGAAATCTCTCAATTTTTGATATTTATTTTTAATATATCTATACGCTATTTTGCTCTTGCTGCATTAATTCAGTGCCCATTCTCGGTTTCTTTTATCTAGGAGAGATAGATTTCAGGTTCTTTGACCAGAAAAACAGCTTAGACTTCTCTTGGCTGGATTCAGTGAGGCCGACCATGCAAGTCATTCCCTGTGGATTGTAAACCCTTGGCGTCCTCCAACCACAAACTGCTCTTGGATAGAAACTTCAACAAACGTGGAGAGAATGGAAGAATTTTTTTGTTACTGACTGAAGGAAGAAAGTAGCTTTTTTATTCCGTTTCAGTTGTAGGTCTGGAAAGGTTAGCGTGAGAAACACCATGATCAATGTAAAAAAGGAACCCCATCCTGCTAGCAGGACTCTGGCACTGAAGGTGCTCAGCTGCAGCTCCCACCTTACTGCTCTGGAGCTGAAGCTTTTGCTGGAAGGTGTCACTGTGCCATGGAGTCTGACCTGGTGGGGTACCACAAGCCTGGGGAGCAGGTTACCATCCTCCCAACGAGTGGTGTGATGAGCACTTTATCCACAGTGTGCTTAGAGGAGAGACTGCAGAGAAGTCTCTGACCTAATAGTTTTGGTTGCTGCTTACCTGTGCAACACTGGTGACATTGAGCTTTACAACTGTCATGACACTTTCACAGAAAAATTGGGCTAATGGGCCATCTCTTCTTTGATTTACTCCATCATATAGTTCATCTTTCAGACCTTTTAAACTCTGTTAATAGACCATTAAAATGTGAAAATTCAGTTTAGGCTTTGCTTCCACCTAGTCCGTTCCACAGGTGCACTCCTAGGATGCTCTCTACCATAGGCATGACCTATCCCTTTCCTCATATGAGTTCAAGAGCTGCTGCATGAAACAATTTTGCACTGATAGAGGGGCAGAGCTCTTTATTTTTACCACGCCTTTTGCAGCTTCCTTCTGGCACTCTGTAGGATTTCCTCCAGTACAGCACAGAAGCTGTAACATCCCACAGATCCTCTGCATCAGCATGTGCAGGTGAGTGCTGGATGGAACAGGTTCTAATGTGTGTTAGTAATAGATAGGAATCAAATCACTAAAGACTATTTTCTTGTACATTTTATTTTTGTATATAAAGTGTATATTTGTTTTAATAAAATGTTTTATATATGACATGTTTACTTTTTCTCATGGAAGAGCTCTGAGGATGCATTCCAGCTTCCTTGAAAAATACCCAAACAGATGTGCTGTTGAGACAGTTGGAGGGGTTTTTTCATGAGTCATGAAAGCACAAAGAATTTTGTTTGCTCTCATTTTCTACCCTCCAGCCTCTTCTAAGTGCAGCTGGTGGGTGGAGCCCTACATGTCAGGGAAGGGGAGCCCTGGTGCTGTGCATTGCAGGGTAGTTGGTTTGTATTTGTCATCATCTGCAAGTCAGACCTGAATCAAGAGCAAGGTTACAGGCTACACTAAAAACCCTGTACAGGAGGTCCCTGCTATGGACGTTCCTATCAGCAATACCATTGGCTTCTGGTATTAGATCAGTAGTGAAGCCATCGTTAAATACCTCAGGTTTGCCTAAAAAGAAAGCACAGGCACAATTCAGAAGGCAAGGGGAAGGAAGCCGGTTTTCCACTGAATATTTGATTCATTTGCTATACTTCATGCTGTAAAGGTCTAATGTTATTGCATCATGGGTGGTTGGATACAAATGAGGCTGAGGCAGTGTGTGAGAGCCACAGCCACTGACAGTGCCTGGAAAACCCCGGGGCTGTGCTGGCCTTTGGGGAATAACTTCATTTTCTGGGCCAGAGCCAAGCAGAATATTGGGCTGCAGGAGAGGAAGACCCAGCCCAAAGGGCTGGAACAAAGAGGACATTTCCTCCTGCCTTTGGCACAGGCTTTGCTGCAGCCTGACCTGCGGGGCAGGGACAGATGTGAGGCTTACTGAGGGAAGAGGGAAAATTGAGTGCCAGGCCATGGCTCCCAAATCCAGCGCAGTCAAGTGGAGGGAGAGGTCCCTTTGTCCTGTTAATCATTAACCAGCCCTCCCTGGCACAGCCTGAGGCAGGCAAGCCCTGGAAGAGCCTTGGGCAGAGAGCAGCTTCTGCTGAGCTCATCCTAGCCTGCGGGGGTGGAAGCTGGGAGCGTGGGGACTGTGCTGTCCCCCAAAGCTGTCACACGCCCTGGCAGGGTATCTGGCCTGAAGGTCCGCACGTTGGGAATCCCCTCCAGCTGGGAATCCCTGAGTACTTGGGCTGCCTTAAATCACACACACCTAAAATCCTGCAGATCTAGAGCAGGAACGTTTTGTGCACAAGCAGAGAAATCACCCACCAGATTCTCAGGCTTCCAGTATTTAAAGTAAGTTTATAAAAGAGACAGAGAACAACTTTTAACTCGGGCAGACAGTGACAGGACTAGTGGGTATGGCTGCAAGCTGACACAGGGTAGGGTTAGGCTGAATAGATACTGGGAAGAAATCCTTGACTCTGGAGGGTCATGAGGCCCTGGCACAGGCTGTCCAGAGAAGCTGTGACTGCCCTATCCCTGGCACTGTTCAAGGTCAGGTTGAGAGGGGCTTGGAGCAATCTGGGATAGTGGAAGGTGTCCATGCCTATAGCAGGTTGAAGAAAAATGAGCTTTAAGGTCCCTTCCAGCCCAAACCCTTTGATGGTTCTATGATTCCATGACCAGATTTGTGTCCTGGTCAGCTGCAGCAGCACCTTCTACCCGGGAAAGAATGTGGGGCTGCAGGGCCTAGAGCTACCTCTAGCCCTGGGACAGGACAGCAGCGCAGCATCACCAACACAAGGAGGAAATCCATTTTAAGGGCCCTTGCAAGTTTACCACACTTGGGGCAGGAGAGAGATGGGAAACTTTGTATAATGCAAACATTGCTAAAAATAAGGTAGAGATTAATTCACCCATTCATGCATTAAAAGGGGCATGCTTTTCACAAATATACTCACATTAAAAAAAAAAAAAAATCATTGAAAGGTTCACAGATAAAAGGTTAGACCAAGATTTGGGAATAGAAGAAAGCAGCAGCAAGTGCCTCACACCCAGACACCAGAGACATTCTCCAAGACTATTTTATCAGGACGTTGGAAATGCTTTCCCTTGTTACCTGCACGTCTGACTGCATGTTGGGTATTTTACCAGTGAAAAGTGGTGAAGTCCAGTGACAGAATTTGGTAGTTATTCAGCTATTAAAGCATCTGTATGGATAAATTCCACCCCAGGTATATATTGTCAGTTTTGTTGTTTTGAACTTTCTGTGAGGGGAAGAAAAACAGAGCGGTGCTCTCCAGCTCAGGAGTGGGGTGACCTGGGGGTTCCTATGCTGAGCTGATGCCTGAGTGGCTCCTCCATCATCTCCAGGGCAGGTGGGACTTGCAGAAGGAGCAGACTAAAGAGACTTTTAGGCTACTTGTACACAGAGGAGCATCATCAGCTCTTTTGGATAAACTCCCTGCACAGGCTATGTGAGAGAAACAGTTTCAAACCTTGACACTGGATTTTTCTGAACTTGCCTATCCCAAAAAAGCTCTTCATAAACCCAGTAAATGTCTGTTGGAATAAGAGTTGTTTTCACCTGTCATATGCACATGGTGAAATTCAACTGGGAAGTGTTCACATGGCAGGAGAGCACGCCCCTGGGGAGAGCTGCTCAGCCCTTTCAAACCCAGCCAGAGCAATAAAGGAAAAGCTCCTGTGGGCAGGGCTCAAAGGGCAAGAAGCTCTTGTGCTCTGAACCTTGCATGGCAGAGAGACAGACCTAGAGGCAGTGCAGCTGTTGTAAAAATAGAGATAACTTCTCTGAAGTGGAAAACAAAAAGGAGTCGTTGTGTAATCACTGGTCATTTAGGAAATGAATGGAGCTTCTGCTGCAGGCTTGGAAGGCTGCTCTAGCAGAGGCTTTCCACCACCTACCCCATTCTTACACCATCACTGGCTGCAGCTCACTTGTAAGCCTTGAAACCACTCAAAAACCAACGAAAAAAATCCCTTTATTTAGCTTTAGAGCCTTAGACATCAACAGGACAGTAACAAGAAAATATCAAGAGAGTCTCAGATATAGTCCCACATCCTGTAGGGACATAGGAAAGCTCTGTAGCATTCTGCATTAAGGTGGAAGGAGCTGCTGCTTCATGCCAGCAGAGGTTTTCAGTGCTGCAGAGGCAGGATCTCACATCTGGTAACTGAAGCTTTTCCCAGGGAAAACCTGGGACCTGTAAACAAGGGGTTGTTGCTTTTCCCCCAGTCTTTGTCCAGATGGATTCTTAGTGAGTGGCTCAACAGTGCCTGGAGAAGCCTCTGGCTCTTGGCTGCCCAGAGCAGTGGCACCTCATGTAAGCTTTGCCTGCCAGGCAGCAGAAAGTCATCCTGCAGTTATCCTGCAATTATCCTTTCACCTTTATTTGCTGTAGTGATTGAATCCTGATAGTCACGCACATTTCCAGGCAGTCACATGATTTACAGTATCACACGCAGAATGGATAGCAGGGCTTCAGGCCACAGGTATGAATTTATAACTGCAAAAAACAGTGGGATATTTATTTGCGGTGCAAAGGCAAGCTATTGCTTAGAAAGCGATCAAATATCATGGACTACAAACACTTCTCTGTTGTTGAGGGTCATTCCTCCTCTCCAGTTCCACAAGCTCCACTGTTTCCTCCATATTTGTAAAAACACAACACATAGAAGACAGAAACTTTTCTCAGGGCAAAAGCCTCTCTCAGAGGCTTGGGAGGGCCAAGGAAAAAGTGTTATCCGTAGAAAAGCTGGCGTTAGAGCTTAGATGGGGTAACATTTTCCCTAGAAAGGAAGATAGGGATGAAAGTCACATCTTCATGGACCAACTGTATCTAAGTTGTGTTTTCCCTTTCACCAATTGCTTCAGTCTGTTGCTCCCACCACAGAGCACTTCAGAGCTGGTTTTTCTCCCACATTTTTCTATCTCCTTTCTCTCACTGTTAACTCATCCCTGTTCCTCTCCAGCCCTTCTATGTGCAAAAAACCCCAAAGCAGTAATAAAAGCAACAATAAAAGCTCATTGGTGCAGCCGCGTGGTGCAGGTAGCTCCAGTTACTTGCACTACATCATTCCCCACTAACCTTTGGTCTCATTTGTCCTGATAAGGTCAGGATGTGAATTCAGCCAGCGTGGTTCCCTGCCATGCACTCTGTCCTAGCACAGCTTCCCCAGAGACGGGAGGAGCTGGGAAGGGATGGGAAAACTTCCCATGGCCCCTTCCAAAGTTCCATCAAGAGCACTGCCATTAGCTGAACCCTCCAAAGTTCCATCAAGAGCACTGCCATTAGCTGAACCCTCAAAAGCACATCAGCCCAAGCCAGCAAAAGTCATAAATTGCCTAGAACCTAGAAAATCTGCTCATCCTGCTGGATTTGGTCACCAACTGGATATGAGCAGAGATGTCACACACGGTATGAAGGACTCAGGGTTGCCAGGCAGGAATGTTCTCAACTCACTGATTGCCTTGCCGACCATGGTGGAAGGGCAGTGCCAGATCACAGCATGTCAGGAAGATAAGGTAGCCAGGAGGATCTGTAGCCACAGGGCTCAGAGATGAGGAGGGCCAGGGTCTGGGCAAGGAGCACATCAGATGAGCCACCCAACCAAACCTCTGTGCCAGAAGTTACCAGGGTCTGCCTCTGCATAAATACCGAGGCAGTTACCATCTGTTCTGGTGTGTTAGGCTGCAAATCTAAGTCAAGACAAACATTTGGATGAAGCAGGCACTTGGAAACAATTACCAAGAGCTATCCAGGAATAAGGAATCTGATTTGCAGAGAAAATGAGACAGCAAATCCAGCCTCTCTCCTTGCTTCCTGACAGCTGACACAAACAGTGTAGCTCTCCTCAGCCTTTTTAACTTCAGAATGATCTACTCCCTTCCTTTTCCTCATGATGAATACAGAAATGTCACCATGAAGCCTTTGAAGAGCCTGGCAGTCAGCACCCAGCCAGCCCGAGATGTCAGGTGAGATGAGGGGTGAGATGCTGTCACAGCCCACACAGCATAGACCAGCATCTCACAGCTCACCAGTGTCTCCCAGCTGCCACAAACCAGTAGGGGGGAAAGGCTGAGTTGATGGCCCACCAGGTTTCCAGGGCACCCTGCTCCTGGGCCAAAACAGCAGCAAAACAGGTTACCACGTGAGCATCCTGAGCTGCGATGAGAGGGTGGGTGCTCAGCTGTCACAGGTGAGCTCACCACCGATTTTGCAGTAATAGTGTCACACTTCAGCCAACGATTCCTGTCTATTGTGCTTGTTCCCCCCATCACACAACATGCTGTGGTCACAGCATCAAAGCTGGGGCAAGCCAAGATGTGTCCAGCATCTTCTGGGGACCTTCCAGGGGAATTCAGCTTCAATAGCATTACACGACAGCCTGAGCAGAAACAGCTGCCTGCCAGCCATAAGCAGAGGAGAGGACTTTGCTCTGTTTGTATGGATCAGTGGTTGAAAACACAAAAACAAGGGAGTGGTAAAAGGCAGGTTCTAAAGGGAGGAGGAAGGAGAAGGGTCTGAGGAACTTATGGCAACCAGAAAATAGCTGGAGGTTTTGCTCCTTTCAAAGCATGTGTGGTTTGGCATTGATAACACAGAGAATGAAGGACGGAAAACAGCATAAGAATACTGGCTCTAATTCAAATTGAATTGAGCACAAGCATTGCTCATATCAGCTATTTGTGAGCAGGGCTATTAAATAACAAGAGCCAGGTGAACCACAGCATATCCACTAAATATGCCCAGTTCCAGTATCTCCATTGCAAGAATATGTTTCACTGAGTTAGTTCTTTTATCAGCTTAATATTGCAAAGATTTCACCAACAGTCTTCAGGCAGCAGAAACTAACTGGAAAGACAAGTCCAGACAGGCATAGCTTTGTTTTCACCAGCTTTATTGCTGAAGAAAGCAGACAGAGCGGGGAGCAGAGTGGGGACTGTGCTGGCCTGTTCCAGACTTGTAGCTAGTTCGTAGGATATTTTTAACAATTCTGAAGGGATATGGCATAGATTACTAGTGGCAATATTTAAAATCAGCAAGTGAACCATGTTAGACATCTAGATTTCACATAGAAATAATAATTCTATGTTATATCCAGTAGCTGCCATTCCTACCCAGGGCAATCCTTCACGATCAGCTTTGGAGGAGCATTACTGGAATTTCTCCTGCCTAGCCTGTTTCACCCCACGCTTCTGTAAGCCACCAACAGGCTTCCCACAGAGAAACATGAGGAGCTTTGCTGGAAGGACAGGCTGAGCCCCCCAGTCCCATCCCTGATGAAGGGCTTAGCTCACTTCCCCCCGTATTTTACTTGTGTTAAACAGGCAACAAATATTCCACCTAATCAGCATTCTAGGAGAAGCAGCTCACCAAGGTGTTTGATTACAACACACACACCTTTAGGTAACAGGAGCATCCAGGGGTTATTAAAGAGTGGTAACAGCCCTTGACCTGCTCACAGGTATGAGGAAGCCTTGAAATAACATTTTTCTGGGTTCCACAGCAGGGTGACATCTCCATCCACCAAGTGCCAAGGAGTACAGCCAGGCTGAGTGGGTGTCCTGCCAAGGCAGTGTCTCCAGGATCAGGAATGACTCTGCTCTGACAACTTTTGCAGCGACTAAAATGTTCTGGAGAAAAGGAGACTCAAGACAGAACCTCATTGTTCTCTACAACTCCCTGACAGGAGGGTGGAACCAGGTGGGGATCAGCCTCTTCTCCCAGGTAATAAGAGATAGGACAACAGGAAATAGCCTCAAGTTGTGCCAGGGGAGATTTAGATTGGATATTAGGAAGAATTTCTTCATGGAAAATGTTGCCACGCTCTGGAATGGGCTGCCCAGGGCAGTAGTGGAGCCACCATCCCTGGAGATGTGGCACCTGGGGACACAGTTTAGTGGTGGGCCTGGCAGTGCTGGGAGAATGGCTGGACTTGATCTTGGGGATTTTCCAGCCTAAATGATTCCTGGATTTTGTAGCTACAGACCCCCACAGTGGAATGGAGGCAGGATCCTGCTGGGGTCAGGGGAGCTGCACATGGCTGACGTTTGACCATTCCCAGTGCCAAGGCTGCAACACTAATGCTGTGCTACATAAAAACATTGCATGGAACCTTACAGATCCAAATGGAGACAAAATTTCTGTATTTCAGGGGAAACAGCTAATTGCCCTGGGGAAGGTCCTTCTTCTGAAGAGGAACAACTTGCTCCTTAAGCCATGCTTGAAGGCTGAGGACTCATATTGAAGAGGTGTTTCCCCGTTTTAGAAATTAGGAGGTATCTGCAGAAGCATTGGGAACACCAGGTGACAGGGGCTGCACTCCCACCTCCCATAGCCTCGGCTGGAAGGAGCCACCCCATCACCACCATGACCTATTCACACGGCCTTTGTAAAGACAAGGAGGAAGGTGCTGGTCCTCCAGTTTGTTTCTTTTTACTTTCAGAACAGGACCTGGTGAGACATGAGTGCAAGGACCCAGGTGTTGCCCTAACCACGGCGCTCTCCTCAAAGTGGAGAGGATGTGCAGGAACCCCACAGTGCCCTCCCACACATGGGATGGGCACAGCACCCACTCAGCACAAACCTGCTCCCACTGCCAGGAAAGGGCCTGCAAGGGCTCATCTTCAACCCCTTCACAGAACAACCCAGGGGCAGCTGAGCCACCTTTGTGGCAGTTTCACAGTGAACTTGCTGCAGTCCAGCAAACCTCAGGTACCTTGCATTTGGGGAATACGAACCTCAGCCACTGAGATCTGCAGGATGTGAGCCCAGCTCTGCAGGAAAAATGAACTTGCTACAGTGTCAAAACTCAATTAAAAACTCAAGAATTTGGTGCTCAGGACATGTCCCCTGCTGCAGGCACCCCAAGCTCACAAGTGCCAGCTGGGGTACACCCCACTTTGCGCCATGAAGAGCCCAGCACAGCTTTCTGCTCTGGAAAATAAACTCAGAAAACTGAGAAAAACTATGAGAAAGGCTCATGCTACACTTGATAACAACTTGCAGCCTCTTGCACCTCTGCTGAGCAAACCACCATTTCCTGAACTGAGGTGTCAGGCATGAAATATTTCACATGCTGGAGCAACGGTCACCATTTGCTAAGTGACAAACAGAACTTCAGTCTTTCCTGGTATTTAATGCATAAATCAGGGTGTGTCCTGTGTGTCTGTTTGTGATTCTGTAATTGAAAACTCGCTCTCTTGCTTGGGGAGGCAGCAGCAAAAATGTTTGTGTAGCCAGTGTAGATTTAGCTTAAATGACTTTCTAGCCAAGAGTTTCTAGTGTACAGTCTCATGCTGCTGCTGCAGCAGCACTGCCAGAAGTATCTGTGGGCATCAGGTAAGGCCATGTCTGAAGAACCAAGAACATGCTTCCTTTTCCCCATTTATCCATGGATTTTTCCATTCCTTCCACTCCACATCTCACCAATGGGAAATGACTCTGCTGTAACTCATGAGCTCATGGCACGCTGATCTCTGCAAAAGCACTTATTTTTGTTATTATCCCTCCAGGCACTCATTGACTATCCCCCAAATTCCATATCCAAAAGTGCCAGCAGCCAGTGTGGTCTGGGGCCACCAAGTCAGCTCCTGCTTGGGTCTCCAGTTCACACAGCCTTTTCTCTTTAAGCCTCCACATGGATATACACCAAAAGAAGCACACCCAAAAGATGGAAGGAAGGGATTCTCCCCTCTACCTAGAATATAGCAGACCACACCTAGAACACTGTGCCCAGTTTTGTGTCCTTCCAATACAGAAAGACACTGACAAAATAGAGAAATAAGCCCCAAAAGCCTGAAGCCACCAGCACAACCAGGGTACTGGACCCTGGCTGAGAGAGGAGTTGTTCTTCTGGAGAAGGAGAGGCTTTGGGGACTCATGACACTCTCCTGCCAGGGCCTTATTGACAGAGCAGACCCAGGCTCTTCCCAGGATGCATGGGAGAAGCACAAAAGAGAAAGGAGACAAGGGGCAAAAGCAGTGATAACAGGTTAACCAGGATATTAAGGGGACGCTTCTTTCTGCAAGGTCAGACGAACAGTGGGACAGCTCATGAGAGGTTTCCCAGATTGGAAACAGCTCAGGGCAACTTGGTCGGACCCAGCAGCTGACCACAAGGAGGATGCTGGAGTACAGCCCTCCCAAGGTCCCTTCCCATAGAAATTATCCTACAAAACTAATTCTGCCATGTTCTTAATACAGAAACCAGATCATTGCAAGTGGTGCAGTCCCACCAGAAGCCCTCTGAATTTCCCCTCCTGCTTAGTGCCCTGATTTACCACCTGTTTATCATCTTTCTTTAATCAGCAGCCAGCTTCAGACCATACAGAGGAACTGTTTACATGTTTAATTTTGGTGATATTTCAGTTAAGGTTTATGGTAAGCTTCCTGTTCTTCCACCCCTGCCAGACACAGGAATACTGCTATCAGTGTCTGTTCCCTCACTTGTTGCATGTTTCTTTACTGCACAAGTTCAACAGCATAAAGCTCCTAGGTGAAACCATCCATATCAGCTCCAAAAGCAGAGGTGAATCCCAAGAGAATGAACGTGGCATTTCTACCCAAGCCTTCCACACCAGCTGTGGCATTCTGTACACTAAAGTGCTGGCTTACTATCTGCTTTGTCACACTCCAAAAAACCCCCCAAGGATTCTAAACTTAGTATCCAAGGAAATATGAAACTTCAATAACAAAAAACACCCTCCTCCCTCAAACCAAGAAATACTGGACCAAAAGCTCTGACTGAGCTGGAAGGGGGGAATTACCTTCACAGGCTGAGACTACTGCTGGAAGATGTAGAGGTCCATTTGCTGCCCTGTTTCTGGCTCCAGAGGGACAATGAGGAGAGCACAACCATCGCTTCTGCAGAGCCCTAAGAAGCCCAGCCTGCTCTGGGCTCTGATGTATCACAGCTGGGATCACAAGTGCTTTCAATTTCTCAGGAATTTATTTTCTCAAATGATCTAGATGCAAGAACTAAAGCCCAAAAGGCCCCTTGCCCTCTATGAAATGTGAAAAAGTTCTGTGGAGACAATTTTAATGTGTGTTATTGCTAGAATAAGCCACAGTAGACAGTTCCTTATTTCCTACTGAAGAATATGGGAATGGAGGGTAATTAGCACAGATGAGTTAGAAAGGGGAAGTTGGTGCCTTGGAAGTTCCTTTTTTTTGCATGATATTCCTATTCACACATGGCAGACAGGCTCTGCCCTCATGCGCCATTGGAACAGAGGAATAGGAAAAATAAGCACACAAAAAATAAGAACGTGCAGTGAAAGACAGGGAAAGCTGGAAATATGGAAGAAACAAAAATAGAAAAGGAAAGTTGAGAATCAGTAGAATTTGGCTTCCACTATGAATGAACAAAAAAAAAAAAAAAAAAAAAAAAAAAGCCAAAAAAAGCTAACCAAAACAAAAAGTTTCATTTTGAAAATGCAACACTTACTGCACAAGAGACAAATCTGTGCAGGCAGCTCCACCAGAATGTTTTCCTTGTTTTCCTCTACTTTTCAGAGCCGCAGTACTGCTCCTCATTTAGTTTGATTCATGCCAACCCATGACAGCCTGCAGCACACACTGCATGGAAACCACTGTTTTACTGATCCTCAGAGGGTAAAACAGAATTAAACCCAAGAATGATTGCAGCAGCTTTAAGCCACTTGCAGTTCAAACAAGATACAAACTTCCTTAGATGGAATCGCCGGATCAAGAGTTATTAAAACTACAGGGTCTGGCTTTACTTGCCCTTAATTCTTCTCCAGTATCCCAGTAAATTAGTTTAGGATCTTCTCTCCAACCCCAGGATATCAGCAAACCAGTGCATCCTCATTGTCAGGACTGCACTTCTGGTATCTCTCAACCACTTCTACCCTTGGGTAACAACAATAAAAATTTCAAATTATATCAGAGTACCTTTGCAAAGGGGGGCTGATGTGCTGCCAGCTCCCAGCCTGGCTCTGCTGCCCTTGGGAGCCCTTCTTCCAGATAAATGGATCTATTGGCTCCTTTCCCTTCCCCCTGTGCTAAATAACAACACGCAAAGCCCTGGCTGATGGCAGGATGCAGCCACTGAGAAGTGCCCCTGGGTCAACTGCACCATGGAAAACCCCAGCGCTGAGCTCAGCTGAAGAGCTGAAGCAGCTGGTTACAACACTCAAATGCAAATGGAAATAAAAAAACTTTCACAAAGTAAACAGCACCACACTGAAGCATGCAAAAATGCATTGCAGCAGCTTTACTTCCTATTTCCTTTTCCTTACAGCTCTGAAAAGAATAGCTGCAGAAGTCAGTGGGGCTTTTGTGGACAGTCATTTGTGATCAGGCTGCTGTGGGACTGGTTGAGTATTCAGGAGCCATGTACCACAGACCCATCACTTCCATAGGATCATCATTTAAGGTGGAGAAGCCCTTTAAGAACTATGGCCAGAGCCCTGCAGATAGGATGGCATAAATGTCTTACTCTAGCTTGTATTGCTTGTCATAAAAGAGGGGAAAATTATGTAGAAAGAATAATAAACACCCTTTTGAAGACAAAATGCAACAGGAAACTCAAAGATTCATTTAAATAGCTCACGTATGTCTTTGTCCAAGGCTCAGGAATCCTTGACAAGTAGCTGGGGAGAAGGCTTGGAGATGGTGAGAGGCAGTATTAGGAAACGGGAACTGAAGCAATATCTGATGGGAAAAGAGAAGTGACTGGGATATTTCTCAGCGGGTTTCACATCCAGGCATCCTTTCATGCACCATCACTCCTGCTTTATAATGGGTGGGAAAGTGAGAGGTTGGGCCAGACCCCAGATTGCCCAGGATATGGGGCCGATGGAAACATCATCACGTGGGGACTGATTTATGAGGCACTTCTTATTTAAGAGAAATTTTTCCCTCTCACGTAAAAATAGCAGGCTGCCAGCAGGGACACTTGTGCTTGGTATGGCTGTAGCATCTGCATTACCTCCCCCAAAATATGTGGTTGTGTGGGTTTATTTTAGAATAGTCAAATACACAGGAAGGGTTTATGTTTCTGCTCTCTTATATTTACATATAAATAAACCACATAAATATACCCTAGCACCACAACAGGCAGCAAACCCAGCTACACCCATGGAGATTGGGCTTGGTTTCATTTCTAACAACTCTGCCTAGCAGGGATTCCCAACTTCTTCCTATTGCAACTGTGATGATGTACCTTGTTTAAAGGCATGTTTGGAGAGGCTGTTTTATTGCAAGTGTTCCCTCAGTACCAATTTTTAACTTGCATTTTCACCTATCAGCTGCTTCATAGGACCACAGAATGGTTTGGGCTGGAAGAGACCTTAAAGACCACCATGGGCAGGGACACCTTCCACTAGACCAGGTTGATTCAGAGCCAGCCAGGCTCTGAACACTTCAAAGTCTCCCATTCGAAGCCTCACACCACTGGAACACCGGGAGCTGCTGTGGGTCCTGTGGTCAGTGGCTGGGGGCTTCCACACTGAGCAGCTTTTTACCTCCCATGGAAGAGAAATCTGGTGTCCCCATAACCATGAGCTGTTGCAAGATTTCTAGAGCAAAGGAGGAAAGCAGCACAGCTGGAAATGCAGGGACAGTTGGGTAAATCACAGCAGAAGACACTGGATGGCACCCACGGTGGGGGTGCCGTGTGTGACCTGAACACACGGGTTCTGTGCTGTGTCCCCAGCTGAAAACACATAACAGGGATGATGCAATTTACCACGGGTTCATTCTCCACAGTCTTTTATCAGAGTAATTTAGAAACACAAGCAGACTCTGGCAAGTGGCAGTGTGATGACTGAACTTACCCTCACCTTGAAGCGGCCTGGGAAATATTAACCACAAACATGAAATGAACATACCACAGCCACAGGGGTTTTTGTTGTTTGTTGTTGTTGTTGTTTTTGTTGGGTTTTTGTTGTTGTTGGGCTTTTTTTTGTTTTTGGGCTTTTTTTTTGTTTTTGGGCTTTTTTTGTTTGTTTTTTGTTTGTTTGGGTTTGGGGGGTTTTTTTTGCTTGTTTTTGTTTTTTTTTCTTTGTGGTGGGTTGCTTTGTTGGTTTTATTTCTTTTCTTAGGGTTTGTTTTTTTTTTGCTCATTAGCTATGATACATTTTATAAAGGCATTTGTAACACTGCAGAAAAGAAGAACTGAAAATTCCAGAGGTGCATTTTATGCACTACAAAAGAGAGTTTCTTCCGCTTTACTATCTTAAATTTGATTTTCACTGTATCCCAGTATAACACTCAGCTTGAAAAGAGCGTATGTGAACCATATGCTTGAAAGGAGCATATGTTATAATGGCATATGTGAACCAATGTGCTACATGTACAAAGGAGAAATTACTCCTGCCAGCATCTTTGAGGACACTTAAATACTAAAATAGGTATTCTCCTTTTCCAACACGTACTTTATTTAAATTCCTTTTTAACATCTTTAATTTGCAGTGCAGCAGCCAAATAATCTCTGGATAATATCTGACTAGGATATAGTACTCTATATTTAGGATAATTAATCTCTATGGAGTCCCACAGATAGTTAAGTGAAGACCCAAAGCCTGGTGATAGAACTGATCCCTGGTTTGAACCTCCTTAAAAAAGTCCAACAGTCCCAGAAGACCAGATAATTAAGATACAATATATACACTCATGCACTTGTGCCTATGAGAATATGAGATCTATTTTCCTAATTAATAAAAAATCCAATTTCTAATGCATCAGGTGGTTCCAGGCACGCAGACAGCTTCTCAACACAGGGATTAAACTAGGATGAATTAATTCAGCAGAGGTTGGGCATTATTTCATGGTAGGCAGAGGGAATTCCTTGCTGTGGGCTCCTGCCTTCAAGCATTTGTCCAACTGAATCCAGGTCTGATAATGGTCTTGGTAGGGTCAGAATCTGCACAGCAGTGAAGATTAATCAAGGGATAACAATTTACAATGTTGCTGCATTGGTGTCAGTTTTCTTAGTGTATCAGTGGTATTTCTATCTATAAGCATGCTGCCCAGAGGCTTTCTCACATTTTCTGTTTCATTTATTGTCGTTTTAATACCTTCCTTTGGATTAAAGGATAATGCCACCTCTATATTTTGAAAATCTGTTAGGAAACACTATCCCAGAGTAGTCAGCACTCCCCTTTTCTTCTGCCTTGTTTGTAATTTTCATAGACTCGTTGCAAATTTCTGCTAATGTCAGTACGAACAGTGACATTTCTTATACCACTTAACAGGGTGGACGTTCCTAGGTTGATGCTCTCCTCTTTCATACTGCATATAAGTGACCTAATGGCCTCTTTTTGTGATCTGCATTTTGCTGTGATTTGGTAAAAACTGACATACACTGCCAACTCACAGCTTGCTGGGATTTAAAGGGCTTTGATGGGTTCCTTTTTGACACTGCCATGCACTGGACTCTCTCATTCACTACTTTGTCTTCCATAGGTCATTTCAGTATTTAATACTCTTTCTTGGAATGTAGGCAAAATACCAGAAAGTACCAAATTCCCTGCAAGCCCTGTCTTCCCAAAGAACCATTTAAAAGATCGCTTTTCTCCTCTGACTAATCTGGCAGTATTTGGATGGAGCATTTAGTACCTTGGGTGAACCTCTTAGAAGGGATCTCATCACAGGCAATATCTGAGGCTTTCCTGAAATGCTTGCCCTTTTGGATCCTAATTCTTCTCAGAGGACATTTAGGATGTTTTTCACTGAAGCCACTCATCAATGGCTCTTTACTTATAGAATGAGACTGAAATGTGAGTCACAAGGATGGATCCCCACTAAAGGTTATACAATTAACTGTAATAATGGTGGCTCCCTCTTGAAGTTACCTTCGTAAATTAGTTGATTTTCCAAAGCTAAATATTCCAGGCCTTTGAACACAAAAGGATGTCTTTGTCTTTCGCAAGAATTACCCCTAGGAGGATTTGTGTTAATTTTGATTTCTAAGGTGTTAGCACTGTTGCTGGTTTCACCGCTGCTTAAGAATTGAAAAAAGCAGACACTCTCTTCTTATGTACTCTCTTCTTGTGCTCTCATTCTCCCCTTTGCTCTGCGTGCCCCAGTTAATCTGCTGGTGTGACTCATTTGGTATCATTTAATAGTGCAAATTCTGCATAGTTTCACACACTTACAAGTGCCAGTTGCCAAGGAGTGTAGCCATTCAAGGGGATAAGAATAGTAGGGCTGTGCAAATTGAGGTGCTGAAAGTGGTTGAGGTCCTGCCACCTCAAAGTGGTACAGCAAATCAGTTGATATAGGACTTTCAGCTGGGCACCTCTGAGAATTGCAGCTTGTCAGCAATGACAGAGGGATCTTTCTAGCTGTAGTACAGAAAGAGAAAAGGGACACCTTCAATGGTTAAGCTGTTTGGCACAAGAAAACAGCAAGGAAGGGGCCACAAAATACTTGAGCTGGATAAATTGCACTTTTCTAGTGACAATTTTGCAGTTTTTCTTTCTTGTCTGTGCCTTTACTTTTCACAGGAAGTAGTGGGGGGTTTAATGATTATTTTTCTTGTTTTATCTGCCTCCCTCTTTCCATCTGCAATTAGTAATTTTGCCTCTCTTTTCTGGCTCCTCTTTCTTTACTTTTGGAAAGTTGTATGAGACCATTCAATCTTGTCATAAACATTGTCATACTGTGGGAATAAGATATATCTAAAGTGATAGAACAAACTCACAAAAGTAGAGGTTTGTACAGTCTTCTGTGAGAAATTTAGGGCACAAGTCATCTTTGACCTATGTTACGCTGTATTGATTTAACCTTTAGTTCACTAATTACTATTGTAACTGTTTGGCCTTTAGTACACAGTCTTTCAAATCAAGTCAAATGTTTCAGCTATTTTTTATTTATTTCCAGTGAAGGCCTCATTTCTGCAGGAACATTGCAGACCAAGAGCATCCATGGTAGAGTTCTGCTGTCATAATCAAAAGTGTCTTAATTCTGGTACAGTCTGTGCTGGAAATACATCTAGAAATAAAAGGGTTTAGATATTTTTCTTACTTTTCAATGTAACAATTATCTTAAATATTTAAGAGTTGGAGTTTTTTTCCCCCCACAAAATATCTCTCTCTGAAACATTACTCAGGGTTTAACTGTACAAGCCCACCCTGTATGTGCTGCTGATTCTGTGCAGTAACTGCAGCTAAGCAGACAGTGATGATATTGTGGGTTAAATGACATTCCTTCCACAGTGATGGAAACTCTGAGACTGTCTATGCAGACATATGCAACAAAGGTTAGGATGGCTTAGCTCAAGTCCTAAAGTTAGTGTGCATTTTAAAACCTCACAAGAAGGTGAAGTCAAGCTCCTCGATTGATGTGCACTGGAGTCCAAAGAGAATTTCAGTGTATTTTTTGTCATTTACATCTGTCATTTACAGCTGTCATTGCTTAGCTCCTGAATGTGGGACTCCCCCAAATTGATGAAAGTTGTCTAGTTAGGAGTGGGTCAAAGACATGGTCCTGCTCTAGAAGGAGAGTGACTTCAATGAGAAAATTTTTGCAGTCTTAGTCACCTCTACTGCTAGTAATTTCTACATGAAAGCAGTGGGAAGTTTTCTGAAGGTGGTCCAGAAGCTGGCAATACTGACAGCTTAGAACTAAACACTTGCTGTAGTGCTACCACAGTGATAATACAAAGGACATAAAAAATTAGAAAGGGCAAACAAAGCAGTTGAAAGGAAAAGAAAATTAACCATTATTCCGTTCTTCAAATATATAATTCTTTAAATCATCATTTTCACGCAGTTTCACAGCCTGAGTTCTTATCCCTGAAAAGGATAAGACAGAGTAAGCTTTTTAATGGAGTAGATGTGATAAACACAAGCCAAGTCGCATTTTTCACATAAAATATAAGTAATGCCTGAGCTACCCTTTTCTGAAAGTACTTAGCTCATGCTTGCTCAGAATTTTACTGTCATATTGTCACCTAAATTTTTCAAGGAAAGCTCTGAATAGCAACATTTATTTAAAAATAGTAATTTATCTCCCTTACTTGTGTGAAGCAGGTTAAGCCTTTTGCTGTCAACAATGTTGCTTCACCTTTTATGTTGCATCCCTCTTCCGTGCTGTGCTTAAGGGTTATAAATCTACTTGGGAATTGGCATGTGGAATAGAACACTTTTTCTTTTTGAAAGCTCATGTAATTTAGCCTATTTACAGCAAAGCAAGTTAATTAGAATTCATTAATTTTAAGTCCTCAACTAGCATATTTAACCCATATGCTAACCTTTTAAACTAGTAACAAAAGCACTCTAAAATACTTTACTTTTTTAAGCACATAAAATGCTTGCCTCCTTTGCTGTTGGCAACTATATAATGAAAGGTATGTCTGCAGTATTTTAATGTACACCATATTTCACCAGGAAATTCAAAACAAATAAAAAGTAGTCCCTTCAATTTGAAAATAGTTTTTAATTGTTTTTTGAATATGCAAACCACACACTTACCTTACGCATCATGTGCAGATTTAATCATCACGAAAGCAAACCCAACTATTATGTTTGGATAGCACAGTTTTCCACAGTTCCCACAATTGCTCTTGGCAGAGTGTTCTACCTACATGACTTTTAAGACACTCTAAGGTACTTCTAAGATAGTGTAGTAAGCAGGAAAGGATGAGAGGTCGTGCTTTATTTTTGACTTCCTTTGGTTTTTTGGTATTTCCTCTTGTTTTTTCTCATGTCACATTTCAAGACAGTGTGTGATTTAGAGTTATATTTGCAGTTTACTAAACTACAGTTTTTGTCTGTAATTCTTGTATTATTTTTTTAAACCCTGTAAATATGCCTCTTCGTATGATTTGCAAGTTACATATAAAACCTTCCTGCTGCTATAAAATGCTTTTATGTGATTTGCATTTTTATCACCATTCGACTTAAAAGGGAACAGTTCCTATATTCACTGCTTTTGTACTGGATTCAATTCAGCAATGTGGGCTAATGGTGCAAAAAAGTTCTGTTGAAAGAAAGGACCTGCACAGAAATTGACCAAGACACATGGTACAATCTTGTAAAGACTCAAAATTTCTCTACCATTCTGGCAGTCTGTTTTCACAATAAGACTTGATGAAGTATTTGGCTAGCATTTATTTGACAGAAGACAGCAGCAAAATGTACAGTATCCCCTCTGTTATTTATCATTGTCTAAACAAGTTTATTCTTGCTGTACTACATAAAATATCTTAGTAGAGCCAAAGACTATAAGAAAGCACCTTTCTTCTGGATTCATTAAAACCTAAACTATCTGTGGATGGAATTGCCCTGTGTGACGCTGTGAACTCAGAGCTGCAGAGTCACTGGTTCCAGTGAGCTGTCTGAAGAACTGCACTTATGGTGGGCTTGACTTGTGTGTCTGTAAGGTGGGGAGTGATGTGGGGCCTTGAGCCCTGAGACACAGAGACCCATGGTGCAGCTCTTTGACCAGCAGAGGCACACTGAGGTGTGATGGGTTACTCCCAGAGTTTCTGTGGTAGAAATGTTTTCTGCCCCTGCAAAGAATGAGACTTCGTTTTCCTGTGCAGAGCCATTCTGCATGTTACATTGGTACCTCGAATTAATCAAGTGCTATTTGTACAATGGTGAGTGAGCTTGGATTATTAAGCTTCTTGTGTTTGATCTGTTTGCTGTTTCAGTCAATACTAAAATTTCCAATTACTCCAATGAAAATAAGATTAAGCTGCTACTGTATTTCACATGTTTCCATAATAAAATGGTGATTCTTGCAAATATTTGCAATGGTAATTTCAGGTACTGAAACACCAGCTTTGCTCAGGGCAATTCTGAAATTGATTTTAGCTGTTTTTCATGTTTCTTAGCGGGTGAACCAAGGCACTTTTAGTTTTCAAGGCAAGGCATTTCACAGTATCCTCAAATGGGCTGCTCAGTGAAAAGGCAAAAAAAACTGGGGTGAAGGGGGCAAAATCCCCATCCTGGTTTATGCCATAGATTCAGCTAGATGATCAACAATCATTAGTTAATTTAGGTACCAGCATAGTCTTTCACTCTTGAAGAACCCAAAAAGCTTAAAACATCCAGCAGCTGCTTCCTTGCAGCAAGTCCCAGAGCCAAAGCTAGGCCTGGCCTCCACCTTCCCCTTGTGCCCTACAAACTCTGCCACACGTACAGGTGATTCCCACTTTCCTTCTCAGCTACATGGAACAGCACATCCTCTCAGTGTTACGGAGTCCGTAGCGAAAGCAAACAGCGGTTCCACTTCAAACTGCCCAGTGTGCCAGGACAGGCGGCTTGCGCTGACCCTTGGCCTTTTCCTCGCAGCCTTTCCTCTTCAGGGCACGCACTCAGCCGTGTGCTTTGCTCCTCAGCTGAGTGTCGTGTCATACTGCTGGAGCCCCAGTTGTCCATCCCCTCCCCGCAGACAAAGTGCCTCTGTCGAAACATGCCGGCGCTACGTGCTCTCCTGCCCAGCTGTTTGCACCGGCACGTTCCGTGCCCCGCTGGCAGCCTGAGTCTAAACCGAGAAGTTCCTGGCAACAACTCGCACACACAGATGTGCCAGGAGGAAAAGGTTGCCCAGACCTCGCCGCTCATGATCAGAAAAGTCTGTTCACCCTGCAAATGACAGCTTTCTTCCCTTTACATCCTTCAAGCTTCACACACACACACCCCCACACCCACACACCCCTACACACTGGAGCTATGCACTTTCTTTCTTTCTCATCTGCGCTCACCCATCCCCCACAGTGACTTCTCTGCTGCTTTTCTCTTGGCCTTGCTGTGCATAGATTTTTCCTCTAAGACACCCGTTGTGTTGCCTACCCCCCCATTATACTGCCTTGCCTTTCCTACCCAACCTTGCACTTTCTTACCATTCCTGACCATTCCTTTCTGTTACTTTCCTGACCCATCCATGTCTTTCCTTTGCCATTCCTTCCAATCCAGTTCCCTTGCATTGACTTGCTCACCCCTTCTGCATCTGGAAATCAAGACCCCTCTTTCTGTGGGATTTCTTCAGCTTGCCTTGCCCTGTCTGCTCCTCCTAGGGCTCTCAAGGCCTCCACGTACCTCCAAAGTTTCAGGAGCCTGTGAGAGGGAGCCCAGAACAGGTCACATGCAAGCACACCCATCTGTCCTGGCAGCCTTGTCTTGGCATGTCTTGGATTTTGGACACAAAATTCACATTTCACCCTTGGGCCCCAGGACCAGAATGAGAGTTCTTTTGCATACATGGGAAAGCAAGTTGCCCATGAGTTTTAGGTGCAGACTAGAGATGGCCCATGTGGGATCAAGGCCAGACAGAGCATTCTGTCCTGGTTGGTTTCGTTGCTTCAGCAATTCTTGAAGGCACATCTCATTTGCCTTGCCTTGGCAATCCCAACAGTTTCTTTGCCTTGCCCTGCTAACTGTCCCTACCCTTGCATTTCCTTGCATGTCCATCCCCCACCCTTGACCTGCCTACTGCTTTCCTCCAGGGCCTTGCATTGCCTAGCCCTTCCTGTTTCTGCCTGGCTTACCCATCACTGGCCTTACCTCCCTATGCCCAGCCTTGCCTAGAACTTCTGCGCCTGCTCTTGCTTACCACTCCATTTGCTTTCCCCTCACTGCTCTGACCTTGCCTGCCTCTCCCTTGACTTGTCTACAATTGCTTACACTTGGTTTGCATTGCCTTGCCTGCATGGAAGGCAAGGTAAAGAGTGGTAGGCAGGGCAAAGCAAAACAAGGAAGGAGTAGGTAGGGTGAGGCAAGGCAGATGTAGGCGAGGCAGACATAGGCAAGACAAGCAAAGCAAGAGTAGGTTAGGAAAAACTAGGCAAGATACTGAAGGCAAGGCATGGCCGAGAGACTCGGAGTGCCTTTCCTTGGGAAGTTAAAGATATAGGGCCAGTGCTGGTAGGGCAGATGTTAAGGTACCATGGGAAGGTATAGTCCAGCAAGACATTTCTGTCTGGGCCCCTTCCGTGTACGAGAAGTTGTTGGACATGTTCAGTATTGGACATGGTATACAACTTCTGCTTGCTAAGTTCTTGAACATAAATTTAAAGAATTTAATGGCTGTTCCCAATAGGCAGTTCTCTGGGTTAGAGCTGCTGAACCATGAGTAGGAATGCCAACGCCAGGCTCTTGAGCTTTCTGGCCTGGTAGCCTTAGTGCATGAGCAGATCCTGTTGCATTTGGATCCTGACTCTATGAGACTGAAGGTTTAGGATGGTACCTAGAGCTGAGAAGGAAAGTGCCTATAGCAAAGTGTGTGCTGCTAGTTTGATGGGTGCAGCTGAAATTGTAGGCAGCAAGAGCTTCTTCAGCTAGCACTTTTGTGAGCTCTGTTTTTGCCAGATGTTTTCAAGTTTGTTAGCAGACTCTGTTAACAAAGCTTTCTTAGGGTAAAGGAGTTAGTGTTACCCTTTGAACATGGTACAAAGAAGAGTTTGGAAGGAGAAGATCAGCGAAACCTTTTTGTGCTGGCGCAGTAGATTTGAGAGCAGGGACATTTGCGACTTGGCTCGGCACTCGGGGTGGTTTCGAGCTGGGCTTGGTGCGTTTCCCTCTTCTGCGAGCAGGCAGCGGCATCATGTGGTTGTTTTGATGAGGGCTGACAGTGCCCAGGAAAAAGCCAAGCGCTTTTCAGGCCCCTTTTGTGTGGGGGCAGCTTGTGCAAGAGCTCTGCTGTGGATCCTGGCTCTTGGAGACTGACAGAATGGGATCCACATGTAGAGGGGAAGAAAATCGTTTCATTGTTGGCTGTGCAGTTTATCGGCTGCAAAAGAAAAGGCAATTGCGGCACAGCCTCTTCCTTTTAGAACCTTTTCTGTGCAATCAGCTGTTCAACATGTAACTTGCACCCTCTGAACTGTATTCGCCTCCCTGGAGATATGCACTTTCTCTCAAGCTCTATGTGCCAGGCTACGCTCTCACAGATCCCAAACCGCTTCAAAACATCCAGGAGCTGCTCACAAAGAAAACGTCTGACAATAAAAAGCCAGTGCTGGCCTTCATAGCCCTTTTGTAATCTGTAAACTAGACGAAACACACTAGTGATTCGCACTTCCCTTCTCAACTACATATAGCATCAGCACAGTCACTCAAAGTGGCAGAGTCCATGGCTAAAGCAAAGTGTTTCTAGCTGCAATTCAGACTGAAAGATCTGCCAGGAGACAAGGCATTTGCTAACCTTCCCTTTTCCCTGAGAAACCTGATATTCGCAGTGCAATCACTTTCACATGGCTTCATTGTTGCTGAGTCCAAGCAGCTATAGCTCACACAGAAGTACATCTCATGACAGAAGATGTTCCTATAGTAGCCGTTTCCCCTAGCAGCATTTAAATTGCGCGGAGCATAGTGGGACTATGCGCCTTCCTTTCCACAGACTTTCACATTTTTCACTCTTGCAGCTCCATTGTAAACATCCAGCAGCGGCCCTCATCAAATAGCCTCTAGAAGACAAGGCCATTGCTGGGCTACACCTCCCCCTCGCTGCACGTAAACCACATCAAACTCACCGGTGCACCGTGTATATCCCTTCTCTGCTGTGTCTACCATGGTATTGTCTGGATCTCAGCGCCTAAACGGAAGGGCAATTACTTTCACATAGGGCTGGAAGAGGAATAGGTGGCTGCACAAATAGCTGTTCTTGAACTTACTGCTAAACGACTGCCTATGTGAATTAGGCAGGCAAGTGGGTGGCAGCCACCCTCCTCTGGCAGCCTGTACGCTGTGCACACCAGCTTCATTCTTTGCCTTTTTAACCTGTCGCGCTTTCATTCTCCCGGAGGCGAATCGTCATCTACTTCTCGCACAGAACACTCTGCCAGCAGCAAAGCACTCCAGGGCACTGCTTCTGCTCAAAGACACTTGGGCCAGGCACTTACCCACTTGATGCTACGTACCACCACATTCTCCCTCTCTTGTTGTCTGAATCCAAATGGAAAGCTTCTCAACTACATCTTGCACAGAGAACTGTGCCAGGACACCAAGTTTGCTCGGAGCTTGCCCCTGAAACTTGTGGAAACTTTTATTTGCACCACATTCAAGGTCCGCTTTCCTTCACGAAGTGCAAAGCACTAGATCGACGTGTCCTCTTCATGGTCCTCCTCAGCTCGAAGTACCACCGTGCACATCACAGCCTTGCAAGGACTAAAAATCTGGAAAGATATCTTGCACAGAAAAATGTGCCAGGACAAAACCATGTTCTTCGTGTCCCCTTCTCATCGCCCAGATTGTGGTGCTGCGTTGAAAGTATTGGCCATAGAACAACTAATCCAGCAAGTCCGTCTCTCCTGGCACATTTGGCTGAGTGAGAGCTATATGGAAAATTCAGACTCTGCGAATCAGAAAGAATGTCATTGTACCTCTCCCGTACCTTGCCATTGAAATCCTCCCTTGCCTTGCATTACCTTCCTCACCCCTCCCCTACCTAGAATTCAAGACTCCTTTGTGACATTTCATGGTCTTGCCCTGCCCTGCCTACTCCTAATAGGACTCCCGAGGCTCCCATGTATCCCCAGTGTTTCAGAAGCATGTGAGAAGAAACCCAGGGGAGGTCCCATATAGCCAGACCTGTCTTTCTGGGCAGCTGTTGTCTGGGACCAGTGCTTGCACGTGTTAAATTTTGGACAGGCAATTCACATTTCACCCTTGGCCTCCGGGCCGAGAATGACAGTTCTTTAGCAGCCAAAGGAAAGCAGGTAGCCCAAGTATTTGAGGTGCAGATTAGAAACGGCCAGCGTGAAATCAAGGCCAGACAAAGCATTCTGTCCTGGCCACTTTTGTGTACCACCTCCAATGTACGTGTCACCTGCCTTCCCTTGCCTTGGCAGCCCAACAGTTTCCTTGCCTTGTCCTGCCAACCCTCCCTAGCCTTGCACTCCCTTGCATGCCCTGCTTTCCTCCAGGCCTTGCCAGCCTTTCTATTTCTGCCTGGTTTCATTTCTAAATGAATGTTCCAGAGCAAGAGCGTCCACGGTAGAGTCACACTGTCATAATCAGAAGTGTCATTAATTCTGGTACAGTTTGTGGAGATAATATATCTAGAAATAAAAGGGTTTCGATATTTTTTTACTTTGAAATGGAACCATTATCCCGAGCAATGGTACCATTAACCCGAGCTCGCACCTGCCCGCGGCGGGGAGGAGGAGGACGATGAGGGGGAGAAGGGGAGAGCCGAGGGGCCGGGAGGGGACTCGCCCGCAGCCGCCCCGTCCGTCCCCGCTGCCTGCCCCGCCGGGGAGAGCCCGGCCCGGCCCCCGGCCCCACTCCGGCCCCGGCCCCACTCCGGCCC
>WBMY01013876.1:223480-264186 GCA_013397315.1 Donacobius atricapilla
GAGGGGAAGGACTCCTCTCCCAGAGCAGTGGAAGAAAATCTCAGTGAGGAACTGACCAAAACCCCCATGCCCTGTCTCCCTGTGCTGTTGGCAGGAAGGAGGGAGAGGCTAAGGGCGGGAGGGGTTTTAAAGGTTTATTCTACTTTTCATCATCTTCCTCTGACTGGAGTGACTCTCACGGGTGCCTGGCACTGGGCCAGTGTCAAACCATGACAATGGCAAGACACTGTCAATTGTCAACCAGAAACTGCTTAGATAGATTCTGGAGATCTGTCGAGGAAGGTGCCCATTCTCCTGGAATATCCAAATAGTTTGTCTCTCTTGACTTTCCAAGGTCATGTTTGAATGTGAATGGAACAGCTTCTACACCTTAAGGGCACCCCTCAGCTCAGACAAAGGGAAGATTTCCAGAGAAAACAGGAGCATGTAGGAAAAAAGTGATGGGAAGATATCTGTCACCACTTCACCTGAAAGGGGCTCAAGTTTTGCCTTAGTTAATGTGGATTAGAAATTGAAGTTGAGTATGAACTAGAATAACAATTATTTCCAATGTCACTGTCCAGGATTAGCCGTGTGTTAGACTTAGACAGAGTTATCTCATACACTGAATAAGCACAGAATCTATTTGGTGCAAATATTTAGATCACTAAGCAATAGGCACCTTAAATTCATTATCCTCCCCTGAAAAATACAGTTTAAAAGGAAAAAGGGTGGCTGTAAACAGGATGAAAAACTTGTTTGCAATAGAATTCATATTGGCATTCCCATGGGAATGGGACCACAAAGACTTTGCAAACCTCAATGAAGAGGAAGGGTATTATGCTTTTCAGCAGAAAACGATGACCTTTCACCCACTTGAGAAGCACATAATGCAGTGCAGGCACAACTCCATTCATCCATATGGAATTTATTGCTCTACATAAAGTCAAACAACGGGACTGTTAAACAAGTCTTACCTCACTAGGGTCAAGTATTACATCTGGAGCTGTAATGCCATTAGTTTTTGCAGCTTTTCGGATGATGTCTTCTGCCTCCTGAAACCTCCCCTGGGAGATCAGCCACCGCGGAGACTCAGGAATGACCCTGCAGAGAAGGTTCAGAGAAACAAGCCTTCATTTCCACAGAAGGAGCTGCTGAAGGGACCAGCACATTGTTCTAGGCAAGAATATCTCCAATCATGCCACATCTTGCAGGAATTAGTGAAGTCACAACAGAAATTGGATTTACAAGAGCAGACTAGTGTAAGGAACAAGACCAGACTAATATGCCCTTATGGATTTCAGAAGTGCTGAAGGAATTAGCAGTGACTCAGAAAAAAAAGCAATCCAAACACTCCAAGTATGGGATTAATTTAAGAAATTCAGAAATGTGAACACACAAGCAGCACACTGTAGGTTAAGAAGCATATCTTTAGAGACTAAGACATATAAAATGAGTAACTGTAAATTCTGTCACAGAAAGGCGAGTCAGAGCATAATTCCCCAGTTATTCAATCGCATAAGACAAACACTACTGCTGCTGTAAGTGAAGGAACACTACCACCACGTGGACAATTTCAGTTTTACATGCCACTCAAAAGTAGTATTTTAACAACTACAGAAGAAAACACAGAAGTGCCACAGCTGTGCAAGTACTGTTTTGTAGTTTGTCGTATTTGTGTCACATGGGCTCGACATTTCTGAGTCTGAATTTTAGCTTGCTAACTATTCCTAGCTCCTTTCCCAAGGGAAAGCTGTCAACAGTTTTTCCCTTTTCAAAACATCTCTCTCTATTTTTCAAAACAGGTTCAGTAAACAGTGTTCCCTTTCCCATAACAACTGGCCCCAGGAGTTGTTTCTTATTACTTAACCAATGGAGAGAAGTGTCAGTCCCATGGACCAATAAGAGACCTTTTTGTCACAGCATGTTATAAAAGAAACTGTTAGAATTGTAAATAAAACCTTCTTCCTCTTCTAACAACTATATGGAGTCAATCTATTTCGTGTCCTACCGTGACAATGTCACCCTACCAATGCCAAGAACAATTGGTTTTTCCTTCTGCCCGTAGTTCACATCTATACTTAAAAGCCTGTGGATATCAGTTGGTGCAGAAGTATGAGTTTTAGTGACCTTTTTTTTTGCTTTCTTTGTATGTGCAAGACATAATTTTACAGAAGCCTATCGAAAATGAAGAGTAGGTTTTTTGGGCATCAGTCAGATCACGTACAATGCCACGGACAGACAGCTAAACAACTGGGAGAGTAAAGGACACAACATCCATTCTTCACCTTCCCATTCCTGAATTTCATTCGCTTCATCATCTTAAAAATCTGCAGACAGGACCTTCTAAAGACAAGTTTTTTAAGTTATACTCACCACCAAAGTGGGATGAAGAGCAGCCCGGGCAGGGTGAGTGCCAGCAGCAGCATCCGCCAGTCTCGGATGAAGAAAGCAAACAGCGGCAGCAACATGTAACCAAATGCGTAAAAGATGCACACACCCAGGGTGCAGAACAGCAGACGGACTGATTTGCCAAGGATTTCTGTGCCTGTTCAAAACAGCAAAGGGATTATTAGCATTTTAACTTAATAGCAACCAAGCAACTTAATAAAAATACCCCTAGCAATTGACTTTGAAATGCACTGCACTGCAGAGTTGCAGGATATAGCACTCTGCTGTCTAGTTGGAGAGGCACCACAGAGCTGCTTCACGCTGTGATCCTGCACCAGTGGAAGTAATTATATGTGTAAAAGAATGAGAACTGGGCCACACAGTAATTCTGTAGCTCAATATGTAGGTCATATTTCTGTAATTTTACCTTTTTTAGAATCTCACATTTTCCTGAGGAGCTGAAATCACCTGATATTCTCAACAGGTAAATGCAGCTTGATCTCCACAATCCTCCAGCTTATGAAGAGCGACCAGCTTCTTTAAAGAATAATTCAAAGGTGTCTAAACTAAGTTCCCAACCTGTATCACCTTCCAAAAGTCTATTTAACCAAAAAACCTCACAGTCTTTTGGGGCAGATATATGGAATTCATGTTGTTCACAAAGACCAGGCTACTGTCAGAGGAATTAAATGCATGAACAGGGATCAGTGCCCCCCTCTGAAATGTTTTGGGACCTGCAAATCAAGAGAGAGAGGAAAAAAATACAATCTTTCTTGTTCCCATGGAAATCAAAGAAGATGCCAGCAGTTGCAGCAGGCTGTGTGCAGTGATGTTAACTAAGCACTGCTTTCACCCCTGAACTGGCCCTCCTTGGCTCACAAAAAATTTCTTGCCACCATTTGGTACTTTAGACAGTGAAATCAGTGTAAATAACATTAATAATTTATTTTCTTTAAAATCTCGGATTCATGAGTTAATTCATATTCCCATGATTAAATAGGGTCTTAGCTTGAAAGTATACAAGGCAAAAGTCATGATGACATCTAAATTTTTACTATAGGCTGTTTAAAGACGACTTCCTAAAAATTACTTATCTTGATTCTTTTGCAACTTTTAAATTAAACAGGTATTTAGGCCCCAAAATGGACACCAGAAATCCCGAAAAAATCATAGAATCATGGAATGGTTTGCGTTGGAAGGGACCTTAAAGATCATCTAGTTCCAATCCCCAAAAAATCATGTCTCACGTGTATTATCTCTCCAACTAGAAGATGGATTATTTCATATAGTCAGTTTCTGGGGTTTTGCCTCTTTTAGGATGGTCAACCACAGAAATAATTCAAATTGCATCTCTATCAGCTGGAAGCTTCCACGAAGAAGAGAAGTTACTCATGCATGGTGAGGCCACACTCTTAACAGTGTTGCTTGGCGAAACAAATCAACCCTAAGTCAGTACTGAAAAGGAGCAGGAAGCACAAGGTGAAAGGACACATGCAGTGACCAGCAGGACTTTCATACCAAGAACAAATGCCGCCACGTAGTTAGATATCTGTCCCATGCCAACCAGCACAAACAACACTGAAAACATCTCCCAGCTGGTAGAGAAGACCTGTATGAAACTGAAGCCAGTCTGCATTGCCAGAGTTGCAAACAGCACATTCTTCCTGCCAAACCTTCCATCGACAGATTAAAAAAAGAAAGAGAAGGGAGGAAAAAAAAATGATTAAACAACATCATGAATGACATCTACAGAAACAGAAACATAAAATTACTTATATGCATACTTAAGGAGATGCAAAACTTCTGCCAAAAGCAGAGGTTCAGGAAATGCGACACAGGCACAGCTATTCTAAACACATTAAAAACATCACTGGCCAAGCGCAATTAATATTCCAAGGGCTGCTAAGTTAGGTTGTTTCAAAGTCTGTGCTGGAACACTATTCCTTTCTTAGTGATAGGATGAGTAGCGAAACAAATCATCAGGAACAAGTTACTAGAAGTGCAAGAGTATCCAATATTTCTCCTCCTCCAAGGAGCACAGTCCATGACACGGATCAACACCTTAAAAAAAGGAAGGCTTCTGGAAGAGAGGTAAAACTCAGATTTGGAAGCTGCTATCAGCAGTCAGTGATCCCATGTCACAATCTTCATTCCCTTTGGTTTAAAAATGAACAAAATTAAGGGATTCTAGAAGACTTCCTAATGAAGTATTAAAAAACCCCCAAAAAACAAAACAAAAACAACCCAAAACCAAAGAGAAAAAAAAATAAACTAAACTCAACCCATCAAGCTGCTGTAGGAGTGGGTGCTGATGTCCTGGCCCAGGCAGGCCCACACTGCTGGGACAGGATGTGCTGAGTGCAGCTTTCACAACTCCAAAGTCCGTGCTGACCTGCATGTCCACAGCTGGTGTCAGGGACATCAGGTGGGTCACAACGCATAAAGAACAGACTGTTACTTGACACCCCCAAATATTTTATCAACCTTCATGTCTCAAGGCTCACTGCAGGCAGCAGAACAGTGTCGGGACCCTTGCTGGAGCATTCTCCTCATGGAGAGAAGAAGCTCCGAACCATGAGCTTGCTGTCCTTCAGTGGCTACAGGTAACTGGATGGGCTGCACCGATGGCCTCCTCAGCTGCATCTGGTGAGGACCTGTGCTACCCTGGGAAGGAGCTGCAGGAGACTGCCAGGAGTGTGAAGGTAGGAAGCTGATGGATTCTGGCACCAGAACAGTTCCAGCTTCACCTGCTGGGCAGTCACCGCAGGAGACACTCAGGATCCTTGTGGCAGACAAGGAGCTCTTTGGAAGGAAGCACCTGAACCTTCTGGAGCAGCAGCACCAGGAAAAGGTGGTGAGAGATTCCCCCATAGGGAAGAGGGGAATCCCCCCTCACAGGGGCTGCAGCAGACACCCACCACCCATCTGGGCCTCCCTGCTAATCGCAGCCCATGATCTCAGCTGGCTTGTCACTCATCCCCATGAGAGCTTCATGCCCTGCTGCTGCCCTCTGAAAAAAGCCAACAGGGCCTGCTGCAGAGCACCACAGGAAACCTGCTCAAGTCCAAAGGCACTGGCCATCATAAGGGCTTTGCACACTCCAGAACATGCTGGAAGGACAAAACCCAGGAGGTTTCTGGAGTTCTTTAGTGATGACTTCCTAACACAGATGGCTGAGGAGCTGACAAAGGGGGACACTGCTGGACCTCATGCTTGCAAACAAGGGTGAACTGACTGGGGGTATGAAGGCTGGCAGCAGCCAGGGGTAAAGAGCAGGATTGTGAGGGGAGGAACAAGGCAGAAGGCAGGATCACAGAGAGAGCAAACACTGGCCTGCCAAGGGATTTTTCTGGAAAAAAAAACCCATGGCATATAGCTTTGGAGAGATGTACAGCAGACCTGGTTAATTTTTGAAGATCACTGTCTCTAAGCTTGAGATTGGCCCAACCTGATAGGCAGGAGACTATGGAAAGGCCCTAAATGATGCCACAAGATTTGTGGCATAGAGATTATATTTCAATGAAACAGAAATTTTGCAAGTATCAGTAAATTAGAGGACCACATATTGCTCCCAGGGAATCAGGAAGACAGCACACAATGCACTGCACAGCAAAAGTCAGGGAGAGAATCAGAAAAACTGATCTTTACAAAATACAAACAACTGTTGACATCATAAAAATTAATGGTGTCTTCCTTTTTTTTTAATGTTTGTACTGATAAACAAGAAAGACTTGCTTCTCTGAGGTACAGATGAACAGCATTTATGCTTCCACAAACACAGATCATTGGACTGTATCTGATGATGAGAAAGAGCAGTTGGCCGTTTATAATAAGAAAAATCCCAATTTGACCGAAAAAAAAGGAAAACAAGCCTCAGGAATCCTTCTAAACATAGTCCAAAATAAATAGAAGAGAATGTAATCAGTCCAATTTTTCCAGACAAAGCTGATCTCCTACACCTGTTTTCTGGCATAAAAAGAGTTTGCTGCTGAGTGATTTTGTTGAAAGAACAAACAGACGTAGATAATACCTACTAACAATCTTTGTAACATTCTGTTCTAGTTCAGTGCGTTTCTCTACACACTCTGTATACACTCAGGTTAGACAATCACAGAACAAAGACATGTTAGCAGTTGCAGAAAGACACTAGTAGGAAAGCTGACATACAAGAAATGCCTACAAATGAGCATCAAAGAGTCAGCAGCTCTGGTGTATATACTTTACTTGTCTGAGAGCTGTCCTGAGATGAAAGATCCCAGCAGGACACCCACAAAGAACAGGGAGGTGCTCAGGGGTCCCTTCCAGTCGTTGGTACATACGAGATTCCACTGCAGGGAGAGAGAATTGGAAAGTCTTTTAATAAACAGGATTTCTCCTCCCTCCTAAACTCTGCTGAGCTGGGGTTTGGAGGAGTGAGACCAGAATTACAGAATAGTTTGGGCTGTAAGGGGCCTTAAGTACCCCCTCATTCCAACCCCCTGCCACGGCCAGAGGCACCTTCCACTATCCCAGGTTGCTCCAAGCCCATCCAGCCTGGCCTTGAACACTTCCAGGGATGGGGCAGCCACAGCTTCTCTGGGTACCCTGTGCCAGGGCCTTACCACCCTAACAGGGAAAAGTTTCTTCCTAATATCTAATATAACCCTGCCCTCTGTCAGTATGAAGCCGCTCTCCCTTCTCTTGTCACTGCATAACCTTGTAAATAGTTCCCAAACTTGATTTATCTGCATATAGTAATGTTTCCCATTAAAAATTCACATTCCTAGTTTAAAAAAAATTGAACTACAGAAACAACAATATAGAAAGAAAAAGCCTACTTATTGCATTTCAATATGGTTTTGAGAGACAGGAGACTGCTCATTTTTCCCTGGGAATCTAACTAACCTCAAATAGAATCTTTGAAATACAGATTGAAATATCCACCTAACAAACAAAGATTTCCAAAATTAAAACAAAAATGAGGAAAATGAGGAATAAAGGAAAATACTTATTAAATGAAGTCTTCCATAGTTTTTAAGATCCTACCCAGTTCAGTCAGATGTTTTTGAAACAGAACTCATGTTATTTTTCCATCTACATAAACAACTATTATTAAAAGACTCTTAGTTCTATTTTGCTTATCTGGAGGGGAAAACTGTGTAAATATTAGAAGAAAGGACAAAACTCAGCAGGGATCCTTCATCCCCTCCTTCACAACTATGTTCTGACTGAAGACATAAAAGCAGTTTCCCAGAGCTCTCCCAGTACTGCTGCCAGAGGGCAGGAGCTGCAGCCCTGCAGGAGAACTGGGAGGCAACAGGTGCTTCTGATGTGAGATCAATCCCTCCTGATCTTAGTTATTCAAACAGCTCCCTCAAGACCCCTTCTGATGTTTTAGGTTTTAATTTTAGGTTTTAATCTGTATTAAAAAGGCCAAAATGAAAATATTCACCCTGACCTGAATAATTATTCTCCTTGTCCCCCAGTTACAAGTAATTCAGTATATTTTTTCAATTCATTGAAGGGAACGCCCTTCAATGCTTTGATCTGCTCCATAATAAACACACAGCAGTTGCTGTGTGTTCCAGCTTCCCCATCCATCTCATCTGTAGTCCCACACGTGGCGATGCTGGTGTTTCACTGTCTGCCAGCCCCATCTCCTCAGCACTAAGCCTTTGACTCCAGGGATCTCACAGCCTGTTAACAGTCACGCTATAACTACGTCCCAGTCCATGTTTTAAGGCTGGAGGATCACTTAAAACTATGCACAGAATGAGCAACACCAGCAATGGCCTTCCACTGCCAGATTCCCACGTTAAAATGCAATGGAGCCATTGCTTATTTCATGGAATAACATCCAGTTTTGAATTAAAACTGGGAACTGTTCCAGAGACGAATTATGGTCATTCACACAGGCTACATTGTCATCAGCTAACTTTGGCTGCCAATGCTTAGATAATCTTATATTTATAAAACAGTCATCATTATTATTTTTAAGGTCAATATGCACCTTTTTCCAATTTGTAACTGTATTTGGGTCATTTCATAACCGCTCCATTGATAAATCTGTTTGTGGTTTTGTGCCTGAAAAATCTGTCTTTCTATCAGGTTTCATAACCCTCAACATTTCCTCCCCAGGCCTTTCCAGCCTCCCAGAACCTGAAGCTCAGGTACCAGCACCAGGCAGTGCTCCAGCACATCCCACCAGACCATCGATTAGGCATCATTACAGAAATTCCTTCCAGAACTGTGGCTTTCTAATGTAAGAACAAATGTATCCTGCTCATGGTAAGGAAGTGAACTTACTACAGTTATCAACATCATTTAGATTATGAACTCTAATTAACATTTATAGTTAAATCTGTATTATTCATCAAAAGCTATACTTCATTATAGACTAAAAAAAGTTTGAGGCTTTCTGTCATGACCACAGAAGCTAAGCCAGCTGGGAAGCTTCAGTAAAATATACCTGGCAACTTGGAAATACCAGCAAATGATCGCTATCAAATTTATAATTTATACAGGCCAAAGGTTTCAGTGGTTATCATATGCTTTTATATGATAACACCTACCAGAGAAACAAACCCCACAAATACAAATCCTGCTGTTATAAGGACTTGCATACTCACAAAAAGTTACTGTTGTATCAACTACTGCAGTCAGACATCCTCCATAACAGAACTGAAATCTATCTTGGTGATCAGTCTGTCATTACTAAATAGGTCATTACTTTCCAGCTGATCCCTGTGCCTGTGAGTCCACCATCTCCTTTCATTTGTCCTACACCTTGCACTTTGGCACAGGGCTTGCACAACACTTGGATTTCCAGACACTGGCATGTTTGTGTCCTGTAACAAACATTTTCTTCAGATCACTGAGGTGGAGACCTTTCTTGGAAAAGTTCATGGTATTAAAATGTTTAGCACAGCTCTGCCAAAACCTTCTTGCATTGGCAGGTGGAAACATACTGGACATTCAAATGTGGCAATGATTACCAGCTTGTTTTGCTGGCCTCTCTGTTAAAGCACAGTGAGGAGATGTCATGCTGAAGACCACTTGAATCAGGCATCAAAGTGAACTACAACATCAAATTTCTAAAGTAGAACTACCTTGGTTGTACAATATCAATTATTTACAGACTCCACAGAAACACAACAATTAAAACAAAGGGATTTTAAGGTCTGTTACCCTTTGCCCCAGTAAATAAATCTCAAAGTCTTCAACTACTTAATGACACACCTATAAGGTCTATTATATTGCTTGTCAGTGACGATGGCATCATCCTTCCAGAATCATTTTGCAACCATACCCTTCCCTCAACTGCACATTGTCCAAGAGGAAGGCACCAAGGCATCACTGCTAGATCAGCATGGCAAAGAGCAAGTGTCCCAGAAGTAGTTACTAATTAAACCCTGCTGCCGGCAGTGCTGTTTAGACACAGCATAGCGTGACCTAGTGCTCTAAAATCATGTGCTATTTTCACTTCTTAGTATCTTTTGAACTAGCCTGCTAGCTGTAACAGCCTTTGCCCCAGTGAACAAGATAAGGTTAACCTCAACCAGGTATCTGGGCTTCAAACAGGAGAAAAACATTTCTGCCTTGTTTTTGAAGAGCAGCTGCTGATGTTGTGAAGCACTGAGCTGCTCAACACTGGTACCCAACGGAACAGAGCATTCTTGATCTATTTTGTTATAACTTTAGGACATCCTCTGTTGCAGTTTAAACTTGTCTTCTTATTTATCTTACAGATATTTTGTGATTTTTCTACTTCCCAGGCAATTCATCCGGTTGGGGTGATGCCTGTCAGCAGCCTCACACCCAGCATAAATGATCACCTGTGTGCCAGAGCTGAGGTGCGCTTATGCATCTTCATAAGCAGATTTTTGGCTGATATCAGTTGCTGGTGAGGACAGCAGGGAGGAGGGGATGGGGAAAAGAGGACAGGCTATGGAGATGGCTAGGAATGTGGACAGCTTGGGTTAGAAGGCAGGGGGACCAAGAAGCAGTTGCTTCTCAAGCACAGGTTTAGGGCCCGAGTATTCAACACTTACAGTCATCACTTACACAGCTCTTACCATCACTTACACTGGCAGATCTCCCTCCCACAAACTCAAGACCCTTCCCTAATGCCACTACAAAAACCCTAAACAAAGCTGGACTGTGACAAATATAAAGCTTCAAGAGGCTCACCTGGTTATACTCCTGTCCTACAAGGAAAAGCCATACAGGCAAAACAATTTTTATAGCTTCAAGATACTGTGTCTTCCTATTCCTTTATTTTTTAAACTCTTTTCCTGTCTTGCTGAGAATAATTGAAAAATTAAGTGGCTAGTTCCATGTATTAATATTTTCTTTTTAAAAATCAACATGTTATCATGACTTTCTGAAGCCAGGCCAGTACCCTGTATTCCCTCCTTCCTCCACTTGCTTCTCTCAGCAAGTAGAGGCAGGTTCTTCAAAAAATCTCAGTCTCCCAATCAAGTACTGACAACCTTTGATTCTGAATCTGATTTTGTTTATATCTATACAAGTATTCTTTACTTACTTGAAAGCTGTGTTATTAAACACCCTTTCCTCTAAAACCACACTTGTATATTCCAAATACTTAGAAGGTCTAGACATTACACTGAAACTTATTATCTAAAGCAAACAGAAGTCTGTGTCTAGAAAATACATATTCTGCTTAATTTTCCCTTCTCTAGTTGTTTTACATTTTTACAGATAAAACTTGCACAGAACAGGAAGGAAATTGCCAAATATTTTACAATTCCAGTGCAGAAACTGAACTCTTCCCCATACAACACATTTTTGAGATGGCTGGAGAAAAAGGAAACAGGGCACTGGCATCACCGGAGGTGAGCTTGAATTTAAAAGTAAAGGCAACATAAAGGGAATTTTACCTTGTCACTAACTGTCCACAGTGCCTCTAAAAGAGCTGTTTCCATTTAATAATATCAACTGCAGGCCTATTATTCTTTAACAATACTGATCTTACTTTATATTGCAATGTCAGAAATACCTGTACTTTGTACAATTCTGAACACTACTGCATGATGTGCTTTTTAAATCACACCTTGAAAAACCCAGCATTTTACAAATACCTTTGTATATCTGTCAGACATTTGTATTTACTTATTAAATGAAAACCAGACTTTCTTTTTCTTCTTCTGACAAGACTAGTAATATTAAGCTTTTGTAAAGCTGCAAATAGCTTTTTCAGCTCCCGAGGCTGTGAAGTTAGGAGTATGAACTTTAGGCACAAAGATAAGCAGATATTAACCTACAACAATAAAAAATAAGCACCTGTTTTAAAAGATGATACGTAAGGAGATGACTAACATTAATGAAGAGTTGGGTGGGAGCTGAACCTAGATGACACAGGCTGGATTTACAATTCAGCTGCTGGCTCCACTCCTGCAACAACCTGGTCTAGGGGAAGGTGTCCCTGCCCATGCCAGCGGGGCTGGGAGTAGAGGATCTTTAAGGTCCCTCCCAACCCAAACCATTCTATGATTCTATTACTCTGTAAAATACAACGTCTAGCATAAGCCTGTGTTTTTATTTTGGCAAAGTGGAACAGTACATCCCTCTGCCTTCCAACAGGAAGACATTGAAACCTCTGGATAACCAGCTGTGCCACAGAGCCCATCTGTGTCCTCCACACGTCACTGCTGCAGCCTCCCCCTGCTTCCTGAAGCCCTGGCATAACCCACTCATGTCCAGGGACTGTGGTCTGACAGTCCAGCAGGGCACTGGAACCCTGGGGTGTACAGAATGGCAACCTCTGGGCCCTCGTCTCTGCCCAGAATTTCTCTCCCTGAACACCCATACAGGATGAGCAGCAGCCCTGCACCAAGCCTCTAGACACCTGGCAATTCCCACCGTGTGCATCCTTCCTCTGCAAAAGCCAACAGCCCCTAAAGTTTGCCAATAGCAAAACAGACACAAAGTATGCAAATCTGGCATACACCACCTGCACTGATTTCAAACTGATGAACAATACAACAGCTTTTTAGAAGCTGAGCATGAATAAGTGTATCCAAAATTCAGCATCTGTTTATGGTTCACTGTTTAAGAATTACTCGTGTGGGAACTAAAATGTTCTGACTGATGTATCATCTAACACCTCATTATATCATATTTCTAGTGCACTCATGCCCTTAACTCCACTGCTCAATCTACTCCTGGCTATTCTGTGTAGCCCCATAACAGCCATGACTGGCAGAAGTTAATCTTTGCCTTTAATTATTCCTGGTTTAGTCCTTTTACTACCACGTATGAACTTTTACTACTCCTACATTCATTTTTTACAGGACCCATGGAGGAATTAGAATGACAGAGTTGGCTTCTTGAGCCAAAATAAAGCCCTTCTTATGCCCTGAGCTGCAGCATTTCAAAAGGCAAAAGACAGAAAGGAATTTTGTTACACTGGAGCTGGTTAAATACTGCAGACTGGCTAATAACAACCTTCTGTTGTTAGTCCGTGAGAAAAGAAAGTCTCTCTTCAAGTGAGAGAGAACTGAGAATTTTAAGTCTCCCCTGAAAAGCAGAACCATAAACAAGGTTCCTCTAAAAATCATGATAGATTCAGCAAAAACCTTTCTTAAAAAAAAAAAAAATCCCCTTCCCCCTCCCAGTGTCAGCTATGGAAATCTGGGACAAAGGTCCTCATGATTATTCAACAGGTTCGAGATATGCAAATAAACACAAGATTAGTTAATCATAAAAGCAGTACCACCAAGCCAAGAAATTTAACAAGGTAAGCACTGAAAACCTGTAAGTGTGTGAAAGGTCACAGCTCTTGCAAAACTCCCTCAGAAGCATTAATATTAGAGGAGAAAAAAATCCTGCCTCAGTGCTGCATGATGCCTGGGCAGACAAACAGTGCCTCCCACGGCCACGGGACATCTGCCAAGTCACACTGACAACGAGCCAGCGCCGCGGCGTCCCAGCACTGTGTGAGCAGCTCCCTTTTTCTTACAGATTGTAAAACTCCGGGATGATACTCCAACAGCTCAAGACATTTTAATTAACAGAAAGCCAAAGCTCTACAGACAAAGCACCAGATCTAAGCCAGGATAACCATCATAGCACAGCACTCAGAACAACACCCTGTGTTTGCCTGCCCAGAAGATGCCAACTGCCCTACAAAGCCCTGAGAGTACTCAGCCTTTCCCAACAGTGCATTTCAGCAAGGACTGGAGCCGAGACATTCCGAAGGCTTTCCTCTCGAGGAAGAAAGCAGTTCTTTAGAAACAGATGAGGCAATGCCTTGCACCACTTGTCAGAATCTTTCAAAGCCTTGACTGAATTTCCAATAACTCCAGTGTCCCCATTTCCAATCCTCCCTTGTGCTGCCACGGCTCCTCTTTCATGTTCCCCAAGTCACCTCAGTCCTCCGCGCCCAGATCAGCTTATGGTCATTTAGTACTCACACCCATCACTACCCAAACACTGATCACAATCCAATTTGCAAAGCAAGAAATCATGGCAGATTTTTTATGGAGCTCCAGCTCCATAAAATTCATGTCCACACAATGGGACTGTACAAACTTTGTAAGCCTTCTGAAAAAGGCCTATACTTGTATTAAAATTCAAGTATTCCTCAAAAGTACTTGTCAAAATCTATTTCCTTGCTTCTTAAGTCAACCTGCCCCGGTGGGTCTGGACAACTTTCTTCTGAAACCAGACTGACGATCAGCACAGCTTCACCCTTGGTTAGCTGCCTACATCCCAGACGTGACTCAAGCAGTGTACTGGCACAGACAAAAACATGACCTGTCCCAGCAGGTGAGCACAGAGACCACTGCAGAGGCACTGCCGGCACACGGCAAAGTTCAGGGTCCTTTGAATAAAGCATCAAACCTGGGCTCCTCAACCTTGCACAACTCAAGATGACTCCAAACTGTCAGAGTGGTGACACAGTGGCACAGGCTGCCCAGACAAGCTATGAATGCCCCATCCCGACAAGCATTCAAGGCAAGGTTGGACAGGGCTTGGAACAACCTGGTCCAGTGGATGGTGTTCCTGCCCATGGCAGGGGGTTGGAACTAGATGTTCCTTAAGGCCCCTTCCAACCCAAACCACTCTGTAATTGTGTGAGTTCTACCCCCTTTATTTTTTTAAAGAAAGAAAACAAATGCTTTTGATCTCCAGAGTTCAAAGAGACATCTCTGTTACACCAAGCAACCCGAACCCAGTGCTGACCTTGCTCCAGCCCCTTGCCCAGATACCTGATGAACCAAGAAGCATTTGCACAGTGTGACCAGTGGGTAAGGAAACAGGCTGCACTTGGAAGCTCATTACAAAAACAAAGAATGTTAAGGGATTGGAATGGATGTTAAAGATCATCTAGTCCCTGCTATGGACAGGGACACCTCGACCAGGTTGCTCAAGGCCTTATCCAACCTGGCCTTGAACATCGGGGACTCACAACCTCCCTGGGTAACCTGTTTAAGCGTCTCACCACCCTCACTATAAAACCTTCCTTCCTCCTTTTTATGCAGATGAAAGTGAACAGAAGACCTCAAAATAAACTCGGCATGTCAGGTTTAACAGCAGATCAATGCGCTGGCAGACACCCCAGCACACGGCGGAGCCGCACCGGTACTGCGATAACCCCACGGCTCTCCCCGGCCCCCGGGGCTGCCCGGGGTCCCCTCCCGCTCCCGCGGCCGCGCACCTCGGTGACGNGGGCAGGGGTGTTTGTTTGCAGCCGCGGGCGGCTCTCCGGCGGTGTGTTACACCCGGGCTGCAGCAGGCGGCCCCGCAGCCCGCCCGCCCCGGCAGCTGCTCCCCGCCCTCCACGCGGGCTCCGCTCCGGGCAAGCCTCGCCCCGGCCTGGGGCCGCTTCCCAGCTCCCGCCCGGCCCAGGTCTGGGGGACCCGTCCCCTGCCCTTCCTGACCTGTGGCGAGGAACAGCCGTTAATACAGGCGTCGGATCTCTTATTTACTGCCCAAAGAATTGAAAACCCAGGGTGGAGATGAATTGTAGTCGATGAGGTAGGTTGGAAAGGATCTCGCACATCGTTGCGTCCAACCTACGACCGAACAGCATCTTTTAACTCACATCATGGCACCGGGGGTCACGTCCAGTGTTTGCTCAAACACCCCCAGGGACGGTGACTCCATCACCTCCCGGGGCAGCCCATTCCCACGGAATGACAGCGGGGCTGGCTGCAGCCCCCCAGGCACACACGTGAACCTGCCTGGGCTCCTTCAACAAACCCTTCTTTGGGGTCAGTACCACATGAGAGCCAGGAGTCTTCACGCACTGTTCTGCTCATCAAAGCAGGGCAGCTGCTGCAAGTTCAGGAGTTAAAAAGGTTCCTCATTTCACTCTGTAGCACCTTCCTACAGCTGCCATTGTCCCTTCAGCAGGCTCAGCTAAAGGTGTAAAAAAGCCTTCCTGATCTTGACACGATTTTTTCAGGCAATGGATACTACATGCTTGACAAATAATACATTTAATAAGTAATATTCTAATCTTAGGCGCAAAATCCCTGCTCAGTACCTAGCACTGGCAGGAAGCTCACAGAGACCCACAAATGTCAGTTCAAAAGCTGAATTGTATCACTGCAGAAATTTGGTCTTCCTCTTCGTAAGACTAATTCACATTTTCATGTGGCTTTTTACGGCTGATATTTTTTCCCACCTCTAACTGATTAAAAAAATAGTGTACTTTCTATAGCATTTTTTGAACACTTGTATTTAAAATGATCTTTTGTCCCAGGCTGGAACCACAGAGCGGTGAAAAATCTCAAAGGTGGATAATGAATGATAATAATAGGAGTTAAATCACAAAATCATCCTTGAGCCTGGCCAGGGTCAGCTTCCAGGGATCTGCACCTGAAAGGCAGAAAAACTGTACCACACCATCATAATCTTCCTGTGTGGAAGAACTTAATTGGCAAAAAACTTTATTTTAGAAATTTTTTTTTCATGCCAGATCCTCACTAAATACATTTATTTATTTATATATTTAAAATTCTTGGCACCAAGTGTTTAAGTTAGGAGACTTGCTCTTCAAATAGAATCCACAGAAGAAGCAGATTGAAACAATGTCAGTGCACGTTTTTATTACGATGAAGGCAGAGGGCAATGACTGACAATGACTCCAGCTTCATACAAGCATTAGCAGACCCAGTAATTCAGCTGAGGATCAAAAGTTGCACACAGAGACCCCAGTAACAGAGGTTACAGATGAGACACAGTGTGATGACCTCTGCATCAGTGAGAACAATCCAGCTGGGCTTCCCTCATTTCCACTATGCTCAGATTCCATAAGTCCTTATAACAATATCACATACTTTTAGGAAGGACATTCCACTTCTCTGAAAGATTACTAAATCTGCTGCAAAAAATAATAAAATGTGATGCTAGCTCAAGATCAATGGTTTAAGTAAGAAAAACGAGACTGGTTAAAACACGGTGTTTTAAAAAACACTATACTTTTTCTTATTTAAAAAAGGAAAAACAGGTTTTAAGATACTGAAAGGTTCAAGAGTACAAAAATATTTACCTTTTAGAAATACCCAAGCCTACAATCACATAAAGTAAGACTCAAAATAACAATCTTCATAAAAATATGGCCACCTATATTTAACTCAAGTCCTCAAACCTATCCTATGCTGATAAAAAGGCTTTCTTGAGAAATTTAGTTACATCTAAACAGTACTTCTTTAGATTAACTCTGTAACAGTAAAAGCAAGATTAAATACTGCTGTTATTAGAGAAAATTATTGAGAAGGGATGAGAAGATCAGGAGTCACAGGACACTGGTTCCTCATGCCATGTTACATTTATGGCAAAAAGCATAAATGCAGGAAATTAAAAAAAGTATTTCCACTCCCAAAAGAAGCCTGAGTTAATTGCACAAGTTCCTTGCATTTGTTATAAAGCTTAATATTTGTGCTTGAACTTCAGGGAGAGCCTCATTCTTGTGCCAGGAGCCAGCACAAGACAACGTACCCTGAACTCGTGTTAGAGATGAGACACTGTGCTTTTGTTGGCCCTTATAGAAGGTGAATCAGGGCTAATTGTTATTTATAGAGGATAAAAATCAGTCTACTAGGTCTAATAGACTTTAAGTGACCAAGAAGTGCACATACAGCTAATAAATAAGAGAAATTACACTCTTCAAACAATGTAGTGTTTATAAAACAGTAGTAGCACAACTCTAAGCTCTATAATTGTCTTCATCCAGTCTAGTTTTTCTGAACTTAAAAAAAACCCCAAAACCAAACATACATAATCTGTAGGATTTGAAAAAGAAAACACTGGCTTTGTTGGTGTTTGGGCTTTTTTTTTTAAAAACCCCTGTGGTCCCAAATTAGTCCCTCTGAATTTTTAATAGCTGCAGGTGAACTTATCCAGTACAGAAAATAAGATTTTTGTAAGCATCAAATCGCCTTTAAGTTTGTAAATCCTACAAAAGTTTTGTGAAAGCTTTTGAAACTGCAGTGAGTGTTCTCTGAAGGTGCAGAACAAAGTGGTATATATTCAAAGGAGAAATTAAATACTTCGGGAAAAAGAAAAAAAACAACACCCCAAGAGATCTGAAAAACTGCTTATGCCCATATACCATGAAAAACCTGAAAGCTATAACTGCATGGCATGATAGGACAGGATCACAGACCTGCTACAGCTCACTTTTCTGTTGAAAGTGAGCGTGACTCACCAGAAAGTCAGCAAATTATAGTCCTTACTTAGTGCTCAAGATTTTCCCCCTTCCCCAAAGACACTGAAGATTCACAAAGCTGAGGGGTTTGGGTGGGCTCAGGCTTTATGAAAAAGCAGCAGCTTTTACAGGAACAGGGGGATCCCAGGTCCTGGGAAAAGCAAGAGACATCTGAAGCCACTCTGATGTTATGTTTAAAACCCATGTCCATACAGGGAAGTTTACGTCTGCTCTGCTACAAATGAATTCCGACTCCAGTTAGTCTATGGGCTTTGGTCACAGATTTCAAAGGAGGCCAGGATCTTTCTGGTTTTGAAAGGCAGAAACCCAGCTTCCCTTCCTCCAGTCAACACAAAGTGAGAAAAAACACCAGCATTACATTTGCTATTTTTTTTTCCCTTCCAGCAGCTTTTATCGAGTACCTGACTGCCTGGAGTCACTGCTGTATTATTCCTAAGGCTCACTTCCAGCTTATTCCTTGCCTTGTGTTTAGCACAGACAGGCCCCCATTTCTCAGTGGGAACTGTGTCTGCTGACAAACCCCAGGAAACAGGACCCTGAATTACAGACTAATAGTCCTACAGGAGCAGACAGCATCTGGTCAGTGAGTTATGTAATTTGGGGACAGCAGCACAGGGGATAACAACTATGGTGCAGTAGCTGTTGGGTTTTGTTCATTTTCCTCTGGCAGAAAATGCATTTTGAGATGATTTTGTTGTTCTTTCAGCCCCTCTGAGTGGTGCATCCTTCTTCACAAAGGTGTTACCAGACTTTTAGGACTCTCCTTGGAACTCCTATTGCAGGTGGTTTGTTCCCCATTTCTGAAACTGAAAGCAAGTAAAAGACTGAGCACGTTTCCCAGGGTGTCACCAGACACTTCCCTCTCCTATAAGCACCACTCTGATAACCATGTTACACAGCTAATACAAACATTAGATGAAATATAATGTTCTGTACAGTGTGCCTTGCTGGATGGCAGCAGCAGCGAAGCAAAGAACGTTTGGAATGTGAACATCATTCAGCAGCTCTAATTCAGTTACTTCAGGCTGTTGATTCAAGAAGCCTCTGAGGGGAATCTAGTTTGAGTCTAGGATTTCTAGCTACAGTTTGTCAACTGCAAAGCTGAAAAGCCACAGACGAGATATGTAAGAAGTCCCTCACAGTGATAAAGAGCAACATGTCCTTTCTCAAGGAACCTGGCCTAGGAACTTTTCTTATTTTGAAAACATAATGACAGTTCCTTATACTGACCAGGAATTAGATACAGGGAATTCTAGTCTTTTCAAGCTCTTATTGCTTACAGGGGCAAATTCTGCTCCAATAGCAGTTCTCACTGAGCTGAATGGTGCTTATGCAGCTGCTTTTTGGTTAATTTAGTTTCCCTCTGCTGCTCTAAGAATTTTTCTCACATTGAAGTGGATGTGCGTAGATTTGAGCGGAAATGTTGGCTCAAGGTACCCTAAATAGTGATGTTGGTGGGACAAGAGAACTGTCATTGATTACAGCTAAATCATGTAAACCAGAGGAAAAGCTGTCCTGGCCTGTCTCTGGCTGCCCAGAAAGAGGCTAGAATGCCAAAATCCTGTATTTAATTTAGAATAGTACCTAAGGAAATTACATTGGAAGAATGAAGGGTCTCATAATGCATATAATCCTACTAAATAAATAGTTTAAAGGAATAGTCTAAATAAAGAGTTAAGGAGATTAAATGATATAATGGTATGGAAAGTGTCTGGAGATCTGAAGCAACAGCCTCAAGGTGCTATGAAAGTCAGCCTTGCTTTGCCAGCACACATCAGCTCTCGGGTTCAGACATTTGGGAGAAATTGTATGGTGTCATTGTCTGTTGAATTAACAACCTGGAAGAAAACAATCTGAAGGCCACTTTGAAAGCTTTGAAGTTTTGCAGTGGACCTGAAGAAACATATTTCCTGATTGTGAAAAGGGACAGTGTTCGGAATTCCTGTGAAGCATGGGATGAATGAAAGCTGCCTTACCATTTCACCTTCAGCATCTGCTCAAAGCTCTCGGGCAGCGGATTGCCGAAGCTCTCTGGGAGAAACAGGGTAAGGATCCCAATCAGCACAGTCAGGCTTCCCATCAGGATATATGGAAGGAATCTGTCATAGGCACCTGGCAAAATATAGAACATTCCAACAGTACTTAATGTCCACAACTGACAAACCCATATGTCAAGTTTGTATTCCAGACATTGATATAATGCAGAATTATTCTGGAATAATAAGCTGAAAGATTGACCAATATCAAAGGTGAATCCAAAGCTGAATTACATCTATTGCCTGCCAGCAGTCAAAGGGACTTTTCAATTTCAAAGCTTCAACATGTGCTCTTGGATGGCCATACCTACCATAATTTCGTGCTAACGCCCACATTTGTGTAGCAACTAAAAGTTTGTGTAGTTTTGTTTGTTTGTTTGGGTTTTGGTTTCATTGTTTGTTTGGGGTTTTTTTATATTTTCAACTGGGATAATCAACATCTTTGCAAGGCAATAGCTCTGCTGGAGTCTTCAGTACCATACTGTCATCAAAAACCAAATCCTCTGTTAAATAATACAATATGAGGGAATAAAATTGCTTGTAAGCAATGAAGCACTCATCACTGCCTGAGAACATGTATCCTGCTGGGCTGATGAAAAAGAAGGGAAGAGACTAAGTCAGCTGAACAGGTCAGCTACAGACTAACAGCTCATTAATGGGGAAAAGCTTTAATGCCCTCCTTACTGCAAAGGGAGAGAACATCAGACTTCTCAAGACACACACGAGGCTCTGACCTTAGTCTACTCAGAAAATTATTTTGGACTTGAAGGCAGCAGCCTCTGCCAGCAGCCTCAACTGGCACACAACTGTTTGGGCAGAATGTAAGATCCTCAAGTCACAACAGCACAGCAATGAAAAGGTCTTTCAGAAAAGGGATTAGCTAGGAGTTAAAAGAACTGAAGATAGAGAAAGTACCAAACTGGACTTGACAGCTTTATTTTATAGCTGGGATAGAGCAATATGCTTTATAATGTATGGAATAAACTTAGATTAAAGAGAGGACCTCTGGGTATGTCTCATAGAGCCGAAGTTTGTGATCTGATCTCTGTGTTTTTGAGCTGGACAAACTGCAAGGTCCTAATTTAGCTGTAGCAAATAGCAGCAGCTGACAAGTTTCTCCTAAAACCTCTTAAAGTTTAAGAAACTATTTTGATGTCTGAAACAAGATTTTTTAAAAGACTTAGTCCAGGGATTCCTGGGAGAAAAAACGCTGCAAACCCACAAAAAACAATCAGTAAAAATGTTATTTTGTCTACGTTTCTCTCTTAGTGCTGCAATGGAGACTGAAGACCTTAAGGAGAGTCACAGTCCTGCTGACCCTTTTACCTTATATTTGCACTGTACAAGTATGAAACTAAGACAAGGTATTTTCATCATTTTTGGTACAGTGTGTTCCAGCTACACTGGAATGCAGAGGTGAGTCAATATTGATTAATCACAGATAGTCATCTCCTCTCCACTTCCCTGGCATGGAGAATCAGCACTAAACCATCAGCAGAACACCAGCAGTGTTTTGTCAGAGCCAGCAAAGTCATGCTAATGTTGTGTCAAAGATCTCAGCAGGAAGCAACACTCATTAGGGGCAGATAGAGTTGACATGGGTCCAGTGATGGCAAAAGAAAATAAATCACATGTGAATTAAAGAAAGAGGAGATTGAGCACCTCAGACTGAACATTAGGTATTCACAGATACTTTCACCCTTAGTCCCCTAACCTCTGTCACTCTTTCCTGTCTGCAACATGAGGAATATTTTTATGTACTAAACAAAAAAACAAACCAAACAAAAATATTTGTCAGTTAATATATGCACAGCACTCAGAATGTAATGGCATTGAGTGTCAGAAAAGGCCTATGAGGAAATCAATAACTCTGCTTGAAGAAATATTGAGCAATAAGAAAAAGCAAAAATAATGAACGCTGAGGTGACTGCCTTAGAAACTTTAAAAAAAAATTTTAAAATCACATAAAGTAAACATACTTTCATGCCATTTAATCTCTATGTTTTCCACGTATTACTTTAGAGAGCAAAAATCCTAGGAATGTTTGGATTTCCACCTGGTTTATCTCCTGACATACCCATCTCAGGATGCACAGGGACAGTACCATGCAATGAATTTCCTCCTGCTACATTTCCTTACTTGCAAGACTGTCCTTGTAGGACACGCAGAAATGAATGACTCCAAATGCTTTTCAGAAGGCAAGAACATAAGAAGAAGGCTTTATTGTCTTACTACTTTTTATAAGGTGTTCTGATACAGACTTAACATGATTGGTGAATAGGAATGACACCTCTCTAATCCCATTGATTAAACTGGAGAAACAGAACTAGAAAGGTAAACATCACCTTAGAGAAAAGATTGTGTTGAGAATAAATCAGTTGTTTACCAAGATTGTTTTGAGAAGAAGCTTTCTCGAGACATTTTTCCCTTGGGAAAAGGTTAGTAGCTGCTAGCAGGCTAAAATCTCTCAGACTCAAAAATATCAGGCCCACATCAGACCACTTCTTGTCACACCCTCCTGGGAAACTAACTGGCCTCCTGAGATGTGATTATCATTTCAGCCACTCTGCTTGCATAGCTTATAAACATCACCATTGTATTGGACCAGCTCTAACCCACTTCAGTGATATATGAATGGTCCCTAAAGGAATGAAGTCCCTGATCCTTCTGTGAAGCCCAGGGAGCTCCACTTAATTTCTACCATGTGTGACAGTGAACTCACACCCAAGCTGAGAGAAGGAACTGAAAACACAAGAAGTGAAGAGACTTAAAGCTGAGCCTGCACTGCAGAAGCTCAGACAATTTCTCTGGGCGTCTGTGTGGTGCAAGGCATGAAAAATAGTCTCTCACCCAGGTAAACAAAGTAAGGAGCAATGATGCTGCCCAGCCTGGAGGCCGTGGAAGTTGCTCCGACTGCCATGTTTCTCACTTGTGTGGGGTACAGCTCCACATTGTAGACATAAAGCATTGAAAACGCAGCTGTGATGCCAAACTTCCCAAGCATCACCAGTCCAACAGAGAGAACATAAAGGTCTGGAGAAGAAAAAATAAAATCAAGGTGAATAAATAACACCCAGTGCTTATTACCTGTATTACTTCTACATCCAGAAGACTGTATTGCTGTTTTCCCAAAAGGTCATGAGTTTGGTGCTTTAGGTTCTTTTAATTATACAAAGAATTAATCCCATCCCTAGATGACTCCAAACTGCCCACTAAGCATAATGCATACACTCAGGTTATTCTGTATTTTTAAGATTTTGGTTGTCTTCAAGTAAAACAGCATTCTTGAAATTGAACAAAACTCTGGATTACACAGCAATAAACTACAAGCTTGCACCCACCCATTTTTCACAAAATCCTGTGGAGATTTGCACTCAGTGAAATCTGGATGCAGGTTTTTGTAGCCTGGAAGCACAACCAGGTAAATCACAGTACACTTTTGGCTTTCATTTTAGAAGCTGGTTCCCCCTGAACTATATAAAGCTCAGTAATTTGACACAATAAATGAGAGTCGAGTGTGACTCAGCATATATAGATGCAAAAAAAACCAAACCAAAACAACCTAAGGCTGCAAGGGATCAGCATAAACTTGACCTCAAATTCTATATTTGATCCTGGTTTCCAGTAATTTTGCAGAACTATTACACAGTACCATAACATATTTTGAATGTTTCATATACTTGAGTCACATATTTAATTTTGTACCTGCAGGAACCAGCTGAATGAAGAGGACAACACTTCCCCCTAAAAAAAAGGTGCCAGATAAGGAGTAGCGCCGTGGGAGGGAGCGGAGGAGAAGCCAGGCGATGACATAAGCTGGAACTTCAATAACAGCTGAGAGGAAACAGTTGACGTAGGCATTTCCATGCCAGTCTGGAGTGCTGAGGGACAGGCCAAAGTAACCAACTGATGTGAAAAACCTGGGAAAAGCAATAAAACCAAATTATTCCAGAAACAGCAGTCTCCGAATGTCTCCAGTGTTGCCTCATGTTGTTACAAAAATAGGATATCACAAAGCGCCGCCACAGGCATCGTGGCTTAAAAAAGTCTCAGGGGCAACCCCCTCTTTCTAATTCTGTCATCCCATCCAGGGATCATCTCCACAGCAGCTTGAAGACACCTCAGATTTCTCTCTCCTTCCTGCATACACTACACCAAGTAAAAAGCTTTGTGGAGGTTGTTCACAAAGGCTTTTCACTGCAATGGACTCAATGACACAATGAAACTCTTGCAAGCTTCCCAAGCCAACTACATTCCTACTTGCAGCTAGTGGCAGGATCTCCCACCCTCAGCAGTTCCGTTATAGCTTATTTAATCTTCAGAGAGAGCTGGTTGTTCAGGTTTCAAATCCCAGGAGTGCCTTACCCAAATGTGTTAGCCATTCCTTTCCGCTGGGGGGAATATGGACAGAAAAGAGTTCTGGTTTGTCTATATGGCATTATTGGGTCCTCGTATCTCGTGGCTGCCCAGGCAGGGACTAGGATCTCATTGAGATGGGCACAGTACAGAAACAGAACAAAAATGCTGGCCATGGGTCTGGCTCTTGTTATGTTACTGAGTTGCTGCCTTTGCTTCTAGAACATTTTTCTTCAAATAGAGATTACAGAGATGGGGAGCATTTAAAAAAAAAAAAAAGCAACGTACTTCAAAATACACAGGTTGTTACATATAGTTTTCTGACTATTTTACATCTGAGTCAAGGCTACTGTCTCCATATTCTTGTATATTGATGCAGTGTGGGTGTGAGGACACTGAGGGCCATGTACCAGCCAATGACCACTGGAGCTGGGCTCCGAGGCTCAGACTTATTATCTAAACCTGTGGCCTCAAATCAGAAACTGTTCTATTGCCTGGGTACTTTAGGAATACACATTTCCTTACCACAAAAGTAATGACATAATAGTAATAGTTGCAATGTTTCGGGTTCGAAATAGGTCCAGAAGGATAGCCTTCTGCTGCTGCTGAGGCTTCGAATCCTGCATCTGAAGGAAAAAGGAAAACAAAACCAAAAAAATTCCCACACACCTAATAACAACCTCTGCTACCCACAATCCGGGCAGTTACAAGTTATGACTATCAGGGGATAACTGGTCAGCCCAAGAGCCACTTCTGCACCAGGGAGCGCAGTCCTTAGGTGGAGCTTGTCTCTGCACCCAGCTGAACTCGTGGGAGTTTCACTGCACCACAATGGCTACTGAGAGAGGAGTATCAGCTGAACAGACAGATGAGTTCACGTTTCCTTAAGGATCTCACAGAGGACTTCCAGAAGTAACCTCAGTACCAGAGGCATTTTTGTCCATTCTGTGCACTGTCCATTCTACTCCCTTAAACCTTCAAAAGTGATGCGAAATGGATGTAGGAAATCACCCAGTTTTGCTGCCTGCCAGCACCCTGACAGGGAGAGGAACAGATGAGAAACGCTGGTGAAATGGCCAGGGCACATCATAGGAGCATCCACCACCTCAGATTGGAGTTGGAGGGCCTGGTTTGAGGCTTGAAGCAGGAATCTTCTGGGTGGCATTAGGGTGCCTTTCTGCCTGCACACTTTACCCTTGCTAGGGCACAGCCAGAACTTGTGGCCAGGCTTCCCCCAGGCCTGAAGAACAAACCATCCTGCTTCTCCCTACAGGACTATCCAGGAGATACCCTTTGCTAGGAATAGATAATGGTTCCCAAGGAGTGTCTTTCTAATCATGTTTGAAAAATACTTCCAACATGAGACTCAGCATGCAGACATCCTCAGACTTTTTTGGACAGACACTTTGGCACACAAAATTTCCATGAGGCAGGTGAATGTCTCCTTGTTTTAAGAAAATATAAAGTAATGATAATTGCTGCAATCCAAAAAAGTCATCCCCAGTTTGAAAGACATCTGAGGGCTGGCTGTGAAGTAAGGGAAGTGCTTTTCCATGCTTGGTGTAGAATGAGCTTCCCATAACTGAAACATGCACTTCAATTTACACCAAAACTTCCAGTTGGGAAAGAGATCTTCAGCCAAAATATAAGTTTGACAGTGAAGTGACGGATTCTGCTCAGGGAAGGGGTAGCTCACAGCATCTTTGTCCTGCAGACACTGCAGAGGAGCACACAGTGCTTTGCTTTCTGCTCTGTCAGGAGACACAAAAGGCAGCTGGCAGTAATAGTGCAGTGAAGGAAGATTCGACCCACAGACATACGGTCATCGCTGACACAAGGCTGGAAGAGTCATTGCACAAGAAAAATGTGCTTCTTTGTGAGGAGCTCCAGTGAGAGCAGAGCCAGCAGAGGGGGAGATGAGCACAGGAACCACTGTGGCTGTGCTGCTCCCTGGCTTGCTGGGCTGCCAGGTTTGCCCTAGATCTTCTTCTTTTAACCAATAGATACGAATCAGAGAAAAAACACGATTTTGAAGAGGAGCTTGATGTTCTTCACTGTCTTCACTCACATCATGGTTTTCAAGTCCCTTTGTAGCACTCAGGAGCTTTGGCTGGTTTGTACAACCTTTAGAGTCCCTCAGGCCCCATGCAGCCCCAGCTCATGTGGGTGCTTATTTAGGGTCCCCCACACAGCCTCCCTGCAAAGGGCTGTTGCTAAACTGCAAACCACTAATAATCCACCACACTGAAATGGGCACAAACACATTTTCCTTGGGTCTTTGCAGTGCCCAAAGGATGAAGAAATCTGGGTCATCCTTGCTTTGAAAACCACAATAAACCACTGCTGAGGAAGAGAATTTTATTGTGAAAAGCAAACAAATAAATCCTCCCTCTGGGTTCTCACTTTGATCTCACTAACCCAGCACTTACCGCAGGCCAACAGTCACAGCCAGCCCAAGAGCTGCTGGTGCAAACCAGTTCTTTGCTGGCATTTCCCAAAAAGTCAACCAGCCAAATGGGGAAGTGCCAGCGTAGTAAAGTACCAGGATGTACAGAACATACCTCTGCAGTATCAAAAAGCACAGCTGGGGCTGGAATGCCATTTATTTTTGCAGCCTTTCGGATAATAGCTTCTGCCTCCTTATATCTTCCCTGGGAGATCAGCCACCGAGGAGACTCAGGAATAATCCTGTAATAAGTTTCAGAATAAATGACTCAATGTTTTCCCAAAAGTAACAAGTTATAAATAACATATTTATTGTGCCTGTAAGTTACACTCTGATCTCACAGACTGCTTGCAGCAGGAGACAGGCAGCACAGAAGCATGTGGGCAATGTAATTCACATACATGGGACCTATTCTCATGCTAAAGTAGATGCTTTGTCTCAGTGGTTGTTTTTTAAGGAATACTTGATGTCCACCAGGTGTCGCCAGATAGACAGAAGGATGGGGGTAGCTTAGCCACTATGAATCAAAAATATTCTTAGGAAACCGCACACAATGTGGAAATGCTTTAAATATGCACAGTGTATATTTAAAGGTTCTGTGTCATAGGAATCTTATATACAAACCTCACCATGTTACCACAGCTCTGAGGCAGATTCTCCCAGGCAGAGTGCGGGGGCAGTGTCCCCTTGCAGAGTTGATGACATTTTCTAATCAATTACAGGCACATGTTGAATGAATTAACATCAAACACAGGACAGAAAACTTTAACTTTCCTTAACTAAATCCTTTGGTCTTAACAGATGCTATCTTGCTCCCTTTAGCCAGCAGCACTTTTTCCTCTCCTTGGAAAAAAGCAGGTCAGACACTCCTTTTCTGATGAACTCTAAAGACTTAATCAAAGCCAGGTCAATAATTACAAACATCAGATAATTTATATCTGATCATTAATCACTAATGGGACTTTCTGTAAGATGAGCTGCTTCCACTGCTCTTCTTACTGGGAAAGCTGAGGATCTTGACACTGCAGAGATAATTCAGGGAACCTTCTAGAGAATTTGGAAGGGAAATGAGTAAAAGAGCAAGTATGCTACAGAGCAGAAGGATGTGCAAGTCACATGGCCTGTGGAAGCAGTGGGTCCACATGCCAAAATACCAGCTAACTCCAACCTGCCTTGGCAGAGCTTTGCCAGAGTATCTTGATCCCATCTACCCCCACACAGGCCCCAAAGTGCCGTCAGAGGAAGTTTTTGGCATTTTTAAGTGTATGATTTTAGAAGGCCTGGGAATTCCCATCCCATAGATTTCAAAGCAGGACTCTGAAGCCATGCCTTGAGGATAAATTTCCTGTGTCTCACAGTGCCCGTTCTATAGCAGCCATCTGAGAGGCTCCCACCCAAAACCAGCCTCCCGAGAGAACCACTGCTTGGTGCAGTGGGAAATGCTGCTGTGATGAAGGAGTTTGAAACACTTCAAGTGAAATACGAAAACTGACCCTTAAACAGAATCAGACTGCCTTTAAAATATAATGACAGCAGAGGTAGAGCTGAAAACCATTTTAAAGGTTTGGTTTGAAGACTAAGGTTAAAAAAAAAATCACTTCTAACAAGACTGGGACATGCAGGAGGTCTTTTAGACTATAGAAGAGTGTGCCTAAATCACTTAACTGTTATAAGGACGCTAATTGCTCTCTTACAGTTATAACTATCTCAAGATAGCAAAACGAAAGGAGTTCCCTGAATAATATGAAAGTACTCTTCCTGTTGTGAATTAGCCTTATTTTAAGAGTGTGAGTGATACCTTGCTTTTCCTTTCCTATTTTCAAACACCTGTCCTTTCAGAAAACAGCAGATTCCTAAGGCAGCAACCAAATAGGGCTATCTGCCCCTTTTCAGGGCTTCTGGCCTGCTAAAAAGAGCAGGGCTTCAAGTACACAGCACCAACGAGGCTCCCTGGGTAGTAGCTCGACTTAAAATTCTCAAGAAAAACCCAAACAAAAATAAGGCAAAGCCTTCTCACATGGTGAATAGAAAAGTGCCCCTCCTCCCTGACCCTCTGCCATCACCCAGCACCGAGCACAAAGAGCACCAGGCAGGAGGGGAGGTGGGAAGCGTGGCCTCGGCATGGACTCACCACCAGAGCGGGATGCAGAACAGCCCCGGGACAGTGAGCGCCAGCAGCAGCATCCGCCAGTCTCTGATGAAGTAAGCAAACAGTGGCAGCAACATGTAGCCAATTGCAAAAAATATGCAAACTCCTAATGTAGAGAATAGAATACGAACTGATTTGCCAAGAATTTCTGTGCCTGTTTAAAACAAGGGAGGTTGGATTAGCATTTTAACTCTTTGTTTTCAAGCATGACTAAATACTTTATTGCATTTACAAACAAAAAAATAAGCTAAACAATCTTAGAAAAGAGCAGCACAGCACAGACCCGCCTGTACAGAAAAGCTGCTGGGAGTATTGGGAACCTTCAGATAAAGAAGCTACTTCTGTTTGCTTTCATTAATGCATTGGCAGACAGAGATAAGGACAGGCATGGGGGATGGCCGGCAGACTTCCAGGAGCCTTCCCCACAAGCTCACCTAAGACACATCCTGCTCCCCCACTTAACCCATCCCGATTTACGATGCAAGTCACGGCTGGGCACTTTGGAAGAGCAAAGGTCTGAGCACAGCAGATGGACATGGGATGCAAATTTATGGTGAGGTGGAAACAAATTTCCCACCTATTTTTTGGAACAGAAGAAAGGTCAGAATGTTGGACTGGTACATCACAGCCTGAAGGACAGAACCAGGGAAGATGCCATCCCCTAGTAATGTAACTGTTTCCGTAGCCAGGCAGCAATCAGGGAAAGCCTCCTACAGCCATTGCACCATGCAGCAACCTAATACCGAGTAATAAAAACTGAGACAGTCCTAAGCCTTCAACAGCACCTAAATTCTTTTACAATAAAACACCCAGACACTGCTTAATAGAATCCAGTGAATCCCTCAGGTCCACCTCACTTCTCCTTGAGCTCTCAGCCCCTGGTCTAGAGCTCTCCTTCACGTTAGGAGCACTGCAAGGACCATAGCTGTCACAGCTTGATCTGGGCTCAATTTAAATGCAAATGACACCGAGTGACTGTGACGGGAGGGCTACAAAGTGTGGAGAGTGTACTTGGGTTGTGTGTCATGGCAACATGCAGTATTTATTATTGCAGAGAAGATGGAAAAAAAACCCCAAGACTGGAAAACCCTTCCATTTGTTAGTTACATGAATTCTCATTTCAGAAACCTGGAGTAAGTGATTAAAGTCACAATAAAAAAAAACCCTGAAAATAAGAATTTGCTGGGCTAAAATGAGCATATGGGGATAAACGATACCATCTTCCTCTTGATTTGCTCTTGTTTAGAGGGGCTTTCTTGGGAGATGTCTGATACTTGAAATATTGGTTTAAGCCTGTTAAGTGTTACTTTATATTTTGTGTCAATTCAAAGCCAGTATGAAAGGCAGTCTGTCCTGCCTTTCCTCTTCCTTCATTCTCCTAGCTATGGAGTAACAGTCATTGGACAATACCAACATGCCTTCACAAATCTCTGTAGTGTTTGTCAGTGTCAGTCCCAGAACCTGAACACTATAGTTTTCAGCACAGAGAACAACTGAGACCTAAAAGCTAAGAGAGAAATTTCACAGCATGTGGTTGAAAAAACCCTAACATTGACTACAGAAGTTCACCAACAGCTCAGGGGTGAACTATTTCCATGAGGATGGGCTATAGTGCAAAGGGCAGCGTGAGCCTGGGTGGCTAAGGATGCTGAAACAGGGTCTGAGCTACACATGGTGAGGCAACAGAGGTTTGGATGTTGAAAGCTGGAATGACGAGCGAAACCTGCACTGAACTTGGAAAAACACCCACTGCACTTGGGGATGGAGGGCGCCAGGGCTGCAGCACAGCCATGGTCAACGGGGCCTTCATCGGTGCTGGTGTCACTGCTCCCCTCCCAAGCACAAGTCCGCCCTGTGGGCTCTTCAGTGAAACAAGGGGAGCATCTCCAGCACGTCCTGTAATCAGGATGGGCTTTCCTAAGGAGTTACTTTTCTTTTTATGGGTACATTCTCCTGTTCAGTACCTCTATCATGTGCGGCTTCCTGGAAGCTCCTGGGCGTGCCTTGCCACAGGCAGAAGTCTCAGGGCTTATGGGGACACGCTGGCTATGGAGTGTAGGGTGGGAAGGAGCACCCTCTGGAAGTACCTCCCTCCTCACCCATGACAGCCAGCTGACGCTCACTGAAATGAGGAAGCTAACATCTAAGTTTGGATTAATCCTGCCCTTAGAACCAGCCTAAAGGCTGCTGGGGAATGGGCAGCACTGCTGGCAAGTGCCCCAGGAATCTGCCTCTGCTCCCTGGAAGCCATTGCTGCTGTGACAGCTCTACAGAGGAGAGGATGGCAGAAGAGACAACAACCGGGCAAGGGCCAGCGAACAACAGATAACCAATTAAACAAGCCTAATGATACCAGGGGAGACAGTCCCCTCTCTCAACAGCAGGATCATTTGCCCAGTGGGGGGTTCCTGGCCCTCCCTTCCAGCTTCGCTTCTGACGAGCACTGAGACAGCATCTCAATCCACATCCAGCTGTGCCCCACATTCCCAGGGAGCTGAGAGCTAAATTCCTGCTCCATCAGAACCTGCACCTCTGTGCTACACAACACTCGTGTTTCTACAGGATTTTCAGCTTTACCCAGTGCTGTACCTCCCAGCCTTCCCATGACAGGCACCATCAGCTCCACACAAGAATTAAACTACCAGGACACTGGGAGCAGTGGCAATGGTGACAGCAATGGCAGGAACAGTTACAATGGTGATGGCAACAAGGGATCTCCCTGCTGACAGCCTGACCTTAATCCTCCCTGTGCCACAGGCAGCAGTGACTCATGGCTGCTTGGGGACACAATGCTGTATCCTCTTCACAGCACTGACTTCATATTACGCTCTTCTGAACTATTTTTTCCCTGTTAAACTTCATAGGGTAGGAAAGACCAGCATTAACTAGTAATGAACAATTTTAATCTAGCTCACATTATGATCTACAAATTGTCATGTTGACACCAGGGGTTTGAAAACAGCCATAAATATGTATTTATACAGTGCTTGCAAATCCCAGTTTCCCCCGAGACCTGCATCATTCATCCCCATAATTTGCCCATGCAATTGCCTTTCTTGAAACCCCTATGTTCAGGGGGTCTCTTGTTCCCTGCAGGGTCCCCAGGCAGCAACTGTAGCCATGCAGCTGCTGGGTCTTTCTTCCTACACTCCCCATGAAAGAAAGCAGACTTTAGCTTCCAAAACTTAGGACTTCATCAATGATCTTAACACTGAGAGCAATGACTTTATGGTTAATGGGGCTTTGGCACCCACCCAGCTCCTCTGCTCTGGTCCCCCTGACAGTCATTGTGCCTGGAAATTGCTGGTTTGCTCCACGGCTTTGCACTCAGGTATGCACTGACCTCTCTGCAAAGGGTGCAGAGGGAGGCAGGGATGAACCCAAATGCCTTCTGTATCTCAGACCTGCTGCTAAATCCTGAACGCTGCCTTGAATGTCTTCTCCAAAGAGGAATGAAATGGATCTTTATTTAGACTCTTCCCCTCTTTTTCTCTAAACCTACGAAAGTATAAGCTAGAAGAATTGCAGAGCAAAAAAAAAAAAAATCATACTGGCATAAAGTAGGAATTTTACCAGTGAAGATTTACCAGTCTAATTAAATGAACCAGGTTCAGAGGGAAAAAAAGTAACAGTATATTAAGCAAACAGTTAATCTAATGCAAACATATTCATACCCAAAATGAAGGCCACCACATAGTTAGAGATCTGTCCCATCCCCACAATGAGAAAGAGCACTGTGAACATCTCCCAGCTGGTGGAAAAGATCTGCAGGAAGCTGAAGCCAGTCTGCACAGCCATTGTCAAAAAAAGGATATTCTTCCTGCCAAACCTTTGGTAAAGAAAAAAATTATTACTGAAACAGCATGTATTTATGGTGAGGGCTATGTAAGAGGGCACAAGGGAGAACAAATATTCAATCTCAAGTGATGCATCTTAGCACAACCTGAAGTTCTGTTCATCTTAAAGAATTTTATTACTTTCATATGCACTAAAAAATATTAAAATTTCAAAGACTGATGAGACAGAGAAGAAAGCTATAAGCAGAAACTTCGGAGAGCCACTAGACAGAGATTAAGGAGACGAGGCAACAGTACAGTAGGGAGACACATGCAGACCGCAAGCCACACACCTGAAAGTTGGGAAATGATGGCTTTTAGGCTACTGGCATCTATACTTTGCAACACCATTATGCTTAAAGTGTGCTAAATGGCTTTGTCAACTGGTTTCAGTCTGAGTTGCCAGACATACTGCACCCTTTCTCTCACCTGTTTCTCTGCATTAGGATTACGTGGCATGCTGTCCTGGGGAGGCAGGACAAGCTCAGGGTTTTATACCTGTGGGCACAGATACTGCACAGGCTGCCTCGCCTGCTGCCTGCAGCACCCCTTCACTGGGGAAAGGCTTCTGTAGCAGTCCTGGGGAAATTGCTTAGGTACAGGCTCAGATCATAACCCTTTACTGACAAATAATCCAAGGAATCTCAGGCTCTCAATGGCTGTGCTGCCACCAGGGCACACACACTTCCTCAAATGCTCCCACTGGGCAAATGGCACCACTGGGATTTAGTGATTATCTCATCTCCCTTTCAAACAGTAACACCAACTGACTTCTGCACCAGGGCAGGAGTCAGGCGATTAAATTCAGATCACATGGAATTTAATACTGGAGGCTTTAGGATTAAGACTCCCAGCGAGTTTTGAAACCCCTTTGCTAAGCACCCAGAGGAACTCTGCTAGCTTATGCCATCCTCACTCCCAGACAGCAGTCAAAGCAGGATCAGTGATCCCACCAAGGACACACGGCTGAGGGCTGTATGGAGGGGCGAGCAGACATTTGCACAGGGAACGTATATTTTGGATTCAACACTTGTGAGGCCAAAACCTCAATCCTGCTGAGACAATTATCAAATGCCTTTAATGATTTTCTTACACTTATATCTACTTAGTGAGATGCTATGACAATTGTTATCATTTTCAGGTTATCTTTTTTCTTTCCTCTCAAAGTCCTCACTCTATTTCCACCAAACCATCTCTCCTATGCAGACATTCCAGTCAAAGGGCAAATTTCTATCTTGCAGCTTTAAGAAGGGATTATCAATTAATGTGCAACAAAACCCAGCATCTTCTAAACTACTAAAAAGGCTGGATAAAGAAACAAATGAGAAGTGGATTGTGAAGGGAAACCCACTGCATCAATCTGCAAAGCAGGCACACGGGCTCCTTGTGGAGATCAGTCCCTGGGCTCTGAAATGCCCACCAGAGAGTAATCCTTCACCTGGGGTAGACCAGGATGGAATTTTTGAAGAAGCCAGGCCAGTTACCTAATTTTGATCAGAACTCAGAGTACTGGACATTTCACTCCTTTTGTCTCTTAAAAACAAATGCCCCAGGTCTGCCCATGGCATTACCTGTCTGAGAGCTGCCCCGAGATGAAGGAGCCGATGAGGACCCCCACAAAGAAGAGGGAGGTGGTCAGTGGGGTTTTCCAGTCGTCCTCACACACCAGGTTCCACTGCAAGAGAAAGGCCCGTGTTCAGACACAGCCCCAGGCTGCACCCAGACTCGTCCAGCATGGGGGCTGCTGGTTGGAGACACACTCATTTCCATGCAATGGAATTCTGTTTCCCATATCCACACTTCCACCCATCACTGGCACTGTTTTGTTGGTCAAGGTCCCTGTTGGAACACCCTGCTTAAAGCACAGGAAAAAGAAGGGAAAGTGATTGCCTTCCCAGGCAACTCCACAAAGTCAAAACACCAGCAGCTGTCTGGCACGGCCCCATTGCCTCTGAAGGGGATGAGGAGCCAGCAATGCCAAACCTGATGGGAGCCAACGTGTGCAGCTCAGGGGCTGCCCTGGACCTGTCTCCAGTACAATCCTCCCATGAACCCACCAGACCCCTGGACCTGGCTCCCCAAGGTCCAAGATGCTTCCACCAGTGAAACAGAGCAATGGAGAACCATGCCCAGATAAGGACAGCTTCCAGTTTACCTCTGCCAGCACAAAACCTGCTGCATCTCTGTAACTTCTGGGGCTGACAAAACATATGTAAGAAGCACAGAATGAAATCTCTTTTCTTGCACTGACGTGTTACCAAATTCTGTTCCATCCCACAACCTGCACCACTGACTTGCCACCCATCCCTCACAGCCTCACAACTGCAGCTGGCTGGGGATGCAGACTTAGGACAGGAGCCAGGGTGGAAACTTCCACCTCAAACTACTCATAACCTCAGACAAGGTTTAAAAAAAAATAAAAATGGCATCATGAGCCTCTGTCCACTGAAGTTACAGCTGAGCATGTCTCTGCCAAGGCTTGCTCCCTTCCTGGTGACTAATCTCCTAGTTAAGGCATGCCTGCCAGGACTACTTAGGGAGAGGCTTCAAACATGTCACTCTCAGATCAGATAATTCTACCACAATGGTAAGCTAGTTAGAGCACAGATTAAAGTATGGCATAATTTTAATAATTAGCCATGCTATTAGAGAGCGGGGCCATCACCCGCACCAGTGGTCACCCTCTGCTTGGAGAATGGATGGGCCAAGCACAGGCAAAGGCTTGGTGATGGAGCAGAAACCTGCCATCAGAGCTGCTCAGGCTCCTCACTCACCTGCAGGCAACAAGGAGCAACTCTTGTGTTACAGAGACACCCAGGTACTGTCTGATGGCACCACAAGCATTGCCAAAACCAAACCACCAGTGCATTGGTGGATGAGCTTCACTGCTGCTGCAGAACAGGCAGGCAAACCCCAAAACAAGGGAGAAGGTGGTGTGGTTTGATGTAGTTTGCTTTGGACCATAATTTAGGAAAGAGGTGCAATTAATGCCTATTTTCAGACAGAAGTATGCTTGCCAGCAGAGGGGAGTCAAGTACCTCTGCCCTTTGCTCAGCCTGCGAAGTAACATCAGCTACATGACAAAAAAAGAAGTTGAGGTTAAAAACACAGCCCATGACTCTTCCTGAGGAACACACATGTCTTCAATGCAGGAACAAGGAGACTTGTAGACTAAAATGTGCCTCCAAGACTTAATTCTGATTAAGAACAAAATGAACCCTACGGCAGAATTTTCTGTGAAGTATTTTCCTGTCCCTGCTGGGAAGGGAGAGGTGGTGAAGTGTGTGCTCATCTGGGCACACACCTGCACTTATCTGCACTGTTTCGAGAAGGTGGAAGTTAGCATGTGGGTCAGTGGGGCTCTGGTACGTTCAAGGACGCTAGCTGTGAAAAAAGGAGGCAGGGATCTGCTTCACCTGTGAAAGAAAACAGATTTCTGTAAAGAAGATCAGTAGAAATAAAGTCCAATATTTAAAATAAGGCAAAATTCCGCTACAAAAGACATGGCATTCAAAGCACGCTCCAGAGGTCTTTCACCACATCCTGCTGCACCTTTCTTTCCCCACTTGGGGAAAGTTGTTGACTAACAGTGTAGCAGAATTTGCAGCTCATACAAAGTATTGTTAATTATCTGAGTACTGAGCACCTTGGTCTGGGGCCACCAGCACAGTGCCTGCTCCTGGACCTTCAGACTTGAGTTGCTCAAGGTTAAGGATCAGTGTTTTCAACATGTCTCCATGGTGCCAAAGTGCCTTTGGCTGTAAAATAAACCCAGCTAAATAATAACTTGCCTTGCCCATGAAACTGCATTACCTCCTTGATGCCAAATGCCTCCTATCCAGGTGTTCCCTCCACTTTTTCCCATGACATACTGCATACCCAGCAAAAATTCACTGTACAGAGTCGAGTCTTTCAGATTTGGGGGGTATGTAAACTGCAGACAGCAGCTGGCTGTGCAAAGAGGGGTTACTATTTACAGGAACTCACTGCATTTGACCAGAAAACACACAAATACATCAAATCCAACGTTAAGTATACCTGAAGCTGCTGAGTGAACAATCCACCTATTTTAGCTCCAATATCACATGGTATCTAAGCAATATAGCCCTACTCTACAGCTACACCTCATCTCCCAAGTTCCAGTCTCCCACCCCCATAGGCACTCACTCTGACTGAGGCTCCTGCCATGGCACTGCACAGTGATCAACCACATATCAACGTGGTAAGGTTTCACTGGTGCTTCAGTGTACAGGGAAAAGTGAAGTGTAGCTTGTTTGACCCCCTCCTCAGAGGCTGCATCCATCACAAACAGCACCAAGCACACCACTGCGGCAGGAGCTACAGCCCAGCCACAGCTGAACTGCCTACAGCTAAAACTTCCGGACTGTCTCTACTGGGATCATTACACATTAACCAGAAAATAAGTAATTCTGTAACGTCCCGGCAAAGCAGACTGTGGAGCAAAGTTCATGGTAGATTGCAAGCAAGGCCTCTGAATGCTAGGAACAGGAGCTGCTCAAGAACGCTGTCATTAAATCACTTTATTCATGTCAAATCCCTACAACCCCTTCCAACAAGCTCCCAGCTACTGGAAGGGCTAATTCTGCTAGGTGCTGCTGGTAGGAACATTATGGATGGACGAGCTTTCTGAAAAACTGAAATTGCTGGAGAAAGTGCCCCCCTGCCAATCAGAAATCACTAATTACATCCTGAGTACAACCCATTCACATCAGAGGAGAAAACACTTATGGAGCCTTGTGTAAATGGGTGGGGCTGCAAACCAGGGAAAATCTGAACTTGTTTCCAAGAGTAAAGCTGAAGATGAATAACTCAAGAAGTGTTAATTATTCACAGATGGCCCCATCCTGTTCCTTGGGAACCAGGTCCAGCAATGAGACCCGCTCTGCTCGGTGCACAAGCGACAGGCATGAGCACCTCCAGGCCCAAGGGTGGGCTTCCAGGGCTGGGCAGAGCTGCTCTCCACTAATGGAAAAAACCGTAACAGAACAGAACAGACCTTCAGATGCCTTCAAACCACACCAGTTCCTATCCAGCCTCTTGCCTCTACCAGTCCCAAAAGCCTCTGGTTTCTGCCTTCACTAACGTCAGTGCCAGGGCTTGACACAGGAACTGAGCAGGATGACATAGGTGACAGACCAGTAGCCCCAGAGGAGCTTGTGGCACGCACTCCGCCCTTTGCAGGGGCCTCAAAGTGGTGTCTGGGGTACATGCCATGCCCCAGTGGTGGAGAGCATCTCAGTATGTCCCCAGGGAGCAGTGCTGGGTGACAGCCTGGCTCAAGAGAACTAACTGGATTGTAATGCCTGCTCCTAGGGGCAAAATCAGTGCTTGTCCTTGAGCCTCTAATTCATGTTTGATCTGACCATCATTATCTGGAAAGAAAAGTAGATTAAGTTCCAGAAAATAATACCAATGTAACAGACGCCAGGAGCCTGCCAATAGGAAAAGGAAACCCTGCAGCCCCTTCATCTCAGCAAAGGGATCACTCTTGACCCCACAATGACATTTCCACTTGTTCACCATTACACTTACAGCCCCTTTCTTACATCATTCTGGCCCAAAGATCACCGGGGGACACACTTACTTTTCCCCATCATCTCCATCTTAAACCATGAAAATGACTCAGTCTGGGATTCTCTGTTCCCAGTGTTTAGCACGTCCTCACAGACCAAGTAACACAGGTGCTGAGCTGGCATCTCCCACTTCCCTTCAAGCAGCACTAATAACAGGATTTAATGCAACTGAACGAGTCAAATGAGGTCTCCAGTGCTTAATCCTGTACCATCAAGTTCTGTTCTTTAACTGAGTTCTTGAACTGAAGCTGTTTCTTCACTGAGCTCTTCTGATGGCATGTCCTGGCTTGTCTTTCCTAATACAGAGAAAAATGTTGGGTACAAAAATAAGAATCTCAAATTTGTCTAAACTGCCTCTTTCCAGCATTTAATCAGTGCCTGTTTTCCTTGTTTTGAAACCAAATTCTGCATTTTTTCCAAATGTCCATGACAATTTTGAAACAAAACAAGTATCCTTCTTTTCCATCTGGCTTACAGATGGGAATCTGGCACTTGGTTTCCATCTCTGAATGTGCTATTGCCTCTCTGGCACGCCCCAGGCCTGTGGCAAACTCCACTCCTATGTCCCTCTGAATCCTGCACAGAATGCTCTTGTTTGGCATCTGCCAACATAAATTATTAACTGTTCATTAAGAAGAATCACATTTCTCCTCCTTTTGCTTCATTTACTGCCTCTCCCAGAGCAAGCACTGGTTCCAAAATGGAGATTATAAGTTCATAGACACACCAGGATAAACTGACCTCCCTCTGGCAGTGAGAGTGGCACTGTCTGTGCCAGTGGTGGCCACCAGGCACCCACCATGCAGCCGTGCCAGCCTGTGGGTTATGTGGGCAGCAGCTGTGCCAGCCAGGCATGTGGGAGCAGCCAGGCTGCAGCTTCAGTCTGCCCACAGCCAGGAGCAGGGCAAGCTTCCCATGAACCCATCTTGATCTGGTATCGTGAGGGATCTCCAGCAACTGAGTATGAGTGCCAGCACAAATGGGAAGTGTCACATGTGCCAATAACTTCCCTTTGAGAGGTGACATCTCCTGCCCACATCCTGCCTGCCTGGCATGTGGCTGAGCCTTATGTCTGCACATCCCTAGCACAGACCTTCCTTGCCTCACCATCAGAGCCTTGCCTGGCTGTGCCATCCTTCGATGTTTTTTTGGTAGCAGATGCTGCTGACACGTCCCGAGGGCGAGCCATCAGTGCATGAGGAGGGTGGCCCTTGGCTACCTGAGGCACGCTCGGCTGAAGGACCACGGAGCCTGCCCCTAGCCACTGCCTGGCATGAGGGTGAGCCCATTATTCCCTAAAACCCCTTACGCAACCACGAACAGCAACAGCACTTCTGCAGCTTCAGAGGAATCATTTTCCTTCTCTAACGGAGCTCCACACTCCATGCCTGCGTTACAGAACAGCATGTCCCGGCCACCACACCATGGCACAGCCGTTGGAGGCTCTGTGGCTGGCACTGCTGCTGTTCCCACATGACACTCAGTACCAATGATGCCACTACAGAGCCTTACAAACCGACTGGACAGCACGGCTGCAGCCAGGTCAGGTTCCTGCAGGAGTGACCCCAGCACCTGCCTCCCAGCAAGCCCAGCGCTGACGGCCATGGAAGCCACAGGCAATTCCAGGACGTGGGGCCAGCGAGGACCCACTCTGCTCTAGCCCAGCCAGGCTGGGAGTGTTTACATGAACGCGCCCAAGCCTCCATTCAACGCTGCACTGAGGACGACCAATTCCATCACACAGAAAATTTACCGGAATGGTCAGCATGTGGCAGGAGAAAACCACCGGGTTTTAATTTTCAGCCTTTGCCTCCCCCTCCACACAAACCTGTCTCGGAGTAGAACAAACTGGAAAACACAGCTGGAATGGCGAGGGCGCGAAGCTCCTTCGTCAACCTTTACCTCTCGCATCCCTCCCGCTCCTCGCAGCATCGCGCCCACCCGGACCGTTCCCACAGGCACTTCACCCCATGGTCCCCGCTCCCTGATCGCCCTCCCCCAGACAGAAGGGCAGGTCCCGGCCCGGGGTAGGGGTGTCACCGCGGCCGCGCACCTCGGTGACGNAGGGACAGCGCCCGCCCCGGGCTCTGCCAACCCCGCCTCCCCGCGGCATCCATCCTGGAGCCTTCCCCCGGGCACCGCTTCTGCTCCGCCGCCGGCTCCGGGGCTTTCCTGAGGAGGCGTGTCCCGGTTTTTTCCATTTATTCGGCTGGGCAGGCGCAGCCGGAGCGGACCGGGCG
>WBMY01013876.1:264220-409335 GCA_013397315.1 Donacobius atricapilla
GGCTGCCTCGGCAGCAGCCGCCGGTGCCAGGTCAGCGCCGGGTGGGAGCGCGGCGATGGCTCCGCCGCCCCAGCCTTCCCCGAGCCCCGAATGCCTTCTCCCTTCGGGCACCCGAAACAGGCTATGCCCTCTATTGCGGCTGCAAGATGGAGGCACGGCATGGTACCATCCCCGCGGGAGCGGAGCACAGCCTTGGCCATCACGAGAAGGGTTAATGCGCAGGGAACCGAGCACCGAGCCATCAGCTGGGGGCTGCCGGGCCGGCGGGGTCTCTCTCCCTCGATCATCCCACTAAAGGTAGCGACGTCAGTAATGGGAGCCCTCCTACACACTGGCACAGAGGAAAACAAGGACCAGACGCGGCTTTAGGAATCAAACGTTTTCACAGCCCCTGAAATCCCGTCCCCAATGCAGCCCAGTGCTTTTTCCCAGCAGTGTTTACTCTCGACAACAGACAAGGTCAGCCGTGTCTGCTCAAGGAGCCTGCAGCAGCTCTGGCCTTGAGAGAGGAGCTTTTTATATTCCCATCTCCTATCCATTTACTATTCCTGCTCGACACGTGACTGTGGCTTTGCCCGCAGTCGGATACGTGGATAGCTGTCAAAGCCATTTCAAAAATCTGAACAACGCTGACATCTGAAATAACTCAGGGTGCACTCAGAAGCCCGGCAGTGTCTAAAACAAGCACGGTGCTTGCCCTGCTGGGACAGTACAGCTCCTGGAGGTGTGAGCAGGGTGCCCGTGTCGGGCCGTGCCCAGACGAGGATGCCCGTGCCGGTGATGTGCGAGGGCAGGCTGGAAAGCATCGCTCCAGCAGAGATCACAGAGGGTGGCACGGGAGTGTGGGAAGGAAGCACGGAGTGGGAGCGATGGCTTGGCGGTGCTTGGGGAGGATGTAAGAGACGGTTCGAAGATCTCTCATCTGCCTCACGACTGTTGTCAGTGACAGAGACTGAAACGCCAAGGACAGAGACTGGAACCCTAAAACCCCAGCACAGGAGTTCTGGCCTGGCTGAGGTGGGATGTCTGCCAGGTGCTGCCTGCAGGTGTGTTGGCTGCACCAAACGCACTGCCATGGGAGCCTGTGCAGGAACAATGGACAGCCCAACGTGGGCTGCCTGTGCTGGCTTGTCCTGTGCCCGCTCCCTCAGTGGTGGGCTGCCCGTGCTTGTTGCCCAACTGGCTCATTACCGACCTCCCCACCTTTTGTCTGTCACTTCGAAAAGGACAATAAAAAGGACCTCTTGAGTAACCCCATTTCGAGATCTCCTCACGGAAGAAGACGGATCTGTTGGCAAAGGACCACAAAGATTCCGTCTCCGTCGGTAGCTATTCCCTCTGTTCTGTCTCTCTCTTTCACTATTTATTATCTCCTTTCTTCTCCCTCTATCGAATTTGCTGTGGCACTCAATAAAGGTGCATTTGTTGTTGAGTAAACTGTTGTTTGTCCCCTGCTGCGTCTTTTGCACTCTGAGATCACTAAAGGAACCATCACGACCCCCGCTTGCATTAGCAGATCGCGACAGAGGAGAAGCATATTGGCAATATTTATCTGGCCTGGCAGTGATCTGCTGCTGCTTCGGATGTGGGGTGAAGAACTCATGTCATGGTAAGATTCAGATATCTCCTGTTTGGAGAGGACAGCCTCATGTCGGCCCTGGGCTACTGAACAGTCTAAGCTGTCCCCAGTGATAAGAGCAGGGTGGGGGCCAGTTGGGACGGATCAGGGGCTCGCAGGCAGCAGCAGGCACCTGCCCTGCCCTCAGGTTGTTCAAGAACCATGGCAAAGAAATGCAATGCATGCCTACTCCCATGAGGAAATTAGGCATGTGAAGTGTATTTTCTTAAGCATTAATGTTAGTGCAATCTTAGTAATTATTCAGTCGACAGTAATTTATTACAGAGGACTAATTCACAGAGTTCAGAAATAACTGTGGTTAGGCTGCAAATTTAGCATATCAAAAGTGGTAGACACAGACTCAGTAAGTGGTAGATGATGTGCTTAGGTTTATCTTATTTACAGATGCATGCTTAACATATTAAAATTTCACGTGTCTGACATGGAAACACCACAGGATTTTCTCTTATATTGCGAACCTGCATAAATTGGCAGTTAGAGAAATCCCTTGTGTTCTAGCTAGCTCTGACACAGCACCACAAGCTCTTGCTGCAATCACCATAGCCCAGAGTTTTTGCTGGTGCTCCCCAGCTTGTAAAACCCACTTGTGACCCAAAATCACGGATGCTTTAACCCAAGCATGGAGATTATGAAAACAGTGGCCAGTGAGTGGCTTGGACTGTTGTGGAGCAAATTCACTGTAGGGGAAGGACCAGTCCTACCTCTTGCAACTGACCCTTCTTAAAGAGGTCAGTGAATGTGTCCAGAGAAGGGCTGGGGAAGGAGCTGGAGCACAATTCTGATGAGGAGCAGCTGAGGGAGCAGGAGGAGCTCTGGAGTATGGGAGGCTCAGTGGGGACCTTCTTTCTCTCTACAACTCCCTGAAAAGAGAGGTAGTGAGGTGGGGCACTGGTCTCTTCTCCCAAGGAGTAAGCAATAGGATGAGAGGGAATGGCCTCAAGTTGTACCAGGGGAGGTTTAGGTTGGATATTAGAGAAAACTTGTTTGTGACACTGGCACAGGCAGTGGTGGAGTCACCATCCCTGGAGGGATTTAACACACATGAAGATATGGCATTTAGTCACATGGTTTCGTGGTGGGCTTGGTAGTGCTGGGGGCTTTTTTCGCCAAAAGAATTCTGTGATTTTACCACAGCCTTATAAAACACACTTTCCGCTATTACATGAAGAGCAGTGTGTGGGAAATGAGGTCAGGGAGATTCCTTTAAAGTGAAGTCACATGCCAAGGAGCCGGCAGAGCAAAGGAGAAGTACTTCATTATAGGGAGAAATGGAACAAATCTTTGAATGGCTGAGACACCACCTCTAGTGCAGGCACTTGGTTCTTGTGGAAGCAGGAAGCTGCTGGATGCCACAAGCTGCCCCCAGCTGTGGAGGAGCCCAGCTCCTGCTCATGTGCAGTCGCATTACCCTCACTGCTGGCATCAGAGCTCCTGCTAGTGGGGTGGTACTGCCCACAGCAGCTCTGCTCTTTCTGCTAGGGCAAAGCCCCTTTGAAGGGATCCTCTGCTGTGGTGGGACAGCTGTGCCACCCTCCCAGTAGCCATCTTGACAGCTGGCAATTAAGAAAAAGCACATGATAATTTCGAGTTCTGTGGATTGCATAGCACTTGGATCATGTGGAAACTCTCTTATCAACAGGGCAAAGCAAGATCCATTTTGCATGTGAGCCTGAAGTGTGTCCTTTGAGGGGCTCTGTGCCACATGCTGGAGCTCCCATGCCACCCTACTAGAGTGTGGTACAGCCCTGCTTGGGCCAAAGCCCTGGCCTTGCCCTCCTGCCTACCTGCTGCCCGCCCTGGAGGTGGTGATCATCACATCCATCAGGGCCACATCCCACTGGACCAAGAGCATCTGGGAAAAAGTTATCTTTGTCAGTCTTTAAAAAGGCTCTTGACTCATCTCAGCCTTTCTGCTCTCTCAGCAATATACTGCAAGTACCCCTTGGAGCAGTGCCAAGAGTTGTCTGATGCTCACTTGACTCCAGCTTGTGGGACTTTGAGTTCTTAGGGGCATTATGGCCATCATTTCCCAGTTCTGGTAGTGGTGAATGAACTTCTCCTAATCAGAGCCCAGCAGACAGGCATTTGGTGTGAATGATTTTTCATCTTATTTGTGGTAGGAATCCTGTAAAAGAGAAGGAGTAAGAATGTCTGTCTTTAGCATGTGTGAGGATTTGGGATAAACCCTCCCAGATCCCACCGACTCAAGTGCAGTCAGCTTTCCCAAGGCTATCCACCACTCATGAAGGACTTGAGTAATTTTGCCTGGTGGAATGTTGCTCCAGCCGGGGAAGAGACATTGCTTTGAGGACCAGCACACACTTCCTCTGCAGCAGGAGCACAGGAGCAGGTGCACTGAGGCAAACATGTTCTGCTTCCCTGGCCCCCAGCCTTTGGGTCAGAGCTCAGTGATGTGGGTCAGGGCTGCATCAGAGCAAGGAATCGCCAGAGGTCTTGCCAGACGAGCCGAGGTGCTGAAGCCCATCACTACAGTGTAAAACAACCTCTCCCAGAGAGATCGTTGCCAGAAGTTTCCCCAAGTGCTGCCCTGTGGGTGGATTTGGATGTTCTTGCTCGGGAACCTCCCCACCATGCCGGGACTCCTCACAGAGCTGGCTCTTGTCTCGTCCTGCTCGAAGCCGCTGGATATTTCAGTTTTCATCACTAGATGGAGCAGGAGACAGCACAGTGCCTGGATGAAGCTCTGCCTTGCCCCATGGCCCTGCACCCAGACAGCTCCTCTGCCCCTCAGGCACTTCCCTCATCCTTTATAGACCCCTGCAGCCCATCTGCCCCCACACATCCCTTATAGCCGCCTGCATCCCAGGCACACCCATTTACAGGGATCCCATGCTTTCCTCTGCACATCATTCATCCACTGCCCTCCCTTACGTCCCCTGCACTCCCCCAGATGTTGTGAAAACCCCGGGACACGCTGCCTGGGGAGCTGGGGTTCTCCATTCCAAGGACAGAATAGACACCCCTTGGGAAGGTCACGGGTGCCTGCTGCTGCCTGGGGACGGGGGCAAGGTGTGAGTGGCCTCCCGAGAGCCCCTCCAGCTGGATTTTCCAGTGATGGTGTCCACGTCCCACTGGTGAGCCCAAGCCCTCCCAGCCCATGGTCCCACAGTGCCAGCAGCTTGTACCTCCTCAGAGTCCATCATTTTGGGGAGCACTCACTCACCACTGGAACCCTTCAGGTTCAGGAGTGAAGAACCAAGGTGTTTCTTCACAAAATAGTTATTAACAAAGCCAAAAGCCCGAACCATGCTTGAGCAGTATCCTTACAGAGTGAAGTGTGACCCTGTGCACATGAAATGCCCTGACAGCAGTACTGGCCCCAGCCCAGGCCCTTCCCGCTGGGCTTCCTGCACAAGCAACTGCTTTAGGACTACCGAAAAATTCAGAATATTTAAGTGTCCTGGTGGAGAAGCTGGTCCCGGCTGGAAGAGCTCCAAGAGTGTTTGCTGGGGAGAAACCAACAGCTTGCAGGTAAGTTTATATAGAATCAGGAACAGTATTCTGGGATTTACTATATGTGTAGGGAAGAATTTTTTTCCTCCCTCAAGTAATTAAAGTAGCTTTTTCATACATGAGAAAGGAAGGAGATGGAACTTTTCCAAAGAGCCTCTTTCTCTCAATCCTCCTTCTATGGCAAAGGACATTTATCCTCAGAGAAACAGACAAGCTGAGATTTTTTTGAGTCCCTGGGGCAGACTGGCAGTAACAAAAGCAAAGTTAAACAACTCCAAACAAAAGCTGCAGCAGAACAGGGGTGTGGTGGTGGAAATAATGCCTGGCTAAGTAGGAAACTTTAATGATGATACATGGAAAAAGTTAAACAATCAAAACTTGAATCAGGCTGGCCCTGGTCCCACCTGATTTAGTTAATAAATGCTGCGGCTCATCACGGTGGAGCCTGCACCTCTTTTTTCCTAAAGAAGAGAGGAGGCTCCCAGCACTGGGCTGCTCAGAGTAGCTGTGTGGGTAGCAGAGGGTCTGGAGCGCCCCAGTGCTGCCCAGGCTCTCCGCATCCCTCAGTCTCACAGTGGGCATCACCCCAAGGGGCTGAAGCCCCGCAGCATCCATGCCCAGGGCAGAGGGGCCAGGGATGGTGGTGGCTAAACCACAGAAACACATCTAACACACGTGTATTCAAGGGTGAATAGAAGAGTCATAACCATAGCAATTATTTGAATATGTGCATAATTAGACACAGAGTTACACACACCCACACTATGGAAACCTTTTCTGCCACATGTGGATCCTCAGAGCTTTTGTCTTTTAAATGTTTTAGGCACACAGAGACAACAATTTCCATATATGAACACGTGCCAAATAAAAGCTTTTAGGTTAAATACTGGAGGCACTTACACCCCTTCTGGCTTTCCCATACACCAGTGATTTGAATCCCAATCAATCATTAAAACCAGACGCACTGAGACTGAGCTACAGAAGCAAACATCCCTCTGACACAGCTGGTAACCGCAGCCTGCCCTCGCCTCCCAATCCCCCACTCCCACCACCCAATGGGCTTCTGTACTCCAAGGGTCCAGCAATAACCTCCTTGGGAAGAGGGCCCAGATCACTCCAGCAGTGACAGCAGCTAACACCCCCAGCACTGCAAAACTGTGCATCTCAGTCTGATGACAGCCTGGGACATCAGGTGGGAGAAGGTTCCCTTGGAGTGTCCCTGTGGCTGATTAAACATGACCAAGACCACCGATTCATCAGCCTTGAGCAGGGGCAGATGCAGCAAAGCTCTGCACCATCACAGATGAGCTGGGTCACACTGGTGGAGAGGAGTCAGGCACCAGTGGGGAATTCATGCAACAGAGACACAGTGGCCTTTCCCACCTCCACACCTGACAAGATGTAGGATGCCAGGAAGGTCTCAAAAAAACTCCACACCAGCTCCCCCCAAAAAACAGGCCAAACCTCAAACAAGCTCTCGATGAAACGTGAAAAGCAATTCACATTAGCAATTCACATGGAGATGCAATTCATATCTCCAAGATGCTTTTTGAAGTTTATTCAGTGTCCTTCTCACCTGGATGCCAGGGGACCCCCACACATATGGATCAGGCAAAGGCCAAGTGATGTGAGACAAAACTCATAATACAATTTTATTTTTTGCTTCATACAAACAGCACCCTCCCCACATTTTACAGTTTAACAGCATTATCTGGTGACAGAGAAGGTGACGCTTGTGGCTGCTCCTTCAAGCCTCCCAACAAGAATAGGGTGGCCTGAAGCCAGGAAACCCTGTGCCCTGGGATGGGCCTGTGTGAGGCAGCTCCAAACTCTGCAGGGGGATCAGGTGAACTGATTACTCCTAAGGAAGGGTATCACGAGCTGCCACGTGGAAATACTGATTTGAGGGAACTTGGGATCAAATTGAAAGAACAGCTCCATGCCCAGCATTCCCAGTGCTGTACCGGTGTGGCTGCCAAGCAAGACCACCAAGGGTGCCCTGGCAGCAGCCTGCTCAGCTGGCTGTTAAAAGTGAGGGCAATGACCAACTTACCAACTTCTTGGTGTTCCCTGTATCTGCCTGCAGGACATGGCCACCATGCAGGTAGAGTCAAATGGGGACAAGAACCCCAAGGAGTGACAAACAGCACCACTGGCAGCTCCAAATGTCTGCCTGGAAAACAGGGAAAGGCATCTTGGGCCATTCATGTTGTGAGTCTTCCATCATGCAGCCAAGCTGTATTCAGTCCTGGATTTGGGTGAAGCCTGAACTCTCAAGCTACAGGCACCAGAGCTCAAACCAGCAATGTATAAGGATAACAGAGGAATTCAGAATAAATGCTTCTGACAAGGGCAAGCTAAGGAGCTCCAAGCACAGCCCTGCAAACCAGGGCAGTAATGCTTCCCATCCGACTACCCTATTTCCTCACTTACACTTGTCCCAAACATTCCCCTTCAGAGGGTCCAACTGACCAAGCAAGGCCATGCAAATCCAAGAAAAACATGGTTCAGCACTGTGATAAAAATGTCCATGTTTCTTGTACTTTCTGATGGCAGAAGGAGGGGGAGGTGGATGTCCTGCTGCCAGCAGGAATGCACACAGCCAGCATCCCTGTGGTACCCAGCTGGAGGGAGCCCAGGGCTGCTGGGAGGCTGCAGGGCACGGGGCAGGAGCTGCTGTGTCCCTGTAAGGCACTGCATGAAGAGGTCTAGATGGAGACCAGTAACACCCTAAAAGCCCTTCTGGGGTGCAGAACCTGGAGAAAGAAATTACCTGCTCAGTCCCAACTAGGATCATGCTCCCAACTCTCCTCCAATCCCTGATTTTCCCTCTTATGGAGAGCCAGGAGGCTTTGACCTCTATCACATTTCTTTTTTTCCTTTTCCATGGAAAGAAAGCAAGCAAAGCATTTCTTTTTCTCCCCCACATCTGTCCTCTCTCAAAGTGAGAAGGAAGAAGAGTGAGGCTGTTGCAAAGCAGAAGTGGTACCAAAGACACAGCTCCCATTATCTTGCACAGCAGTACCCAGCAGCTGAGCAACTCAACTCTCTCTCCTTCCTCTAAGTACTAACATGAAAAAACCTACATTTCTCTAACAAAGAAACATTTCAAGATCTACTAAATCTTTTCCCTGTAAAATAAAGTGGATGATGACTGGGCTGAAAGCACAGCCTTGGGAGATGGGTATAAATACAATCCTGCTGCCCTGGGACTTGTGGCTCACCCAAGCTCCAGTTATTCCCCAAGTTCTTGGAGGGGTTTTAATACCCCCTCCCTGCTGGGAGGCAGACCCAGAAAGCAGCAATCTGAGGATCCAGAAATAAAGGACTGCAAAATTAGAGCAAAAATAACTGGGGAATAGTCACAATGGCCAAAGCAAAGGCAGCTGTGGGCAGAAATGTAGGAGGTGGGGATAATCAAAGGGTGCTGCAGACTACTGATGTGTCCTTTCAAGGTGTGCTTGAGTGAGTAGATGACAGAACAACTGCATTAGGAGTAGAAGAAGGAAGAAAAAGGCCTCATCTCACACTCAGTGTGGAGATCTCTTGGGAACTTGAATCAGTCCTTGTCAGCCTCAAACTGCAGTTAACCTGGTCCAGAGAGTTTCACTATAATTACTGAGACCACCCTTCCTTGGCACATCTGCTGGGATGCAGCTGAGGCACCCACTGGTATCGTCCTGACTCTCAGGGGTTGTTTTTTATCACTGGGGCAGCCACAGGACAGGAGATTAGGGTCAGGACATTAGAGACAGCCTCTTTTGTTAAAGTGCCTTATTTTCTTTGAGCTTTTAAAACATCTTCAGTAGAAGGAGGGCACAAAAAAAAAAAAAAGGTTTTATATGAAAGAGAGTAGAGAATTAATCAATATTTACACAGATCTTGGATAAGATTACAGCACAGACTAATAACCAAAGACAGCAAAAAGCAGAGTGTCAAAAAGAAGGGCAAAACCTGTTTGAATGCTTTCAACACCATTCCCCGGAGATCCCAAGTGTAAACGGTTTTATCTAGGAAAAGGCATTTTAACTCGGGCTTTGGTAATCGGGGTTGATTACAGCCCCACTGCTTGCAGCCGGCAGGAGCACGTGGGTGGGCGCAGGGCCACCCCACATCTCCAGAGCACAGCCCAGCTTTAGACGAGTTCAACTTTGGCGTTTGGATAAACAGCCACCACGTCATATCCCTCGGGGGGCTTAACCCTCTCCTTGGCGTGCGTCTCGCAGTACAGCTGCTCCTCAATGAAGAAATATCCTCTCTGCTTCAGGTTGAGGCCACAGTCGTCACACATGAAGCACTCGGGGTGGTAGAGTTTGTCCCGAGCCTTGACGATGGTGCCCCTGGGAGAGATCGGGAAAGCTCAAGTGAGGCGGAGAAACGACAAGCATGAACAGCTTTTCCTGCTGCCTCAAGTAAAACAGAGTGAGTGGAGCAAAGCAGCATGCAGAGACATGTAAGGGTCTTATCAGGGGTTCTCAGCCCACCCAAAGCTACCACCTCACTCCAGGCGTGGCTTCACTACGCTTCTGCAGGAAGGGATGCTCCTCACCTAGCAGCGCTGCTCCACAGCTTGATGCAAAACAGAGCCTGAAATATCTACACTCAGCCTGGATCTGAAAAGCAAAAGCCAGCATCCTGCAAGGACTGGGGCTGTGCATTTGCAGGCACTATGACTTGTGGAGCAGAGACCCTCAACTCACAGCACCAGCAAGAACATGGTTGCAGGCATTTGCACAGCTCACAGCCAGCCAGCAAATCTGGCTTGAGCAGAATGTAAATTACAGCACAACATAAATTACAATAGGTCAAAGTACAACAGAACAAAGCAGAAAAACACCTGTACTTCCTGAAATGAACATCCATCTGTCAGAGGGTAACTCTTCAACAAACAAACAGCTCTCTTCTTCTCAACACTCAAGGTGCTTCTCCCACCAACCCTTGTAAGGCAGTGAAGGAGTACTGGTGCTGTGGTGCTATTCATAGTCCCTGGGCAGCTACTATGATAAGCAGGGCACAAACCATCCCATAAATCATCCCTTGAGAGATTCCCTTAAAAGGGGCAATTCAAACTGTATTGCTCAGGTTTAGACATGGTTAGAAAAACCCAGAAAGGGATTCAAGGTACTCTGCTATAAATTCTAACCCATGTGCCCAGCAGGGCCCAACGCAGCCATGTCCCAGTGTCACCATCCCCACTGCACCGGGGGCTTCAGCCAGGCCCGACACTTACACGATCCCATTCCTGCAGCGGGTGCACTCGGGAAGCATCTGCAGCCCAGACATTGGACCACCAAGCTTTGGCACTGGGGACTTGATGTTTCGGGGGTTGCTCAGTTTGTCGAGTTTTTCACCTGCCAAGAATTATAAAAACACAGATTGAAAACTCAGCCTCTCAGGGCTCTTTTTTTTCTTCTTCTTTCTTCTTTTTTCCTTTTCCCTTATGGAGTCAGATGAGTCTGCCTTTCATAACAGGACCTGCAACTTCCTTGGAAGTTCCAGGACAGCACCAGCTCAACAGACACGGAGCTTGTCAAAATGCAGAGCAGCTGTGATCTAGAGATGCGAGGTTAATTTGGCTGTAATACTACTTACTGAGTTAAGAATCTTAAATAGTGAAGAGCTCAGAAAAGCTCCTCCCCAACCAAAAAAAAAGGTTCCATCACACCAACATTTCAGGTACATTTGGTAGATCCACCATCTGTCAAGGAGATGTAGATGAAAGCACTTCAGAGAATGAGGCAAATTGAACCAAACAATAATAGAATCACATGCACTTTTCTTCTTAGAACACACATTTAAGCTCAAATAATCTAAACCAAAATATTGTGATAGAAGATAAGGTATTCTGAGGCACTAGCCTTCTTTCATGAAGGTCCAACAACAGGAAAGGAAGCAATGAAGATTTTATGCATATGAAAAGTGTCATAGCAGAGTTTTCAGTGTTGTTGCTCACACTTCCTACAGACCACCTACCATCAGCCCTGTGATTCTGGACAACACCTACATGCTTGTTTGCCAACCCCTGGGATGCAATATTGACTGCATGGTTTTGCACAGCCGACAACTGATCTGTTTGGCATGTATCGATCTATGGCTCTCCCCATGATTGCCCAAGGCTGTAGAAAGGAAAAGCCCATGAAGAAGGACCAGTTGCCTCACAGTTTGGAAAAGCAGCAGAGCAACTCTTGGATGAACAAGTTATTCTCCAGAGCTCTAATTTGCCACACTCCCTGAGCTTCCAAGGTGTTTCAGTCCAGGGTCCATTGTAAACATGGGCTTCAACATGTGCATTTAAACATGTGCTGATGCCCAGAAGGTTTCACTAGGACACAAGCACTTTCTGACCAAGGTATCTGCACATACACTGTGCCAGTTTTAGCAACTTCTGAGCAAAATCCAGTGTAAGTTCCTCCCATGCCTCCAGGAACATCTCTGCCTTTCCTAAAGGGAATTTTTAGTACCTGGAGCCTGATACATCATCACTGCCAGCTGCTCACAGACCCAGGGCAGGGTCATAAGATAGATACATTTTGAAGCCCTTCAAAATGTAAAAGCTTCAGAAAAGCTTCCTTCCATGGAGAGACCCCTGCTCTCCTGTCTAGTGTGTCTCAGGAGTGCAGATTGTCCTGGGCCCAGATGGGAAGGAGGTGCACACCTGACTCATGCCCTGGCACCTTCACACCACAGCTGCCCCCTCCAGCCACGGCTCTGACAGAGGCCAACACTGCCAGCAGTTCCAGGCAAGTGGGTAAAACCAAAAGGACAAATCTCCCACCAGACCCCACCTCCCCAAAACACAATACAGTGTTTGGCAATGCCAAGAACTTTCACACATGCAGGAGGGCCTGACCAAGAGCAGAGCAGGGCTACTCCCCCACAGGAGCTTCCCCAGTACTCAGCTGGCTCCAGCCAAGCCCCTTGTTGAATCCTTCCGCTGCCTTGCAGGGAATAAACTGAAGCAACTGCTCAAGCTGTTTGCTTCCCCCAGCATGAGACACAGTGTGCTTGGACTAGACACGCTCATCTGCCAACATTTAACAGTTAAGCTGTCACTGCCTCTCACGCAGAGTGCTTGGATAAGCTGCTCAAAAAAGGAAAGAAGGGGAAAAAAAAAGGCATTTTACAGCAAAATGAACCCTGCAGAGAAGGCTGCTTCCCAGCAGTTCTTCTTGAACTGTGTATCATTTCCTTCTATTTACCAGCTCAGTCTTATGGTGATTTATGGTCTTCAGCAAGGCAGCAAAATGCTTTAACTCCAGAACCTCAATCATGCCATCCCCGTTATTGCTGGAGTGTTTCTCCTTTCTAGCTCGTGGGTGCCTATGAAGGTGGGCCCTGCCATTCCTCCAGCCTCCACCTCAGCACAAAGCATTGCTCCCTAAGGGTGTGGGATAGGGCTAAAATGCTTCCAGTAGAAACACATTCCATATAAAACAGGTTGTTGTCCAAGACACTCAGTTCCTTGGGAGAGGAGAGCTTGACTTTAAAAGGACAATGCAGAGCAGGCTCAGGTCAAAATGTGTAATTTTAGGCTTAAGGAAAAATGAGCAGGGGTGGCAGCTGTAAAACAAACCTAGCAGGAACACTTGGGATTGAAAACGTGCTGGAACATCACAGAGCTTCATGCCAAGCAGAGATGCTTTTCACCTAATTTCTCATCCCTTGTGAAATAAACACAAGGAATGACCAAGGCATAAGTGAGGCTGTGCCTGCAGGCAGTCACATCCCCTCCACACTGCTGAGAGGGAGAACGTAGAACCCAGGTGACAGTGACTGCTCCAGCCTGTCCCATACTGCCTGGTACCAAAAGCAGCCTCTCAGGATCCAGACAAACACGTGGTGCTGCACTGGTGATGGGCTAGTGCCAAGAGAATGCTGATGAGCACACATCCAGGACTGGCTGGACAGTCCCAGGATGTGGAGACTTGTTCTGGCACCTCTTTGTTCCCCATTCCCCCATTCCACAGCCTTTTCTTTCTCCCTTCCTACTAGCACTGGGTTTCTGCCAGCACAGGGCTCCAGGATGCAGGGGGAGGCAGAAGCAAACCAGCAAAGCTTGAATTTTGTTCCCTTTCCCTGGCACACAGAAGGGAGGAAGGCAGCAGCATTACTAATTAGGATTAACACAGTCACTTCCCATTTACTTCTTCCTAACGAGGAGACTGGGGAAGCACCAGATTTGTCCTTGCTCTTTGGAAGCCTTGATGGACCTGAAGGTCCAACTGGGGCCTGTATTTAACATCAGTTTTTTTGCCAATCCAGGGGCTGTAATACTAATATAAAACATAATAATATACCTAGTGCTTCTGAGGTTGATGCTATCTTATGCTTTGCAACTATGGCTCAGTCCCACTGAGAAAACCAATACTGGTGGAATTCCATGATGATCAGAAGTTACCTGCAATTGTGCTTCTTGTGAAGCAAGAACCAACATCCTTCTAGTCAAAGAACAGACTTCGTCAACATTTTAGACAAACAGAATCTGAAGTGCAGCCCAACTCACTACCTCTTATGGCTCCATGATGAGATTTACAGCAATTGGTATTTTCCCATAAAATATATGTTCCTGGATTCACAGTGATTGGAGAATGAGGCCTTTGGAAGGGAGCAGAAAGAGGAATCTTGCCCTGTAAGACTGTAAAGCAAAGCCTAAATATGAACATAAAAGCTCCAATAGACTTAACATTGAAAGGCAAATAAAAATAAAAAGAAGCTGAGGTGTATAGATTGGAGATATTATTTAATGTGTTAACGACATGGGCAGGAAGCTGTGACAGACATGAGAAGTGAGCCAAGAGCTCCTGATCTCTATCCCTGCCCTGCTGAGGACCATCCCACATCCTTATGCAAATGTCATTTACTTAACCAGACCATGTTCTCCAACAGTGATCTTACACAACCATTTAAGGCCATCACATTTCATAAACCATTTCAGAAAACAGCTGCCACACTGGTTACAAATCCAGCTTTCACATGGTGCTCAAGTCAGGCACAAAATTTGTTAAGCAGGAGTATGTGAAACACTGATTTAAAACCTGCCATCCTGGTGGTCTCCTCACAGGAGGGTGCTTGGGTGCCAACCTCCTTACCATTCTCACTGGCCTCCAACATGCCCTGTAAGTACCGGAAGGATCCCGACTGCTTTGGCTCTGAAATAGGCTTTTCATAATCCTGAAGCATCTTGTAGACATCCGACTCCACATCAATCCCATTTCTGTTCCGTGGAAGAGACTTCACAGGGTCAATGCTGGTTTAAAGCAAAGAAAGAAAGAAAGGCTCCAGTCAAACAGAAACAGTGACTGTCAGCTCATCAGGGAGGTACTGACATCTCCACATTCCCACAGATTCAATTAAGCACCTCTGTTCCCATGTGTTTCCCTGCCTGGAGGTATGTCTGGCACAGGAACAGTTGCTGAACCAAGGAGGTTAAACTTGCTCCCTGTTGGGCTCCAATTGAGCAACACAGCAAGGGCTGGCCCAGTTACCAGATGCCTTCAGGAAAGAAAGAGGGCAGCTGCTTGCAAATGCTGTAAATTGCTTTGCCACCTATGGAATTTATTGTAGAAGGGGGAAAACATGCATTGCATTAACTGTGTAGGGCCAGGGCAGGCACCTACTCCTTGTAAGGGTATCTGGACAGCGTGTGCCAGGCAGGACTACAAAACCCCTCACCACCCACAAGTGCCTCCTGTGAAGCTGGTGTTACTGTAGGTACATCCCAAACAGACCACAGCTTAACTGAGAAAATCACCTCACCAGGGAGGGGGACACTGGGGCTGTCCTGTAACCCCCCGCTCCAGCCTTCAGCCTAGAGCTGCTCTTGGTCTGTATGAGGAGCATTTAGGATGCACAGACAACAAATAGCAATTTAAACCATTATTCCAGTCCAATACATCAAAACACGAAAAGCATGATCTGGAATCAAAAATATTTCAGGTACATGCTTAAATGTCCTGCTGAGAAGAGCTGTATCCAAGTGCTGTTGTGCTCTGGAGGCCCCAGCACACAGCACAGCTCCAGGGGAAGGGACTCCACTTCCTTTTTATAAAGCAGGTCACCAAGGTCATTATAAAACCAATAAAAATAGCAAGAGCCTTGAACTCCATCAGCTTCACATACTTTTGCCATCATCTGGATAATCTTCTCCACCAGTACTATGTTCACATCTACTTAAATAAACAAAAGAAATAACATTCACTTTCAAAGAAAGAAAAAGAAAAAAACCTCCAGACAAAAGTGGCTTTCAAAGAATGGCTAGAGCTCCATATTCTGGTAATGACTCCCTAGCAGGTCTGCTCCCTATGGGAGGCGAAGGCTCCCTATGGGAGGCGAAGGCCAGCCTGGATGGTGGGTGAGCCATGCTGGGGCAGAGCCATAGACCCATCCCCGTGACTCCCAGCCAGTCCAAACCCCACACGTGTGCTCCAAGTGCTTTGCCTACCCTGCTACAGTTCACTCCTACATCAATTCACACATTTTCAAGGGGAAAGGGCAGGTTTTGGCCAGCTGTGTTTATTTGGCACAGCCTGGTTTGTTGGTAGTGGGGGGGAAGGATGGGGAGGAGGGGGCACAAGGGTCAGCCCTGTGAGAAGCTGCTAGAGCCTTCCACCATGTCCGACAAAACCGATCTCTGATGGCTGTGAAGATAGACATGCTGGTCCAGTTAGAGAGGTTGGTAATGCCTCTGTGACGACACATTTAAGAAGAAAATCAAAACAGTGCAGGCAGTTTTTTCCAGGGCGGCGAGGCACCACTGCCGGGGCCATCCCGGGCGCAGCGCGTGGCAATCTCGGCACAGCCCTAGTGAGCCTGGCCTTGCCATGCCATGCACCCAGGGATGAGTAACCCACGCCACAACAGTTCTGGGAACACTGTTTGTGTGGGAGGGACTCACAGCACAGCAGAGAACAGACTCCCCTCCCTGAGCAAACAGAAGATCTTGAATTACAAGCTGACCAAAACCCCCAAGCCCTGCCCTGTCAATGGGGAAGAGAGAGGGGCTGGGGGGGAAAAGGTGTTTTAAAGGCTTATTAATACTTCTCATTATCCTCCTCTGACTCTGTTAATAATAAATTTACTTTATACCTTCAAGTTTGAACCCTTAGAGTGTTTTCTCCCAGTCCTCAAGTCATAAGCCCTTCATGAATTTTTTTCCCCCTCTCCTCTGCCCAACTGAAAGCAAGAGGGGGTAAGCAAGCAACTTTCATGGTGCCTGGCATTTGGCCAGTGTTAAACCACGACTCCAGCGCAGCCTCATCAAAGAAAATGCACTCCTGCTCCAATTCTACTCAAAGACCCAAGTGAATGTCCTGGCTTTAGGCTCATTTGCAGGTAACACCGGATTTTGTTCTCTGTATTTTTTATGCAGTTCTCCTCTTTCCAACTTCAATAACTTCCCCAGAGCAGAACAGTGAATAAGCTGTCTTGCTGCATCACTGAAATACAGGTACACGCAGACACAGAGTTCCCGAGCTGAAAAGAAACTCTCTTTGCATGTGATACAGACATTACTTTCTTGCAGGATATTTTGCCAGTTTGGAGGAACATAAATCAAGATCCTCATAAGCCATGTGAAAGCATCCCAGTCCACAACCTGGCTTGTCTCAGAGTTATTCACACAAACCATTCTTGGCTACACAAAAGCCTTTTCTTTCCCGGGAGCATTATTTATTTCTCAGCCTCCCAGACAGCTGCACTGAGCAGATCTTACACTTATAAACATCCCAGTTACTGGAGTTCATCTTTTCAGCCAATATCTCCAGCTTCCAGGGTAAGTATTGGCTCCTGGCTCTGTGGCAAGGTGATCCCCACTCCTAGGAGGGCAGCACCCTCCATCCTGCCTTGGAGACACACTTTTTAAAAAACAAAATATTATTGTCTGTGACACTCACAGAGTCATGGTATTGTTTCAGTTAGAAAAGCCCTCTAAGATCATCAGGCCAAACCACTCCCCCAGCACTACCAAGGCCACCACTAAACCATGTCCCCAAGAGAAACATCCACATGTCTGTTAAGTCCCTCCAAGCATGGTGACTCCACACCACTGTCCTGGGCAGCCTGTGCCAGGGCTTGACAATCTTGTTGGTGAAGAAATTTTTGCTATTATCCAATTCAAACCTCTCCTCCTCTTGTCTTCCTTGGCATTAATCCCAGCTCAGGGACTGTATCCAGGGGCCACTAATCTACCTACTCACACCTGCAATAGAATGATTTTAACAGAGATCTGGAGAATGAGCATCTTCACCAAGATGCATACCTGAGCATTGCTTCAGCATCACAAGCTTCAATTCAATGTTGCAGTTGCCACCTATGTAGATGCGACAATTTTGTTCAGAAATTGGTGTCTCTAGACCTTTTTATTTTTGCTTTGATTTGTTTATTTGGTTACTTTCTTTTTTTCTCCCACCTACACTTGACCAACAGAGCAGGGGTCCAGCCCAGCATCTTGATGGACTTGGCAGAGTTAAGTCAACGGTTAGAGAGGATGATCTTGAACATCCTTCCAACTGAAATGAGTCTAAGATTCCATGATCTCTGGAGCTTCATGAGCATCACAGCCTCTGTGCACACCCTGAATCTTAGTTTGCAGGAACAGCAGCAGATGCAGAGAGCAAGCCCTGCCCTGGTCCTACCTGTGGGCAGGAGTGATGTGGAGTCCACTCAGCTGGCCTGGAAGCGCCGACTCAGAGCTGTTGTTCGCATAGAGCCGGGTTGGTTGGTGATGCTGCATGTTCAGCATCTGCTTGTTGTCCATGGGGCTGCCCCCAGATCCATGCGGCATCGACCTCCTGCTCTGGGCAGGGACACTGTCCTGAAGAGAAAGAAAGCAGAAAACCTGAGATTTACAGTGTGTGATGTACATGGAGGGGCTGTGTTGGGACATGCAGTCTGCAGTAGTAACATTTTATGTGTGCTGTGGAAAACAGGGACGTACAGCAGGAAAAGGAAAATTCAGGCTTGACCTGTAATTAAATTGTACTGAACCTACACAGCCCCCCTTGGGCCCCAACCAAATGAATCTGCTGTTTTTCCATGGTGAACCACTGCCAAATACTCTGCTTTTATTTTCCTGCATTTATTTTATATTTAAAAGTATATTTGCTGTTTCTTTAAAAGAACGGCTGTGAGTCTACTTCTCATTCCAATGTTCCATCACTCTGAGGGCACCTGCTGTGCTCCTGACTTCAGGGCCATCCCTTTCACTTCTATCAGCAAAACAGGATAAACCCATGCTAGGCAGCTCCATGTGCAGGGTGGGCAACACCCAAGGCCAAGGGACCGACCAGTCCAGGGATTTTCACTTGCAGCTACCTTTGTGCATACAGATCCACATTCATTCAGGGAGGTTTTCTCCCCAAATAAGACCAGTCATTTACAGCGTGAGAAACTCATCAGTCAAGGATTTACCTAGGTATTCATATTTCCATTTGCTTTTTAAGTCCTAAGATAGATAAACTGTGGAAATCTTTTTGTCATATGACCTCAAATCAGGAACTCATATGCCATTAAACCATGAATTTTCCTCATTATTTTACCATTTTACCAATGTCAAACATTACCTATGTGCTATTCCACACACATAGAATTCCACATATATGGGTGTGCTATTAGTCAGTCCCATCCACACCCATAAACCAAGCAATACCTACTGCTAATGTCACCTGAGCCAGGCTTTACTTGCAAAAACTCAATATGGGGAGAGGAGCTAACTCCAGCAATTGGGAAAAGCAGCAGGAAGCTGGACACAGCCCATGAACACACGCTGGATGCGATTTTGTGCCATGTGAGTCAAAAACATGCCTGGACTGATGAAAGACATAGATGCTGTGTAAGAGGCTGGAATCTGTTTAACCTCGTTTAATTTGCTCTAGGGCAGCTTCCCAACAGAGCTGCCTTCCACCAGCTTCTCAGTAGATGGAAGCTGATGAAAAACCAAGCAGGGAAATAAAACACCATCCTGCGAACAAATAGAGTATATTGTGGGGCTCTGAAGCAAAGCTTATTTTTAATGAAAATAATACAATAAATACTAATTAGAAACAAATATCTATCACTGGTGCATAGGAAAACACACTGGCACTCACAAACCTTGTAAAAACAAACAGCTAAGAGAAGTAAAAGCAGATCCTGCTAGAAAAAGATCTTGAAAGTCCAATTCTTCAGTTCTTCCTAAGGCAAAATGTTCATTGATAAAACCAAGTTTAGTTAAGAACTGAAAGATGGTGCCTTTGAGGTTTTTTCCTACCTTCAGCTGAAAACCTGCAGCCTTCAGCAAGCTCCCAGCAACATCCCCTGCCTTAGAAGCTGCCCAGAACCCTCTTGGCACAATTCCCTCCACACCGCACATGCACAAACACATGGGGAAAACTGCTTCCAACATAATAACTTCAAATTGTCTATTAAAAAAGGAATTTTGCTGCCAAGAATAATATAATTTTAACTGTTCCCCGATTTATATTCCTAATATATATAGATATATATATACACACAAGCAGGCAATGGGTTCCCAATTCCCAGATTTAGATTATTATTTCAAGAGAAATAAAGAAAATGCTCAACCATGATGCAGAGAGGAAAACAAGGATCCTAAACATTTTTGGAGATAAAAGCAATGGCCCATACAGCTGGCAGCATTGAGAGCGATGCTTGTAGAAAGCCATTATCTTTAATTATCTGGGCGTCATGGCTCAGATTCACACTCAGCCCAGGGTGGCTGGAGGAGAGGGCTGGGTCCTCTCTGACCTCACGTGCTCCTGCACACTGGTGCCCCCCAGACCTTTGCTGAGGAGCATGGGACTGGCAGCTGTTTCCAGAATGGAAACCTCCTCTAGCAGAGGACCTCCAGACCAGCATCTCCATGGACACACTTAAATCCAAGGTAGTTTGTGAAGTGTTGCCCCTTCGTCCCTGTTAAGCTCAGCTATTTGTACATCAAGACCAAATGTTGCTATAAAGCTAAAACTTATTGCTTGGGCACTCTCCAAATCGAGGCCCTGGATGGAAAGGATAAACAGAGCACTTCCTGCACTGCTTGGCTTCCCCAGTTGCCACCAGCTCCCTGTCCCTGTGTGAGGAGGATGTTCATGGTGGTGGCAGCTCACCTTTCCTCTGCTCAGCCATGTCATAAAGCCACAGGTGACCCAGCAGCATCCACAGAGATCAAGAGGCTCCTCCTGCAGCACAAAAAGCCGTTCCCACGCCAGGGCTCATTCTCCTCTTCCTCAAAGGCTGTGAGACCTCTGCAAGGCTTCGTTTTGTGCAAAACACTCACACATTCACCCTCAGAAACCCAGAACCAGACAGATTTCTTTCCAGTTGTCAAATTCAAGATCAGTTCAAATTTCCGTCCTTCAGGACCTAATTTGCTTTTCTTCGCTGGATTTTCTTCCTGCTTTTTATGGCCTTTCTTAAACGGAGTTTGCAAACCCTTCTAAGGACTGGCCTGTGAACTCTCACCAAGGAAAATTCTTTTAGCCTACAAACCAGAAACTACCAATTTCTTTTCTCATGCTTGGCAGGTTTTCTTATGTATTTTCCAAAATGTCCTATTAGTTCTCCCACCCTTTTTCAACTGCAAGTCCTTAGCTCTGGAGACCACAGAGATTCAGAGAACATCAGACTTCATATTCTGATCCAAAGTATTTAAAATTCATTTACTTCAATGTGTTATAAATTAGACTTTTAAAAGACCAGAAATACGAACAAAATAACTAATGTCCTTTTCCAGACAACTAGGGATTAAAACCGAAGATTGCTAATTTGATAGGCCAGCACTGGCTCCTAGAATCTCCAAGCAAGCCCCCCTACCCATGGCATGATTTGGAAGGGCTTTGAGTAATGATGGTTTTGGTGCATCTAAGAAACTGTCCTTGGGAGCAAATTCACCAGCTGCAGAGCTGGAAATCTCTCCTAAATTACACCTCCAAGCCCCAAGTCCGCCCTCCATCTGTCCACCTGTGCAGTGGTGGTGGGAGATTTGCCCAGACAGGACCAGCAGCAGCTCTGTCCCGGAGATGTGGGTGCCCATCCCCACAGGAACTGCCTGCACCTTGTTTATTTTCCGAATCCTGGGGGTGCTCGTCCTGTTCCCACATGCCACATGAGATTCAAACAGAGCTGAAGGCCAAGCTTGGCTCAGCCCAAACCAGTTTTCTGTTGGATGTACTTCAGATTCACCCTCTTCTCAAAACCAGACCATGATGGGCTGGTGTCAGCTGAATATCTGCTGCCAAAATGCTGAATTACAGACAGGCATTGCTATTTATGCACAGGAGATAAGGCATCCCTTAGCCATAGAGTCACCTAGAAGAGGTGCCTCTTGTGACAGTGTTTGGTTATCTGTGTTCATCATCCAGCAACAGCAGGACAAGCCTGTCTGCTTCAGCTCCTCCTTTGGCTTCTTTCTCCCTTGCTCCAAGCTTGGGCAATGAGTCCCAACTGATTCTGGCCTCTCCTGGCAGAGGGCTTTCTGTGGATGAAGTTTTACTACCTTCATTACTGCAAGTCCTCTATCATGCAAATGTGCCAAGCAATTAAGCCTGATGACATATCCCAGTACATCCTGGCACCTTCAAGCCAAGACACAGCCTCTGCACAGAAGACAACTGCAATGCTGCAGGTCCCTCCTCTCCTTTTCCCCAGGTTTTCAACAGTAGAGGTACTGCTTCATCTCTGATGAACCAGTTCAGAAGTCCTGGAAATGGAAACCTTATTATTACCCCACAGTGGGGGGGTGTATGGGACAGACAGCATGGATTTCATTTCAGTGCAAATAAGTGGTTTACACTGCAGCCAGTAACCACAGGAACAGGATTGATTCTCTGACAAAAGCCTCAGGAGAAGTCACAGGGGAACTGTTATGACAAAGGCTACTCCCAAAGCTTAGAGAAAAGGATAAATTTTAAAAGCTACCCTCATTTTAACATGTATTTCCCTATAAGCACAGTTCAGATGTTCTGTGTATATGCTGCTTTTACAGACTAAGCAGCCTTCAATCTAACTTTCAAAAGTTCTAGTAAGTATGATCACATTATTTAGCTCAGCTCAGAAGATTAAGAGAGAAGGAAAAAAGGTCAGGTCTAATTTGCTGGGGCTGGATAAACTGAGTGTGTGGGTTATTTTACAAGACAGATCTTAAATATTCTGCCAAGCTCCCCTTTCAACATTGTCAGAGACTGAAATATTATAGGTTTTGACGTAAACATTTTCACTAAGGACTTTTAGAACTGTATTACAAAAGCTGCAGAGAATACCACCAGACCCAGAATAGGCCTTTGGAGTGAGGACCTGGACCTTCGATGATGAAGACAAAACTCAGGAACTGGACACATTCACAAAGCACAAGCCGAGCACTTTTGGGGAGGAGAGGCCAGGCCAGGGCTATCAGCTCCAGGCCGGCACAGACCCTGACACCCAAGGGCGCCTGAGGAGAGGTTTGGGGTGTTGGGAAAGCCTCTGGCGAGAGGCAGAGCCGCCCTGCCCCGCTGTGCAGAGGAGCTCAGCTGTGGGGCTCCCCGGGAAGCTGCCCCCCAGCACAGGGTGCCACGGCCCCGCAAAGGGCCAGAGGGGCAGCCCTGCCCAGAGAGGGGCAGCAGAGCCTGGGGCTGCGAGGGACAGCGCCCGGCCGGCCCTGCAGGGACACACCGCGGCCTTCCCACCTGCCCTGGGCATTAATCCAGGGAATTCTGAACTCTTTGGCATGGGGCGGCCTGATGTGGGACCCTCAGCACCACGAAGAACAGATGGAAGGGAGCAACGAGACATCACTGGGACCCTTGGATGGGTGATGTGCTTCCACCTCACCCCTGTCACTCTCTCTCCCCCCTCCCACTTATTTTTCTCTCTCTTTCTTTTCTCTTTTTTTTTCTCTTTACCTCTTTCACTACTAAATAAAAAAGTACATTAATTTTTTGGCACCAACATCTAATCTCATTTGGTTTTAATCTCGTTTTCAGGTATATTTCGAACCTTCAAATTTTTTTACGGTTTATACACAGAGACTTAGCTTTCCTCCCTTTTCTGGGCTTAAATCAGTTCATTGAACTGGTTTAACAAACATATACCACAGTCTGAAGGAAAACCTTATCCATCACATCCTTCTCACTATACTCCTTTCACAGCTGTCAGCTAAATATCAAATTAGTTTTTCAGATCTCTCTAAGTAAGAGACCAAACTCTTAAAATCAGATGATCTTTTTGTAAAAAGGCTTCAAACAATGTTCACATGACACATGACTCAAGCTGGAGCCTGGTGGAGCCCCAGCCCACCCATATTCCCAGGACAGGCTGTACTGCACAAGGGCATGTAGTGACAGGACAAGGGGGAATGGCTTCACACTGACAGAGGGCAGGTTTAGATGGGCTATTAGGAAGAAATTCTTTCCTGTGAAGGTGGTAAAGCCCTGGCACAGGTTGTCCAGAGAAGTTGTGGCTGCTCCATCCCTGGAAGCGTTCAAGGCCAGGCTGGAGGGGGCTTGGAGCAACCTGGGATAGTGGAAGGGGTCCCTGCCCATGGAAGCAGGGGTGGAACTAGATGAGCTTTAAGGTCCCTTTCAACGCAAATCATTCTGTGATTCTGTATAGCACAAGGTATAACACAAGGCCACTACACATTTAACCCAGGGACAAACCTCTCAAAGTCAAAGAGCAGTAACATTTCTCCATCTTGGAACAGCCATGTGGATGGCTATCAGCAAGGCTCCAATGGATGTTTCCTCCTCAGGCAGAAGCTGCACCCTCATGCAAATTAAAGAGCGCAGGAGAGACTTGAGCTGCAATGCCAGGACTTTATCCCTTAACCTACCTGGCTCCACAACAGTCTCTTAAAAATCCACAGCAATGGAAAGATGTTACCTAAGACTGTCAAGATTAAAATGTATTTGCATTTATCTTGCCTGCTGCAGCACAGAGAGCACATTTCAAACATCAAGTGTGCAAGGGGTATTTGCCTAGCAGACAGCTTTGTATTAATGTCTTGGTAGAAGAGGCTTGAAATTTTCTCCTTTGCCCAGCATCAGCAAGCTCCTGCCAAGCGACTTACCTCACTAGAGCTAGGCTCAACAACCAGTCTAAACCCTAGAGAGGGCTGTCCTTCTGCATCCCGGTGTTCAGGGTCACCTTCCAAGCTCAGGAACAGGAGGGCATTGCTCAGTGCAGGTGTTGGACTGATGCCCACCATGCACAGGCTGCTGTTGGATTAACTTTCCCACTGAGAGAAAGTAACACCCATTACAGATGGAAAACCTCCTGAAACCACCACAGAAAGTGCCCACCTGCCCTCCTGCCTGCCCCCTTTCTCCCAGGGAAGATGCTGCTCTTCCCATTTCAGTCCGTGCTTCCACTGCAACACTTCACTCACCATCTGGTGTTTGGCTTATAGGACAAACCTGGTGAGTTCAACTCTAACAGATTAGGTCCTGATCTCATGTTTTCCAGCTTACTGTCACTCTCTCTCTCAGCTGGGGAACTGTTGCATTTTCAGGTTACCGTATCACACATTCTGATTATCTTTCCATAATCATTATCAGCAACTAATTGAAATGAAAGGCTTCACGGGCAACAAGCTAAGCTTCAGGCTACAAAAATACTACATGCTTAAAACCAAAAGGTGCCTACTTCACCAGCACAGCTTATCTGTACACCTCCTTCTGTAAAATCCAGGGTAAGGTACACCAGAAAACACAGCAAAAGCAACAGGATGATGTATTTTTTTCCTTTTGGAATGTCCCAACCTTTTGTTTTTCCTAATTAATAAAAAAAAAGAGGCAAATTCGGGTAGATTCAAAAACATGTCTCAGCCTTTCCCAGCTCTCTGTGGCACAGGCTGCTTTAGAGGATGGAAGCAGCTGCTTCAGCCTGATCATCCTGAAGGGCTAAAAGCCAGCATCCCTCCAGCATCCTTCTCTGCACCACTGGGGAAAAGCTGTTTTTCCTGATGGATAAGAACAGAAACACTGAGCTACACCCGTGCTTCCAAACACTCGGCACTTCTGAGTACACAAGCAGCAGTTTCCTTACCTGTGTTAACAGAGTCATCACGGAAACTGATGTTATCAAGTAAAATCATACAGTATTATGTCCGTGGTAGCACTTAATCCAATAGCATTTTGCTTTGTCCTAAACCAACCCCCACTGTTATCATTTCAGTATAATTCCTATGTACCTTCAATGAGAACAAATTATTCAAGTTACCTAGGCAGAAGAAAACACCATTTTGAAGTTTCTGTTCCCATTTTTTCCCTCCTTTATCCTAATACTGTTTTTGCCTCTTTCATATACCAGGACTATGAAAATTCACTTGAAGATGTTAATTTATCTGACATACGGAGAAAATGTCACATAAAAGGTTACAGCTTGAAGATGTTACGGTGGTACTCAGAAAACTCCTTTGCTTTCAAATGATGCAGTATTATATCACAGGCAAAAATAAACACAAGTGCACACACTGTGTGTGTGTAACCTCTTCACCCACTAAATCAGATCAGTGTTTTTTTGTAGTGTAAAACCACAATATATGGGTGTGAAATGTTGCCTGAGCACCCGGAGCTCACGGCTGATGCACCCACAGAGGCTGTCAGGATTCAGCATGTTTCTGCTATTAAATCAGTCCTCAAACATCAAGCTGTGAGTTCCCATGGAAGGGAACCCAGGTTTGTGCCAGGGCATTAGCTCATCCTTTGTTTTCCCCAAAGCATGAGGCAGACATTTTCCCTCCTTCCGTAGGAGAGTGGGTTGGTGCCCAGCCGGCTGGGACTGGGGGTCCAGCAAGAGCTTTCCCAGAAGCAGGCATGGCCCATCCTGCCCCACGAGCAGGGGAGGAAGGAAGGTCAGCTGCCTTGAGAAAGGAAATTCCACCTCTCCAGCGACGAGGCTTTAAACTCCAGCTCACAGAACTCAGCACGGCCTATGCCAAGCTTTTGCAAAGAAGTACATAGAAGTTTCCTGCCTGGCAGCAACCCACAGAGAACTTAAAACAAATACTCCATTTAATTAAAGTTAACTTAAATAAAATCCATTACTCAGGTAATTAAATAAGGAGATATTCACGCTTAGTAAAAAAAAAAATATATGATTTGTCAAAAAGTAAATATGAGCATATTTAAGATATTTTTAAAGGTGTTAAAATCAGTGCTAAGGGCCAAGTTAGCAGCAAACTACCCTCCCTGCTCTACTGTGGGACACTGCTGCTGTCCCTGGGGGCCCAGAGCTGGGTCACCAGAGGCTCAGACTCCCCTGAAGCCCACATGTGGTTTTATTTATGTAATTAGGAGCAGGCACAATGAGCAGCGACAGCATTTGTAAAGTCAGGGAAAGCATGAAAAACTCCCAGGAATGATGCTGCAGAACCCACACTGGGTGGATGCCATGTGTAATGAGAGGCAGCAGGTCCCCAGTACTGCAGCCACATACATCTGAGTCCCTCTGAAAAGAGCAAACAAAGGTGTGTTCACATTTTCACACACCCAGCACTGCCCGGATTAGGCTGCTCAAACAGTTACAGTAGATGTAAATTTGTCCTAATTCCTCCTCTTCACCCCATTCTGACTGGCATTTTCACACAGCAAACAACACGCCTTGCACTTGATTTTAGTCAGGGCAAATTAACAACAAATCTCTGTGGACTGAGACCTGGGTGTCAAGAACAGAGTAACATATAGGAAGAATAATTTGTAAGTGATGAGCAGAAACAGCCTTCTCATTGTTCCTGTGCAACTTCCCTGATGGTGTGGCTCTTCTCCACTGCCCAGGGCCCACCCTCTCTGTCAGGTCAGGCTGAGAAAGCTACTGCTCAGGACACAGCACAAGAGAGGACCAAGAGTGCTGATGCACCTCCCTCATCCATCCCCTGAGAATGACACAGGGGTGTCATTCTAGCTCAGTAGCACCAAGATGCCATTCCCAATGGATCACTGTGGGAAGTGCCTGTCTGTACTACCAGAGGAAATCCAGCCTTTCACCCCATGTAGTTATTTCAGCCAAGCATCCCAGGTTTGGGAAGACCTGCATCCTATTCCAGCTCTAGCTACGTGCTGCCAATTTAATTTCTGCTGCAATTATTCTCCCACCCACACACTTGATCTATTGTCAGTTAGCACTGACAGGGTCTCCACAGCCCAAACCCCACACTTCCAGCCCCCCTGGGCCAGAGAGCTGCCAATTCTGGCAGTGTGGGAATGAACAAGGACACAAACATCCTCTTTTTTTGTTAGCACTGCATGGCAGTTTTTCCAAGCTCATGCTACAGGAAGCCAAAACCAGTGGGACCTCCAGAAACTGATGGATGGGTGCTCCCACTCTCTGTTTGCTGGGGAGGAGTGGCTAGGGCCAGTGCCCACAAGGACACCAACACCATGCCAAGTGAGACTGGGGATCCCAACATGTCAGCAATGATGTCATGTCTGCACGATGGAAATCTTGACTGCAGGCTGGAAAGCTCCAGGCTGCCCCCAGCATCCCTGTAGGTCCCACCACCACTCATCTCTGGGTCCAACAGACATGCAGCCCTTCTTCAGGTTGCAAGTCTGAACATCACTGCTTTTGGGACCTCCTCTGTAGGTCCTTGCTGTTAAGGACAGACTTGTCTAGTGAAACCAACTGATAACCAAAGTCTGCTTTTATAAAAAATAAAATTATTTCCCAAAAGTGACTCGCTCATCCTGTTCAGTGTTGTTCCTGCTAATTGTGAAAAAGCAGCTCTCCAGTTCCAGCTTCTTCAGTTTGAGGGCAGCTATTCCCCACAGTCATGGCAATAATTAAAGTTTTAATAAGGAGGTTTGATTACATTCTTGGACTCTGAGTAGGGGTTTACCAGAAAGCTTAATTGAGAAACCACAATAGATTTAGAAAGAGGGGAGAGGAAAACTCACCAGCTATTCCGTATGTTCCAAGTTCTCTTGCACAGAAGGTAACTACAAATTTCACTGCTTTCAAGACAAAGATTACGCCTAAAAACCCGAAATTGTATTAATAAAAATACAGATTTTCCTAGAAATCTCTCAGATTGAGGCATTCTGCTTATGCTCACGTGTTTCAAGCAAGAGTTACTGTAGTCCTAAGTCAAGATTTTCAACAGATCTTTGCCCAGTATGATGAAAAAGCATATAGAATAAAACCTGGAGGAAGAAAGGACATGTGCTCCACATTACTGAAAAGGCCACTTGGGGTAAAACTCTCAAAACCTTTTTCAGGGACCAATCCCCAACCTATTTTTGCGATTTGAAGGCAGAATTCCAGCAGAAATTTTTCCCTGTGTTTCAAAGCAGATTGCTTTTTTCCATATGCAAGGAAGTGCACCTAAAGGTTGCACATATTGAGCCAAGTTACTACTTTACAATGAAAGTTTTCCTTCTCCCAGTCTAGTAAGTGCCTTTGCTAGAGGGGCTGAATGAACACAGCACGGGACAGCCCTGGCTCACCTGGCACAGCTTCACAGGGACTCCAGCCATGCCTGGGAGCTCTGCTCAGTCAATCCCAGGGGACTGGACACCTGCAGCAAGGGTTGGCTCTCGTGGGGTGCTGATGGTCACCCTCAGCCTCACGCAGGTCAGAGGACATCAGTGATAATGCTTGGGTTAGCACAGCTGCTGGCATGTGTTCCAGGCTGTCAGCATAAACCACACTGGAGGCACAGGCAGTTTGGGGAGAAGAGTCAATCAAAACATCTTGGGTGCAAGCACAGCAACCTGAAGGTATGCATGGAACCACCTTCACCTCCTCTCTGGGAAACCCAAAAAGCCACTAAGGAAGACAACACATGGATACAGGCACCAAAAAAAACCCAGCAAGAATCTGCTGCCTGTACCTGTGTACCCTTATCACACACCTCTCTTGGTGCCCTACCACAAACACATCTGCTTTACACACCTACTCCCCAGATTGACACATTTTCATTGTAGGTCTGGATTCAGAATAGCCCATCCCTACCCCCTTCTTTATATTCTATAAAACTGACTAATTTTTAAAAAGATCCATATGTAACATATATTAATAGTCAGATTCAAATCCAATCTGCAATAAACCTCAGAAAGTTGTATCTGGCACTGGAACTGCTGCACATTTGTTCCTCATTTAATATTATTCATAGGTAAAGTCTAGTAAAAAAAAAAATCTGTCAGAAAAGATGGCTGTAATTGATAAATGAAGCAAACATGGCCAGAATGCAAGGCCCAAGCTCACACCGTCACCCTGTGCTGTAAGTCAGGCCAGGAAAGACAAACAGCCCCACGTGTCACTGGTGTGTGGTACCAAGGCAGCTCTGCCGGTGCTGCTGTTGTGCTGTGCCTCTGCCCACTGCCCCTGGGCAGAAATGCAGAGTATCAGCAAATTCCACATTGCTGGAATGGCCAACAGACTCAATGGCCTCACACTCTGGTCCATTTCTCATGGGGTTTGGAGGATCTCACCCTTCTCCTGATCACTTGGTGCACTCTCTGCTGCCAGTACTTTCTCCCCATTCCTCACTGAAGGAGACATCATTCCTTGTAGTGCCATCCTCTCCCTTCCACTCTTGCAGCTCTGGTATTCCTTCTGGACTGAGCCAAGGGAGGGCCAAGGGGGCACCCTGGAACACTCATCAGGACACTCTAAAAGCCTCTCTGGAAAGGAGCAGTTGAGCTAAACCAGCAGATCCTGCACACAGGCATTTTGTAAGGGCTGGAGCAAAAACATGGAATAGCATATGACAAACAGCCTCTGTGGAGAAGGAGACCATCTGAGCAGTATTTGAACACTCAGCATCAGCCAAAGAGCACTCACAGGCTTTGGGGGCAAGCGCAGGGGATTCTGTCAGTCTGAACTGACAGACTTTGATGTTCTGAAGGCTGTAGGCAGCCCCAGGGCCTCTACCACTGCCTGGGAGGGGTGGCCAACCCACAGCAGTGAGAAGCCTCAGCAGGCTTGTGCCCTGCCATCCATGACCTCAGGTGCCCTGGGAAAGTTGGCAGCATGCATATCAGCTCAGTACAATCACACTTCCAAAGGGGAGCCAGACAGCAGGAGCTGTGCTCTGCCTATCTCTCCCCCTGGTCTCCTCCTTGTTCCCCAGATATCTCCACAACATAGATCAGCACATGCAAAAATTGACAATCCAGTACCTCATAAGCAGAGAGGAAGAAGAGAAATCCCATTTCTCTTCCCATTGAGAAGTCAAAGGAGAAGGAGAGTCACCTCTGACCTTGCTAACAAGCCATTAGAGATGGGTAGGAAAGATGGGGAGACCTGCTCAGTTCCATCCACCATTTGACTGCTGCAGGAGACGGGGTAGTAAAGCAGGACAGGATACAGGTAGAAGGCTCCAGGAAACAGAGCTGAGGACAGAGGGAAGAGAGAAGCTGCAAAACAGAGAGAGGGAGTGAGAGAGCAAAAAAAAAGAAAAAACACAAAGGAAAAAAGATGGGAATATTACCAAAAAAAAAAAAAGAAATACACCATCATGGGAGGTGAATCACTGTCATGGGATTGGGAGGGTGCAGCAGATTTTGGAAGCAGCCAAGGTAGAGGCACACAGGCCGAGGCTGATGCAGGCAGACCCTGGGCGTGCTGTACCCCGGGAAGGGCCAGCACTGCACGGTCAGAGGACTCCCAACAGCTCCATCCAAAATAACACTAACTCTGAGCTTGGTCACAGCCTCATGGGGGTCAGTGCTGGACGCTATGCTCCACATGCTGCCCAGCCCTCTTGTGTCCCTAGCAAGCTGATCCAGCAAAGCCTGGCTTGGGTGGAAGGCAATGACACAGATGGGATTATGCCCAATCTGCTCAGGATCTGGCTCACCATGGGAACCAGGGCTGTGCCAGCCCAAGAAAAGCACAGATAGACCTGCACAGAACTTTAAAACCACACATGGAAACTCCTCCACTTCTGGAAGGACCACAGGCAGAGCACAGGGCTTTCCAGACTCCAGACATGGATGTCCTGTGCTCAGAAGCAAGTTGGGAGAGCAGCAGATGTGCTGGGCTGCAGCTGCCATACCTGTGGGTCCGGCTCGATGTTGATCCGGTACGCTTGAGCCTTGCCATCTTCCAGGACAGGGGGTGACCAGGTCTTCCCTTCAGGTCTGCAGTGGGAAATGAAGCAAACTCTACTTAAATTGCTTTTCAAAAAGCCCAAGCTGAAGTGCTCCCCCCCCAAACAAACAAACTCACAAAAATCTCAAAGAAAGAAACAGGCTTCTTAAACAAAACAAAAAAGTAATGAAACAAAATTTTAAAAACCACATATATATAGCATATATTAATTCCCTGGCTGGTTTATATTATATTTGCATTTGTCCAAAATTATCCTCAGAAACAGTACAGTGATATATAGAGAAGATGACAGTTTCATCCTATTAAAACCATGAAGCTCAAAACCATCCTTGAACGACAAGGTTCTGTCTGTCTCAGTTTGGAGTTAAAGAGGCAAACTTATTTTGGTTCAAGACATCAGAAGACAGGCTCTTGGTGGCCCTTGTTCTGTATATTCCTGGCTTTGTCCCTTTATTCTGGCCCTGAAACCAGAAAGTATTCTGATTACACGTGTGTATAGATATATGTATACATATATATACACCCAATCCCTGGCAGGCCTGCGTACTAGACTACATCAGGAATTCTATAAACACCTTTCAGGGAGAAGGCTTTCGCCACCCTGTATGAATCATCTTGATCCTTTCAACAGTTGCCAGACAGAAAAAGCTCTAAAAATACAGTTTCCATTCCCAAATGCATCTTCAGTCCTGCCAAGGCAGAACAGAATACTGTCACTGTTCAAAGGTTTTCCATGTGCCTGTTCATTTTCTCCCCACAAAGGCATCTGGGGACATGGCTGGAATGTTATCTCCAACACTTAGGGTATGAAGGAGCCGCAGGGGCCAGGGCAAGGTCCAGCAGGTACATACACAGACCTTTCAGGATGCAAGAAAGTTAAGTTGGAAGATGGGAACTCCTTTAAGTTCAAGGCAAAGCTTTCTACATGCAAACTATGCTGTTGATCATCCAGTCTGTATATGTACCACTTCACAAAATTTCACTTCCATAGGCACAGATACATCTGAGCATCCTTTGTGGACTCTCACCCCTGCCACATACCACACTGACTTTCAGTTAAATTATCTGCAGAGTCCAAGTTTGAAAAATAAGGCACACAATTTTAACCCAGGAATTCTCAAGGAGATTTTTACCTTTGGTATTTTGCAGGTACACAAGTCAAAATACAAAGCTGCCTCTCCAAATCTAGGGTCTGACCCAAAACCTGCCAAATGCAGGGACTCCCACTGACCTAAACACACTTTAGATCCAGCCCCTGAGGGTTTCAGCTTTTTTTTTTCTCTCATTACTGCCAGGACAGCTTTTTCAACAGGGAGTGATTACTCTCATAGGTATTTTGTTCTGATCATTTATCTTTACTGTTATTATTTGATTTTAGGCTGGGACAATTCACTTATAAATTGGTCTTTCCAACTGGGACAATGGAAACAGTCCCTCCCAGGAACATCAGCATTCCCAGCAACCCTGACTTGCTTTCTGCCATGATCTGGTGCTGTGTACATTGCTTCCACATTGAAAATCAAACCTGGAGGCCCAGAACGATGAAAATGCCTAATTACATTGGCAGGGATCACCACTATTATTTCTGTGCTTTCCCCTGCACTGAGCTAGCCCGATGAGAGCTCGCAGTGCCCCAAGAAGGGTCCATGATGACTTTCCCCCTACTCAGCTCTGGAGCCCACATGCCAAACACATCCCCAAAGACTTCAACCTGCCAATAAATAAGAACAGAGCTTCAGAAAGTGATTCTGATTGCAGAAGACAGGAGCAATAGCAGTAAATTCATTCTGTGTGAAGGTATGGCACTCAGTCACCAGTATTGCCAACACTTCCCAATTCTCCATAGCCCTGACAGAGATCACACTGTCTGTACCAGAAAGCAGACAAGCCTGTGCTTTCCAAAAGTAATCATGGGTATATTTACACTTAATGTCAGACACGGACAGACTTTAGTTTACATGGAGAAGTCCATTCATGGTTAATGCTTTAATGATTAAACTCAAGGGTTCATTATCAGTGCTGCAGTGACCAGAAGTTCTTGGTATAACTGAGACCAACTTTGACAGCTTCCAGCAGCAGTCTGAACAAAGCCAGGCTAGCATCAGCCCCAGCTTCCAGCTGAACTACACTGAAACAAGCTGATACAGCACAATTTGGGCTCCACTTGGCACTTTGAAAGGCAGAGCTACGGTGAATGGAAGAACTACCAGCCTCACCAAAAAGAAAGTAAAGTTCTAAGTTTGATGAGCATTTATGCTTACACAGGGAGAGACCCTCTTTTCCCTGGGAACAGCAAAATACCATGTAATCTGAAATAATCCAAAACAATTAAGAGATTACTCTGCCTGAGTTGCTACAGGCAGCTGCTGCAGGAGGGGCTGATGCTTGGAGCTCACGCCCTAACCCTGGCTGCCGGGAACATCACATGCCCACATCCCCAGCAGGACCAGCAGCACAGGGGTCCCCAGTACCCCCCAGAACAAGCCCCCAGAGCAGTGGGGACTTGGGGGCCAGCAGAGTCACCCTGAGACCCCCTATCAGCACGTTCAGCCTACCTACAGTCAGAGTTTTGTGTTTAGGCAACAGCAAAAACACAACACACTTCTCATACATCACAGGCAACAGATCAGGCATCACTCAAATGTTCCGAGTTGTTTAATTTACAGCTCAAGGACAGGAAAAGTGTTCTCAGATGTGCTATAGGGGATTAAAGGCAGCTATGTGGAAATCATTACCCTGCACTTACACCTCTCTGCTCTCTTAATGGCATCTAGGACAATCCCAAGAAAAATAACTTGACCTAGGTTAGTGCAAGGCCGTCCACACAAGGCTTCATAGGAAATGGACCCATAAACAGGACATCACTAAGAAAAACAAAGTTGCAGACACCTTTTATCCCACCATTTGCTTTTTAAAGTCTCAGAGTCATTCTCAAAAGATTACTTGCATATGCTCACATATTTTACCAGAATGTTTTTTCACCTGGTAGTGATCTTCAAGTCTCACTCTCAACATTTGTAGAGCTGCTTTTAAGTTGCAAGAATTCCTATGTCTTACCAAATTTCTAATTTCTCCATGCCCTTAAAAACTAACATTTATCACTTGGGAAAATGCCAGCCTGGATCCACATCACTGCTATCTGTTACCATACAGCTGCAAACCACCAGAATAATCACGTTGCTGTATTTCACCCCCTTTCTTTTGGAGGTTACGCCAGGGTCCTACCCACCTCCTGACTGCTCTTCATCTCCCACCGTGGCACATCACTATGCTCACAACTGATTGTTATCACTGACATGGCCATTAGCCTTCTAGAAGCTGAACTTGGTCCAGAAGCAGCTACAGCTGATGCTTCAAACTTCCCAGGATTGTGAGCCTCACCACAATAACTGTAAGGTGTTGGATTCATCCTCTGCAAGGCAGGTGAGCAGCGCAGCAGCTGAACTCTACTGAGCATCCCAAAAGACCCAGCTTGTTCAGACTATGTGAAGAAGCTGCAGGGTTTCTCCTCCTTCATTCCTCTCAACTGAAACCATTGTGTATTGCTCTGGAAAGCTGCCAGTTTTCCTCTGTATTAGTCTTCAAGGAGCTCCAGAGGGGAAGCTGTGATTCACTTTCTCAGTTGTACTTTAACTGGAAACTTGAGAACATACATTGTCATCCTTCCCATCTTCCAGCCGCTTGCCTGTGCTGCTTATAGCTAACAGACCCCAATAAAATCCCCAGGAACTGGGGGAGATAGGAAGAACATCAAGTACACGAAGTTCCAGGTGCTTCTGGGGCTACATGTCCAGCAGATTCATTATGGGGCTTTCTCACACAGAAACTTTCAGAGAAACTCCATCTCTTTACATAGAGCAGGAATAGAGAATCTTCACAGTCAATTCTCCAAGCAGACTCAGCAGGGGCATACATACCAAACTGAGGGGGAAGAAACTGCTTCCAGGATTTAGTTTAGGTAGAAGGAATCAAAGCCAAACCTTTGAGGATTTATTCTTTTACACCAAAGTCAGGAAATACATTCAGCTCAACCACCCTGCGGCTCCTGGCTGCACCTGGGGCTGGGCAGATGCTCCGAGTCATCCAGCATCCACCCGGCCCTGTGCACAACAGCCCCAGTGCTGTCACCAAAAGAAAGGGCTGGAATTGGATTGGACTGGAAATTACAGAAGTGTGAAAGTTGAAAAAGCCCTCTTAGACCATCAAGCCCCACTGTAAACCCAGCATTGCCAAGCCCACCACTAAATCATGTCCCCAAGTGCCACATCTACATGACTTTTAAATCCCTGCAGGGATATGAGTTTCCTGGGTTTGAAAACCCTTTCAGCAAAGAAATTTTCCCTAACAGCCAACTGAAACCTCCCCTGGCACAACACACTGACACACTTTTTGCCTCTTAAGGAGTTTGTTGTGTAACTTGGAAGCAACTTCACAGTAAGTATAAAGAACAAGTTTTACCAGGTGTCTGTGAGTAATGGTTCTTGGGGCTGCTCAGCACAGCCCCGAGAGAGAGATCTTCTCCAACCAGCTGCTGCATAACTGGCCTGACCCTTCCTGCACTGAGGCAGGCGAAGTACATCCTGTGCTACCTTGGCTTGAGATTCAACAGCTGGAAAGATGATGGTGGAACAGCAGCCTAATTTATCACCAGGGCAGCCTGAACCATCTTGCTAAATCTTAGTCAGCACCATCATTGCCTTCCCCATAGGCTCACTAAGCCCATGTGAACTCCTGGCCTCCCATGTTGGGGATATTAACCACAGCCTGAACATCCAGCCCTTGTTCCGGGAGTGCTCAAGTAATTCCTCACACCTTACATCAATGCCCACATAGGCATCAGTTACATAAATCAACTCCTTTCATAAACCAGTGAGGATTTTCAACCACTTTGTTTTAGAACAGTAAGGCCACTGTGCTGCTTTGCCTTTCAAAACCTCACTGCCCAAAGACAGACTTGCACGTGTCGGGGAAAAGCAGGATCCAAAAGATACAGGGACAAAACACCCATTAACTTCAGGGAGGTCAGAGGTCTGGCCAAGTAAGGAGTTAGAAAATGGAGGGTGTGAATAAGGAGGGAAAACCCCCTCAGGAGATTTGTTCCTTGACAAATAACAAAGATATCTGAAAAAAATGAAAAATCTGCTAGTCCAGCCTGAAAGCAGGGGCAGCTTCACAGAGACCAACACTGACTGTGGGCTCCAGGGTCACAGGAGAGCCATGGAGCCCAACATGCTTAAAAAGCTGTGACATCCCCTTGCCAGCAGTTTTCTCAATGTGGGCATAGGGCCAGTTTCTTCAGGAAAGCTGCAGCACAAGTCTTCACCCTCCCTGGCAGATGACAAAAGGTTCGCAAAAAGCTGTGGAGCTCGCCCTGGCCCTCTGGCACAGCTGGGCAGGTCTGGACAGTGCTGTCAAGGCTTTCCTGGCAGTCTGTGTCAGCAGGAACAGCCATGCCAGGAGGTCTCACATCCTGCACCCAAGATCCTTTCAAGCAGTGATGTCAGCAAAACACAGCTCCAACCCAATTTTATGGCTGCCTTTATTTGATTCAAGATACATGGTCTTGGTCAGGTCACTCAGTAATTCCCCCTTCTTGTTTTTCCCACATTCTGACTTTCCTACTGAACTTCCTAGTCTAAGGGCATTTACTGACCAGAGTCTGAAAACAAACCCCATCTTGTTCTCTATCTTAGTAACATATAATGTCAAGGGTTGATGGAGAAAGGGCATGGAATGAAGCAAGTCCAGAGGGCACCGGGGGGATGGAAGCACTGCACAGCTCCCTGCCCTCCCCTTCACGCTCATGCATGGCTGGAGGAAGCCTGCTTTGACAAAACAGCGTTAACACCAAATTTCATGTGTCTTCACTAAAGACATGCAACAAAAACAGGCTTGTTATTTCAAACAAACACATTTAAAAATAAATCTTCTTGTGTTGACTTGTAAACTGTATTTTGTTGAAGGCAGTGTACAGAAAATAGACTTGAAGAACATCCTCTGCCCAAAAGAAAAAGATACCAATCCACACCACTACAGGCAGGGCTTTCTTGAAGCTCAGCCTCAGAGCAGGATCCAGGGTGTTGATCCACAGCTGTGAGAAACAGCAGTGGTTGGACATGCACACAAACCAACAAAACCCCTCATCATTGCCCCAGGACATGGTTGCTTGAGCAGGACCAGGTCACCCCGTGTTGCAGGAGGCAGATCCTGGAGGCAGGGATCCACTCACACCTAGGAAGGAATGCGAGATGTGCTTCCAGTAATGACTAACCACTGGGCAACAGGATCCAACAGGTCACTTGGGAGACAGGAGAGAAATCCAAGAACCAAGTCACTGTGCACCCACTTTGGGCCAAAGTAAAAATAGACCTAATAGCTCATCACTGGGGCTGCTGTCCTTACTCAGAAAAAAAATCAACTACTCAGTTTTTCCTGTCAAGAGAAATGCCACTCTCATGGACATTTCTGGGCACAGCCAAGGTGTGTTCTGCCCTTGGAGAAGCCACCAAACTGACCCTACAGTGTGATCTCCAAGAGGAGCCACCCCAAGCTGAACAGCTCCTCACCTCACCATCTGTTCCTGTCTTGCAGAACCCTGAGCATTTATTTTTGCCTATGAGATACAAAAGTCTTTAAAATCTGTGTTTATGAAGACTTTAAGGCCTGACAAAACCATTGCAATCCTACTGCTTAGCAAAGACTGACCATGTCACCCAAAAACCCTGCACCACTGAAAGGCTGTTAGACCACCACCAGCAACATCTCTGTTAGAAAATTCACCTCCTCTGGACACACCACAAGGTCTCACTGTGAAAAATATCCACACCTTGGTAGGTACAATTGGGAAAAAACAACCTGAAGCCACAGACCCTCCACACAGCATCTTCCAGAACACCCTGAGGTCATGAATGACCATTTCTGTGTCTCAGGGAAACCAAACAGCCAGATCATCCCTAACCCCTGCAAGGCTCACACTGCTGTGAGACCACTGTGACCACAACCTCCACCCCGTGCATGAATCATCACTTAGGAGAGAAGATGCACTTTCACAGAGATATTCAAGGGTCCAATCTGAGCCAAAAAACAAACACCAGCTGATATCAGTGGCTAACATGAAGCGTAAAGGTGGGAATTCAGTCCATCAACTGACACAGTAGAAACCCTCATCCATGAGAATAAACACTGCCATGCTGCAGGTGAAAGCTGTTTTCAGCAAAACTTGGTTCAGCAGCTGGTGGCTCGGCAAAACCTCCTGTCACTAGGCAAGGATTTTTACCTCTTCCAAGGAGAGTTCCAGTAGCCTGCAGACAGTCAGGAAGGGAACCCTGGTTCTGCCCTGGGCACACGTCCTCTTGGGGGTAGAAAATCACCTAGTCTCCCTAAAACTGCTCCAGATGGAAAGCAAAACAACCGCCCTCCTTGGCTATGAGAAATTCTACCTGTGTGAAGGGATTTTGCTTGCTTTCCTTATTTTCATTCGTTTGTAATACTGCTGTCACAATATCTGTACATCATAGGCTGAGCTCAGAGGACTTTGCTTTAGCCAGGCAGCTCAGAGATGCCTGTCTGAGGAACCATGAGGAATCATGGAGGGTTGCTCCATTTATGGCAGCGCTCCTTCCCCACTGCCCAGGCATCCAGTCAGAACTACAGGGTTTTCCAAGAAAAGTATAAACAGTAAATGACAGCTCTTTATATCAGGAAATGCCTCTTTAATCTGAGTGAAAACTATATCCACTTATTTAAATTTATGACAGATAGTATTAGCCATTTGTGAACCTTATAAGGAGTGCTCATTTTGCCTGAGTAATTTGTGGTTTTGCTACAGAATTAATTGCAACAGAAATCAAAAAAATACCAAGAAAACCAAATCTGCCAAACAAAAAACCCCACAAATAAACAAAAAACACAATACACACACACACAAAGTACCCTAACAAAAAAAAAAAACCAACCAAAAAACCCCAATACGAAACTCACGCCTTCATTTTTCTTTCAAATACTCTAAAAAGTCAATTTGGTGGGACTTTTACAAGTTTCTTCACTGAACAGATGCTTAAAATGATGGCTGGATGTTAATGAAGCAGAAGGGTTTGGCCAAGGGAGATTTTGCTTCCAATGCCACTCTTGCTTGAGTTGATACAACCTCAGACTCAATTCAGGCCACAGCCTGGACAAGCCTTATAAGGTACAAACAATAATCCACACGTATAAATGAACTGAACCCACTTTTTTTATCCATGAACCATTAAAAATAATTTTGTTTTACTGTTTTTGAAAACACGGGACAATTACCCAGACCATGAAGATGCTCCAATAACCCAACGTGAGAGCACACCTGCTCCAGGGCCAGCCAAAGCCCTCTGAGCAAAACTAGCACAGAAGCACATCAGAGAGAACCAACCTGTTCACAGAGAGCAGCAGCTGGTCCACACACGCTTTGATCTTGTTTTGTGCTTCTAGATGTGTCATGCTGTCCGTGTTCTCTCCATTAATGGCCAGAATAACGTCTCCTGGGCACAAGTCTGCCATGGCTGCTTTACTGCCAGGGTTAATCTGGGAAAAATAAAAGGGTGACTTAAAAGAATGCTGGGATTTTTTTTAAAAGAAGTCCAGTTTCTTGGAATAAGATGCAGGTAAAAGGAAACAGTTATTTCTGGAGAATATGTGTTTTCTCTGCACCAACGGCACCTACCTGAGGTTGGATGTCAAAGCTCTCAGGTAAGCCCCAGGTCTCTAAGAGCCATCCCCTACAACAACATTCTTCGAAATAATAAATTATAGTCAACTCCAGCCACTGTGTGACCAGGTCCCCTCTTCACATTTGTCTCTTGCTTGAAATAAATTGAAATAAATGTAATATGCTCTTTCCAGAGAGCTACTTCATGCTTCTTTGGCTTGCAGACCTTTCATGACGCTGCAAGAGTCAATCCCTAAGTTGCATATGGTTAACCATCCACACAGAAGTGCCATCCCCAGCTGCTGCCTGGGGAGAGGTGACGTTTGACATTACTTTTTCTGGACTGACATCCAAATGGCTTGTCTCTTTCTAGCCCTGCATAGTCACCAATCCCAGAGGGATTTAGCAGATATGGCACTTGGGAGCATGGTTTAGTAGTAGCCATGGCAGTGGTGGGGTAACAGCTGGAATGAGAATCTTTAAGATCCTTTCCATCCTAAATGATTCCATGATTCTTTTCTATAAATATCACACAGTTCTTTAAGGCTCCACGATTCTTTCCTTTTGGTTTTGTAGGAGTGCCAGAACCTCATCAAACTTCTAAGTTCTTTCCTGAGGACCTAATGACAGGTCCAGGTACTCTTTGTGGTCAGCAACAAGACCAATCCTGTAGCCCATAAAAGATGCTCTTGAGAAATAACCATTTAATTTACACCATCCTAAATGTGGTTTTAATTTTTACAATAATATAGAATGACACAAGGCATGGTCAGAAGAGGTAAACATGTCTGGGTAAACTCTTATTAGCTATGTGTTTTCCCTCTAATTTCCTCTTCAGTTTATTCACAGCATCTGCTAACCAAACACATTTTATCAACTGAGAAGTTACGGCAAGCCTGACTTTTGGTTATTCATGTGTCACTGCATTAAAGCAAGTTGGTGCTTTGATTCTGTTTACGCTTGATTTACACAGATGTAATTGCCTGTCCTAGGTGGTGGGTCTCTGCCCCACCCTCCCTGAGAAACACAGACAACAGGAGCACTGCTCTACCCTTGGCTTACAGCAGTGCATGACAACCAGACAGACCAGGTATAGCTTTTCAGACAGTAAGACCAAGTGGGTCAGCTCCCCAGTGCTCAGAAGCCCCTAACCACAGGCCATAATTAAACAGGTATTCTTTTTAGAAAGGGGTATGCACCCATCCCAGCTTTCATCTTGATTTCATATAATCCTACAATGACTTGTGCTGGAAGGGACCTTAAAAATAATCTTGTTCCAACATAGAAGCACCTTCCACCCAGGTTATTCCAAGCCCCATCCAACCTGGCCTTCAACACTTCCAGGGACAATCTGTTCTATTTTTGTAGGGAATTCGAAGAGGATTTAGTCTTACCACGACAGCCCCTGTGGATTGCACTAGAGCTATCCCTGGTGAGAAGCAGACAGCCCCAGTGTAGCACGGACCTGCAGCACTGCTCCCCACATGACCACAGCTACTGGCACCACCAAAACACGAACCTGAAGGTGTTTGAGAAGCACAAAACCACTTTCGAGAGTTAAGTAGAACTGGCAGCCCAAGTTACAGCTTTTGTTGCACTGTCAGAGTAAATCAGTATTTGCCATTTGTTCTTCAATACTTTCAGCTGGGCTGTTTGGCTCTAACAAACCTGCCCAGACCAACAGCCCATGGGCTGCCCTGTGACTCAGCTCAGAGCGAACAACAGGAGCTTTCAGCTCCACACACATTAGCTCTGACAAGGATATTTCAAGCCAGGACAGGATTATTTCTCCCCTGGTATTGTTAGGGTTTTTTGGACCCCTGTGTCCATTCACAGGCCCGTAGGGTCCTCCTACAGCCACAGAAGCTGCCAGACTTATCAGAAAGTCAAACTAAAGCTCAACCAGCAACTCCAAAGAAGCACCTCCATGTTCTTGCCTGCTGTTATCTGCTTCCCTCAGTGTTCATCCCACAGCCCTGGATGCCAGCAGGCTTTTAGATCAACAGATGTTCAGCTTGACCCAGGACAGCTGTATTTTGTTCTTGCCTACTCCGTGCTGTCTAGATGTCTCATGGATTTTCCCCCCTGTACTGACTTTAACCATGTTGTAGCTTCATTGAAGAATAAGCTGTTCACAAATGGGACTCTTAGCTGTTTTCTACTTTTAGCTTCTGCTTTATTTCAAATTATTTTGGCAGTATTTTCATATTAGCATTTTATGCTAGCTGTGGAGATGACTGAGGGCTTGAAACGGAGCTTCACTCCAAGAATTCATTTGCGATACAGCATTGGTGTCTCAACAGCTTGGGAATCATTACTGTAATGTCTGCCAGGCCTGAAGTTTGTATTTTAGTGAATAATATTTTAAATACTGTAGACTAAGTTTTCCTAACCCACAGCTGTGCAAAGCCATTGCCACTAAACACTCCGCAGAAAGCCTGACAAGTCTGGTTATGGGTCAGTGCTGTGCCTGAATCCTAGTGCAGGGGCCCTACCTGCTTCGGACATGGTTTAGTGGTGACCTCGGCAGTTCTGGTTAACAGCTGGACTCGATGTTCTTAACAATCTTTTCCCACCCGAGCATTCTGTGACTGTATGACAGAGCCTGGCAGTGCACAGGGGTTTTGGGATGGGGCTTGTATCAGAGGCACTCACTTGTGCCTCTCTCCAGAGAGCCCGTGGATCTGCCCTGAGCCAGAACCACAATGCGGTTGATGTCAAGGAATCACACGAATCCAAGACTAATTAGACATGCTAAGAAGTTAAAAACACTGCAAAGAAAACCTGCACTGAGTCACTGCAGCCCTGTGTTCTTGAAAGGGGCTTCCAAAGGAGCTGATGTTCGAGAAGAGGAAAGGATTAAGAATTTCGGTTTTGAATTTCTCCATCTGTGCGAAGAAGAAACCACTCCAAAAATCAATGCTGAATGAGCACAGACCGAGCCCAGACGGACAGATACGTAACTCAGGGTGGTGTGAGCTATCTACCCACCACAGGTGGCAGTGAGTACACCAAGGCCAAGTCTCAGCTCATGCACCAGGGCCTCATGTGGGTAATGTCCCCTGGCACCTGCTGCGTCCTGCATGTGCCATGCCTCCTCTTGCCTGAGCTAGGTGCCTGCCCGGATTTGGGCTGCTTGTGTCCTTCTCTCCAGTGAAGGGCTCGGCCAGGGCAATGACACATCAGCAAGGACTCAGCCCAGCCCCTCACACACTGCCAACCCCCAGGGCAGCAGCGCCCCACACAAGTGTTGGTGTTTCAGGTGGGGAATTCTTTGGGTGGATGGGGTAGTCTAAGCCCTCACACCATCAGCAGCTCAGCAGGGCCTTGCTCACTGTGAGGCCATTTAGCTCCCAAAGAGCTCTGCTTGTGCCATGGGGTGACAGCAACATCAATATACCTTCAGAGCAGTCAAGTGTACAGCACCAAGAGCCAAAACCATTGCAAACACCGTGTACTTGAAGAGTCATAAATATTTTTATTACAATTCCCCTAAAGGTTTTTATTTTTTAATCAGACAAGAATCCCACCTCCTGGGGAAGCTCTGAGCTTCCAAAGGCAAAACTTCATGAAGCACAGAAGCAGTACTGAGGTGAACCCCCAGCCATCAGCTAACTCACACTCCTGGTTACTGCTGTCCTGCATGCAAAAGGTATTTTCCTAACAACATAAATCGAAAGCCAACTAATAGAGACTTGGGGTGAAGCTGCCCAACACAGACAAGCCGGTCCTGCAGAAAGGGCAGAGGACCATCTCTCTGCATCTTCCTGCTCCAGGAGTACCATCCAGCCTCTTCCTCTGTGCCATCCCTGCTCAGCAGGTTCTGAGGCACAGCCTGGGATGCAATCCAGAAGAGCTGATGGTTTCACAGAATGGTTTGGGTGGAACAGAGCCCTAAAGATCATCTTGCTCCAGCACCTTGCCATGGCCAGGGACACCTTCCACTATCCCAGGTTGCTCCAAGCCCCATCCCACCTGCTCTTGAACACTTCCAGTGATGGAGCAGCCACAGCTTCTCTGGGCAACCTGTGCGAATGTCTCGCCACCCTGACAGAAATACTTTCTTCCTCATATCTATCTAAATCTTTCTTACTTCAGCTTAAAGCCATTTCCCCAAGTTTTCCGTGAGTGAATCAAAGCAACTCAGAGGAACAGGTCCAGTGCAGTGGACCAGTCATCAGGGACCACGGCAGGACTGGAGTGAGCTGATGATGAGCTCTTCATGAGATGCTTAAGCAGATCCCACAGTGCTACCAACCACCTAAGCACTACTGTATTTTCAGCAGCAAGGAACCAAGCATGAAATACATGCAGAACCAGTTCATGTCCTGGGGAGGTCACCAGCACTTGTGTTTTCACACTTCCTTTTATGCCCATAGAAGCACTGGCGTGTTCTCTGCCCAAGGCAGACGCTCTGAGAATGCAGTGTGCGTGCCTGCCAGCTTTACTGCTCTCACAAAATTAAATAAAGAAAGAACAACATTCTGAGTTTAACCCCTCCACAAAAACAAGCAGCTGCTTCCTCGCTTCTCTCTCTCAAAAAATGAAGATGCTTGAGAATGCTTATAAACAGAAAAGACTAAAAGAAACAAACCACTTGCCCAGCAATGATATTCTAGAGCAGAGCACAAGAGGGTGTTTGCAGAGCACACGCCCCAGGTGAGCAGCTCCAGGCTCTCCAGATCCCAGAGAGCAGTGCCTCCCCACACAGCATGCCTGTGGAGGGTGTGTCCTGCATGGATTTGTTCCCCTAAGAAGCCAGAATGTACTTTTTTCTCCCCTTTTCTAATAACAATATTCTTCTTTCTAATCCCCTCAGGATATGTCTCATTTGTGACATCTTTCTATGTCCTCCACATAGCACTGTGCTTCAAAAAATACCAGAGGTCCAATACTGGTGCCTGTCTGAACCCCCCTCTATTGCTCCAGTAAGAAAAAGACAAATTTAAAGAAAGAGCCCACAGTGAACAGCCCTTCTTTTCACTGTCCTTTGCCTCTTCAGTCACCACAAAAGGTTCAGTGACAAGCATCACCTCCACACTATGCCTTTTGCCAAACCATGCACCAGGGAACTCTATCTCAATTAACACCATTTTTAAAAGTAAGTTTTTCCAATCATATTCTCCACTGCTTTTTCCAGGATTCTCATCCACCTCTCCACTCTCCTCTAATCAATTACCCTCCAGCAGCCCCCTTCCCCAGCCAAGTGTATACTCTGATGCTATGAAACAGATTGGGTTAATCCCAAAGCTAGCAGCAGCTCTCTCATCTGGCCACTGGAGCATCACTAGGATTTACTGAGCGCTGACATCTGACAATGGCAGGCCATTAAAATGAAGTACAGTGGGGCAACTGCCTTGTGCTTAACCTAAGCTGGTTGGTGAAGGAGCTGTGCAGTCTAATTTAGCAAACAAGATGATTTGCACCAAGAGAAGTTTGCTCTTGAAACACAGTGTTCTACCTTCTGCCCCGGAGCTTGGCCACAGAAGGGTGCCAGGGCTGGGAGAACATTCAAGCCAGTCCCCACGCCTACAGCCTGCATCCCCTGCTCTCACAGGGATGGGAACCCTGCCCACCGCAGGGACGGCTCTACTCGGAAACAGCTCTGCTCAAGCCCAATTTAGAATTAGGCAAGCACCACAAGCTGAAACAATCAATAGTTTAGTAGAAGGTTAATTTGTAATATTAACTTAATCCCTTTTTATTTCTACCCTTTTCCCCAGAAACCTGCCTCTAAGGTCACCCGTGTCAGGACTGAAGGATGAGAGATGCATCTCCTCGCTGCCTGCACAGGCCTCAGCACAGCCATGGGAAAGGTTAAGTCAGCCTTTATTCTCACAGAAATTTTTATCCAAATCAACAAAAGGTGCCTATTCTGGCCATTCCCATCTGCATAATGAAGACAGCTTTATCTCCACCACATCTTCATTTTTTATTAGAAGTGCTACACTACTGCATCCCATCAGTGAACAAAGCCAGGATTTAACAGGTTAAAAGGTGCAATGCCAAACAAGCCTACACAGACCACACCATCTTCCCTTAAATCAGTGGTAGTTTGTGGTAGGCAAGGCGGGGGGAAATTTTCTGTTCTGCAACTATGATCAAAAGGGCCTGATTAAAGTCTTTGAGAGGCTTTCAAGATAGTGTGACAAAATTCTCAGTTTTTAAACAAAGCCTGTCTGTTCCATGGCATGGGGTAGGGAATGATCTTACAAAGCCACATCTTTTAAAACAGGAAGAACCAAGAGTCAAATAATTAACTAATGAAAATGAATTCCCTAAATCCTTTAAACATTGTTTCCAGGGATTCTCTTCAGCTTTTCAAAGCATCCTGCCTTGAATTCCTTGCCAATTAATTTGCATTCTTCCAGTTGCTTATAAAAAGTCTGATGTATCAATACATTATTTAGATAAGCTCACAGCCCAGTAAATTAAGAACACTGTTTATGCAATCTGAATTAATTTAACTACTGAAGAAAACAAGTTTAAAAGAATATAAGGGAAAGAACCAGAGTACAAGTATTATAAAAGGCTATACACTCAAAAATCCTTTTGAATCCAAGTACTAATGGATCCAAATCCAAATTTAGAAACAGATCCATAGCTGTAGATACCCAGCTCAAAGTATGAGGCGTCTGTACAAAGAAGAAGCCGAGAATCAATGAAATTGGACAAGTGTTTTAGAGCAACCAGCTACTAACCCATGTGCAGACCTCAAAATGTGGATTGACAAAGAAGGGATCCACGAAGATCATCTACTGTATTTCGTCAACAACTCTTGCTCAGCCCAAGGGCACACAATTCCAGCAGCACTCCCTGCACTGCTCAGGGTCACGGCCACCAGGAGCCCCTCACTCCTTCCTCCAAAGACAAGTCAAAGATTCTGTGCTGCTTTACTGCACAGACCAGCCCAATTCAGCAATACGGCTGCTACTACACTTAAACCTGCTTTATATTTACTTTGCCTTGGTAGGGAGCAAGGCCAGGGAGGGCCAGCTACCCTGGGGACACCAGTGAACCCTTAATGTGGGTGTGCTTGGAGCACCACTGCACACACCAGATTAAGCAGCATCACAGAAAGTGTTTATGGCCAGAATTGCTTCATCTCCTTCTGAGATTTAAGACCCAGCCCTACAGTGAAGTCTTCCCCCCCGACACCCCTCAACAAGCAGCAGGGTTTCTCGAGCCCTTCTCAGGAGCAAGCCTTAAGCGCTGTGCAGAAAACATGGAGGAATTGCTTAGTTTGCCTTCCAAACCATCCTGCCTCTTGGTGAGGAAGGCAGGCTGACGCTCTCCTTCCCATCAAAAGGAAAGTGTACACAGAGTGATCTCCAAAGAGAAAAACATTCTTCAACATAAAAAGTTTAATCCAGTTGGTGAGCATACCTGAAGTTTCATTCTTGCAGCACACTCAGGTGTCAATCACAGAGGGCAGAGATTTGTCCTTTTGCTACACACCTGCTTTCTCCCTGTTTAATGGTGAATGTCAAGTATTTTGCAGGGTTTGGTCTTTTGGATCAGAAGCTTTACTCATGCTAAAGGTTTCTAAAGTCTTTTGTTGCTTATGGTAAACAACAGCATTCAGAGCAGTGTCAGCATTCTGCAAACCTCCCAGCTGACAGTCTCTTCTGTTGTTATCGACCAGTCCTGGAGTCAACTGTTCAAGACAGCCTCTATTTTAGCTGTGCACTGCCCATATCTCATAATTAAGAATAATGACTTGAAATAATCTTCTTTATTCTGGTATATTTTGTTTTCTGAAGCTTGGGCTGTAAAATGTCATTGCCACATAATCTGCTATCAATCCACACAACACGTAAAACTACTTAAGGTTTAATGGGTGTGAAAGCAAGTTGCTCTGGTTGTCAAGAAGGATTGTTCCAGAAGGATTGAGTGTGGCTGGGAGGCATCTTTATGGCGTTTGGAAAACTCATTGGCTAAAATCCTCTTGAACAGCACTTTTTTATTTTTTAAAATAGAGCTGTGGTCTCTGTGGGGAGAAAGCAGGGTTTGTTTTAGGCCTCTCCTGGCTGTAAAAGTTCCTCAAAAGCCTGTGGCTTGACATCCTTGCTGCTGCTCAAGTAACACCGTGAAACCCATGTTTGCTGAAGTTTTTGTGTAAATTCTGAAGTAGAAACCAAACACAACCTTATCTAGCAGGGCCTGGGGCAAATGAAGTGTTAGGGGCTGTGTACAAGCCCACTACATGAACAAGTTCGGTGAGATATGGGGTTTGCTCAGGCACACATCTGGCACTGATAACAAATCAAGCAGAGTATTTTTCTGTGAGCTTGTTTGTTTTAACCTTTTCTATCAACACTGCTAGATCTTGAGAGCTACTGTTTTCTTTCACACTTTAGCACCTGTGGTTACAGATGACTTAAAAAATAAAAGTGTTTTTACTAAGTGCTTGGGTATCTGAGAACCACAAGTCAAGACATTTTGAGAGCTCAGAAATCAGACAACAGATTCAGTTAGAAACACTATATTGCTCCTTCTAGGATTTCCTGTGACATGTATTTCATCCCCAAGCGACCAAACAATGAAATTAAACTGGTCCGCATTAATTCCACACAATTCATAATGACATATTTGTGTTAAAATTAAAGGACTTATTAAATTTCAGGAGGACCAGGATTATAACCATCTGTTGTGTCACATAGCAAACAATGGTTAGGAAAAAAAGAATAATTGCACATATTGCCCCATGTATGCTTCTTACACCAACAGGGCTGTTCTAGTTAGCCTGTTATCTAACTATTCTCTTTAAGCCACTTTATCAAGTGGGATTTAAGTGCACACTTCTACAGAATAATTTTGAATAACCTGTCCCAACAGGCAATCTTTCAATCTTCAAGGAAAACTGACATCACCACCATTTAAAACAAAAATAAGGAGGAAGGAAGAAAAAACCCCCAAACCCCTAATCCCAAATACCCAGGGACACTGAACCTATTCTGCTTTGTCCAGCTTGGCAGAGGCCTGGTGTGTTTTCACGGGTGTGCTGGGTTTATTTTGTTAACTCGCCCCAAGGTCATATCTTGCCTAAATGGATCTACATGAATCATTCTTTCCACCTGCTTTCCCACTTGGCATTATCAGTGTGCGTAATTACGGTAATTAGCATTAGGTCTTCATTCCACTATGTTCTACCATTACTGTCTCCTGAACCAGCACAAGAATTTAGCCTTCTCTTTCAGTTATTAAACAAAGCCTCAGTGACAGAAACACTTTAAAAGCAAATATATTTGTGACATATTTCTGTTTGTTCTTATCTGTAGCTCAGATTAGCTGTTCCATACCAACACAGCTTCACACTTAACTACTCAGGCCTCTCTCCCCTGAGTTTATAGGAATGATGAGAACAACGAAAACTGACTAGCAGTATTTCCTTCCACTTGAAAAAATCATCCCACTTGAAACACTATAACAACATTACCATACAGCGGAGGGACAGCTTTCATCACTCAGCTCTACACAGGCAGCAAACCCACCAAAAGTCAGCAGAAATCAGGTGGGATTGGGATTCAGCAACACGGAGTGGTTTCTTCAGTCCATTGGGGAGCTTTGAACAGAGAGTGCATAATTTCCATCTAATAAACGATCAAATTCGTAAGAATTATGTGAAACCAAAAAATAAAAAACCTTATGGAAATCGAAGTCCTCCTAACTTGTCTCAAATGGAGACAAAATTCCTGTTCCTTTTGCTGCTGTCTCTGATTCTTGCCTTCTACAGCAACATATGTAGAGTTCCTGGGGTAACCAAACCTGTTGCTCCCAGCCCTAGCTCTGGGGAGCCCCTTCTGCTCAGCCATCCCCACCCACACAAGAACAAACCCCACAGGCCTCCCCAGATACTATTCCACTGAGTGGGTTCTCTCCGCATTCACACAGAATCATAGCACAGATTTGGGCACTTGCCGGATGCCCTGACAGAGTCAACAAAATCACTTTTACTGGAATTCCTTCCTCAGCAGAATTCTTTCTCAAGTATCCTAACCTTTAACAGGACACGTCTCTGCTCAAACGCAAAAGCTGCTTAAGCTTAAAAGTCAACCTTAACTCAAACAGTACCTGGATAATGGATTGCAGACCAATTATTTCTCATCGTTCTTGTATTACAGTTCCAAGCCAATGCTGAAAATTGCATTTTTGCTGCTCCACTAGAGACCAGTGGGTAAACTAATGTTGAAGGCAGCAGATAAAGGAAAGATTGTATTAAAATCTCATTCAAAAAATACTGGAATTGGTCCATTTGTCAATTATCTGTTTAGCTAAGTAATTTATCTGTGATTTCAAAAATAGCAAGTGCATGGATTAATGCTGGCGGAACTGGGCAGATGACGACATTTGCTGCTCCACGAGCAGGACAAGCAAGTTCAAATGATTAAATGCATTCAGCTCCTCTAGTTACGCTAATGACTGATTATCTTTTAATCCCAGGCAAAGGGTAGATCAACTCTGATCCCACACAGAACCACAGCACTCACTGATGTGGTTACAAGCACAACACTGAGAACAGCCAAGTGAGTTATTCCATTCCTGTTCCTGAGCCATGGCTGCTGGACAAAAGGAATGTTGTCACTGGAATAAGAGCCACAGGGAATCCCCTTTCTCACAGAGGGCAAATACAGCACCCAGTATTAGCCTGCTCAACCAAGGAAAAGCAGCTGTCAGCTACCAGAAATTTAATTAAAGTTTTAAAACCACTTTCTATCAAGTCATTAAGGCCAACTTGAAGCACATTTTTGGATCATTTCCCACCCGTATAAATATCCTTAGGAGGATGAGCCATTAATGATGTGCCAGTCCTACACCTAATGTTAGTTCACCATAACAGTGGGTATAAAACAAACTGTGTTTCCCCCCAAGAGCATCGCCTGGAGCTACAAATCCCTCCCCAGCACTGTGCTGACAACACACCAGTACCACCCTCCAGGGCTGTATGTCCCCAAACCAGCCCAGCAAGCTCCAGCCCTGCTAACATGGGTCCTCCTGAATATAAAAGAAGGAACAGGGGATAAAAGGGTAGCTGTAGCACACCTAACTTTCCATGTGACTGCATGAGAGAGGTGCCCTAAGCACACCCTTCTGGAATTGCATTTATCTTTAATACTGAGGAACTCAACACCCCACCTGGTGCCCTGGCCTCTCCACGGCAGAGCTCAGCATCAGCTGCTCAGCAGAGCAATCAGATCTTTACCCCTTGCCACTTAAGACTGATGAAATCACAGAGGGAAGTGACCTGTTTTCAAGAAAAAAAGGCCATTGCTTAATGTCATGAGCCTGTTTGAGACAGCTGCAAGGGATAGACTGATTACCATCAGCACCTGCACAGACACAGCCACCTCACAGGGGCCAAAGGCCAAAGTAAACCCTTGTGAGCGAGGCAAGTTCCATCCTGCAGCAGGACAGGGTCATTGTCATGTTCCATGCTACCAAATCCATCTATTGTCATTTATCTCTTGACAATATTATCACAAGACACTTTTGTGGACCACCTTCAGTTTTGCCCCCTGCCCAACACCTCTCTGCCCTGCACCGCTGTGCCTGTTACTCAGCTCACCCTGGCAGCTCCTTGCATTATTTCCAGCCTCCAGCACCCACAGCTGAATGTGGGTGGCCTTGGATGCCTCAAATCCCAAACTGCAACCCGATTTCCCAACATAACCAGTCCAGGTAGGATGCTTGCAGAGCTGTACAGCCCAAACACCTTGTGACACATTGATCCTCAGCCCCCTTTGGGCCGAGGAGTGGGATGCAGCAATCCCCCATCCCTCAGGCAGCCTAGCACACTCTGAACATGTTGGCATCTTGGGCCCACAGCTGGATGTGGGATTCGGAGAGTGTGGTCCTGCCTCCCAGCAGAGTTTCTGCTTTTCCAAAGATGTTTGTAATTTAGTGGCATTCTAGTATAAAACAAATAAAATTGAAATTAAAGAAGAAAGGCACTTTGAAGGAAGGAGAAGTCAGCCAAAGCCTCCACAATTAGCAAGAATCTTCCTCCTGCTGTGAGCCTGGCCAGGCAATGGGGATGGAGGCTTCTCAGTCCTGGAGACAGGAAGCCCCCAGCTCCCTTGCCCACATTTCAAGTCAGAAAGAACAGATTTCCTGGACAATTACAGAATAAAAGGGAATATGGCACCACAACAGCCATGACCAGCCCTCTACAGAGCAGCAGGGCTGCACAGACCCACCACCAAGCAAAGCCCAGGCTCCCCAGGGAACCCTCTAATAGCCCCTTCCTGCATCCCCATGGCCAGGAGCTGTAGCAGAAGATAATCCTTCCCTGGCTTTAACATTTTCAGGTACTATTTGCAAAGCAAGCAAGGTCTTTTCTTGAGTTTAGAGACTAGAGCCCGAGCAGAGCACCCTATATCTATATTTACATCCTAGTGATTTGTTTACCACCCTTCGGGAACAGCTGTTAAGGGTATGGCACATCAGAGCATAAGCCCACTCTTCAGTGGAAGCAGAATTTAAAAAGGATCCAATTTAAAAGGCTGCCAAATGGAATAACACCCCACATCTGCTTCTTGTGTTACACCTCCTAGCGATCCACAGCAAGACAGGCCTGAGGAGAATCATCCTCCTCACACCTCCCAGGTTTGCTGAATCAAAGAAGAAATTTGGCAAGCCACCTATCTAGGCAAGAGCAGACTTAGGTTTTTCTTGTTTAATATTAAACCAGTTTTTTTTTCAAAGTAACAGGAAAACTGGCTCCCTCTGCTAAGGTCAGATGTTCAGTTCCACAACAAGAACATTTCTACAATTGCTGGGAAGTGAGTTTTGATACAAGCCATGTTACCAGGGGAGAACTAGAACTCTCCACGTCCAGGAGGTTCAGGCTGAACCCCAAAAGCCGAGTGCCCCCCACACTGCACAGCCAGCCCCACCGGCACCACCCTGGCCTTCCCTCCCCTCCAAAACAGCCTCCACTGGAGCCCTTGGAAAGGGACAGCCCAAAGTGAAAACAGAGACAAAGCCATGTTCGAACTCAAAGACAAACTAAATCTCTTTAAAACATGCTCTCTTCCATAATTATTTCTTTGAAACTCAGGATACTGTGACTTCTGTGACAGCTTTGGCTGATGAATGAAAACACGGCAAACAGCTTGTGCGCATTACAACAATATTTGTAAGTTACAGCTCCTTTCGAATGCACACGGTGTTTGCTACAGAAATTCATCAGCAGCTGCCCAGGGGAGCTCCGCAATCCTACACAAGCCAACATGCCGGGAAGGCAAAGCAGCTTAGGGCAGCCGGACGGCGACGGCAGCATTACTGCCACGGGAGCACCCCCTTAGAGCCCACGGGAGAGCCCCCTCAGAGCCCACGGGAGAGCCCCCTCAGAGCCCACGGGAGAGCCCCCTCAGAGCCCACGGGAGAGCCCCCTCAGAGCCCACGGGAGCGTGCCCGGCTCACACACAGCACCTCATCCATCACAGCCCAGCACACCGCCGCGCCGCAGTCCTTCCTGCACGGGGGATGGTTTGTTTTCGCACACATCTACACACAAAGCCTATTTCAAGCTATCTGCGGCGTCTTAGCGAAGAATTTTCCAGAACACATATTTGCGAGGTCAAACACAAGTGTGAGTACACTTACACGGTAATTATTACCAGCCCACAGAGACCCCAGAACACTGCAGCCCGCATGGAGAAACTTCTTGCTGACTTAACTCATGCCTTCTTTAAAAACCCCAACAGCCTGTGAACTCAGTCCAGGGCACGAATCCAAACCCTGAGAACACTAAAAACTTTGAAAGCAGATCCTTATGAATTAACATCCAAAAAAATAAAGCATGGAGAATGCCGTTTAACACTGGGGAANAAGGAGGAGCGCACCCGGCCCGGCTGTCGTTGAGAGAGCTTGAGCACGAATTTCCCCCTGAATCCTTTTATAAGTGGGGTGCGGAGCGGCTACTCGCAGTGGTGAAGTTACGGTGCTTTACTAGTAGTAGAACGTACGTTTGGTGTGCTCAAAGCCCCCCTCACTGCAGTTTCATCCTCTGCAGTGGAAGGAAAATGATGCAATAGGTCAGTAGACGTTTGGTTGTGGCTGTTTTATTCATTATAATAAGTCTCCTGAATGAGAAAAAAGTTCAAGAAAATAATCAGATTTGGTTTCAGGCAGTTTGTGAATCTTTTGTGATCATCAGTTGGGCAAAAGATAAACTTCCAAGAAAATAATCACAGAATCACAGAATGGTTTCGTTTGGGATGGGCCTGAAATGTCATCTCATTCCAACCCCCTGCTGTGGGCAGGGACGCCTTCCACTATCCCAGATTGCTCCAAGCCCCATCCAGCCTGGCCTTGAACACTTCCAGGGATGGGACAGCCACAGCTTCTCTGGGCAACCTGTGCCAGTGCCTCACTACCCTCACAGGGAGGAATTTCTTCCTAATATCCAATCTACCTCTGCCCTCTGTCAGTCTGAAGCCATTCTCCCTTGTTCTATCTCTCCAGGCCCATGCTCCAAGTCCCTCTCCAGCTCTCTTGGAGCCCCTTTAGGCGCTGGGGGAGGCTCTTAGCTGACCTCAGTGCCTTCTCCTCTCCAGGGTGAATGCTCCCAGGTATCTCAATCTGTCCCCACAGTGGAGGTGCTCCAGCCTTTAGAGCAACTTTGCAGCCCTTGTACCCCAACNAGCCCAGCACACCGCCGCGCCGCAGTCCTTCCTGCACGGGGGATGGTTTGTTTTCGCACACATCTACACACAAAGCCTATTTCAAGCTATCTGCGGCGTCTTAGCGAAGAATTTTCCAGAACACATATTTGCGAGGTCAAACACAAGTGTGAGTACACTTACACGGTAATTATTACCAGCCCACAGAGACCCCAGAACACTGCAGCCCGCATGGAGAAACTTCTTGCTGACTTAACTCATGCCTTCTTTAAAAACCCCAACAGCCTGTGAACTCAGTCCAGGGCACGAATCCAAACCCTGAGAACACTAAAAACTTTGAAAGCAGATCCTTATGAATTAACATCCAAAAAAATAAAGCATGGAGAATGCCGTTTAACACTGGGGAAAGCAGCTGAAACAGCGCAAAGAGGAGAGCACTTACGTGAGTGTATAGAGTGTATACAGAATACTCTGGAGTTTCAAAGAGCCCAAGAGCTGCTCCCCTGGGCCCGGGTACCGCCCGCCCGGCTCCGGGTACCACCCGCCCGCCGCCCATCACCTGCGGCCGCTCCCCCTCCCAGCTCACCCGGGAGATGGTCAGCGGGGCGCTGAAATCTTTGCCGCCCACCAGCCGAAAGCCCCAGGGCGAAGGGCCACGCAGGACCACGGAGTGGGACATAGCGGCGGCGGGGCGCTCCGTGCCCGCGGACGGCTGCAGCTCCGGCTCCCGCTCCCGCTGCCGGCCGCGACTCCGAGCGCCGCCACGGGCCGGGNNAATCACAGAATGGTTTCGTTTGGGATGGGCCTGAAATGTCATCTCATTCCAACCCCCTGCTGTGGGCAGGGACGCCTTCCACTATCCCAGATTGCTCCAAGCCCCATCCAGCCTGGCCTTGAACACTTCCAGGGATGGGACAGCCACAGCTTCTCTGGGCAACCTGTGCCAGTGCCTCACTACCCTCACAGGGAGGAATTTCTTCCTAATATCCAATCTACCTCTGCCCTCTGTCAGTCTGAAGCCATTCTCCCTTGTTCTATCTCTCCAGGCCCATGCTCCAAGTCCCTCTCCAGCTCTCTTGGAGCCCCTTTAGGCGCTGGGGGAGGCTCTTAGCTGACCTCAGTGCCTTCTCCTCTCCAGGGTGAATGCTCCCAGGTATCTCAATCTGTCCCCACAGTGGAGGTGCTCCAGCCTTTAGAGCAACTTTGCAGCCCTTGTACCCCAACATTACTGTGTCCTTGCAGGGGTCTCTGGAGCAGCACCTGGCACTGCAGAGGATCTCAGTTTCCTGGTGGTACAGTTGGATCAGTGACTTTTGGAGCACCATGGAGATGTCTATGCTGCCAGTGAGTGTTTAAAGGGATGGTTTGCCAGCACAGAGTGATGGGTTGGAGGTGGGGTGGGTGGTCAGCACAGCTGCTCAGCATGTCCCCCAGAAGATGAGAAAAAAAATCTCAAAATGTCTGTAAAAATTCCTTTTCTTCCTGGAAAGGGCTGGGCTGGAATATCTCACTTGGAAAAAAAAAAAAAAAGGGGGACCTAGCAAAGGATTCATTGTTTAAAAAGTCCAGTTTCATTAAGTACCTTCTCACTTCCTGGTTTCTGCAAGTTTGATTTATGTGCCATTTGCTGTGAAGGCTCTTTGCTCGTGACATGGGAAGGGTTTGTGTGACTGGGTCATTGCTGTGCCCATTTACTGGGCTTTGGTCTGGGCCAGCAATCAGAGCTGAGACTTTTAAATAGGCTCCTGAGCTGTCCTGCAGCTTTGGGATGTGGCAGCATGAGTACAGTCTACATGCTGTGTCATGAACCTGAAACACAATACACTTGGGTTGCTTTGCTAGAAAGGTGCCTGCAGAGGAGAGGTCCAGCTGCAGCCAATACCAGCAGAGCATTCCCTCACTCTTTGTTCCTCACAAGCGCCTGCCTTCACCAACAGAGGCTACACAAGCTGACTTCTGTCTGGGTGATGAATCATACCTCCTTATTCCTGCATGATATCACCCAGCTTGCAGAAGCCTGGGAGTAGGCTGGTCTGAGGTTCCCTTGCTTGTGTTAGAAAATCCACCCAGACAAACAGCAAAATTCCTCTTGCAGAGAGCTGGAGGAGCTGCAGTGCTCTCGCTGTTCAGTGATGAAGAGGATTCTCTGAAGGACAGAGTTAAAATGTGCAGAAATGCAGTGTGTCGGCATCGGCATCTCCTTCCTCTTAGGAGGGAAAAGAAAAAATTCTTTCTGTGAAAAGCACTAAGTTTACTGGAAAGTAGCAACAATAAACCAGAGATATGGAAAAAAAGAAGAGAAAAAAACCTAAACCCGCAGTTCTGTAGAGGCACTTCCCACTGCCATTCACTGGAGCTCCATTCCCTGGGTGGGTTCTGAACTGCGCCCTGCTGTGAAGGGCAGCTCTGCTGTGCAGCAAAGCCTCAGGGGTTCAAATTTGCTGGCAGAGGCAAGAGATGATCAAAACACAGAAATCCCCTCTATTACAGTATTCATTTCAAAAGCAGACAGGAAACTGCTGGCTCTGAGGCACTTTCTCTTCAAGGCTTTTTGAATGCTCAGCCCAGATCACTCCTCATGGAATGGATGGCTCATCTAAAACTTAATTCAAATAAAACAAAATTAGCCAAATTGTGGATGTGTTTATTCCAAATGAGACTATATTCCAGAATACACTACACTGTGTGAAGTAGAGGCAGTTTTACTATGAATAAAAGTATGTGCATTTGAATTGCTCCTGATGGAAAGTGTTGACATGCAGAGCAGCTCTCAGGATTCAGAACTGTATCAGGAACTAATTTTCCACTCCTCTGTCACAGGTGTTTTTCCCCATGATGCAGGGAATGGGAACATTAGCTAAAGAGGTCCATGGTTCACAGGTGCCCCATGTTCTCTCAGCTGCCCACACACCTTTTCACATGTGCTTTCTTTGAGCAAAGCAAACATGACTCTGCAGTCTGCAAAGGACCCAGTCAGCTCTCACTTCAACCACCTAAAGTGCATTCATAAATTTCTGGTTTTGTCTTTGATAGAATCATAGAATCACAGAATGGCTTAAGTTGGGTGGGACCTTAAAGATCAACTTATTCCAACCCCCACTGTCAGGGACACATTCCTCTAGAACAGGCTGATCAGCGAGAATTTTTCAATTCTATTTTAGGTCATTTCCAAAAACTAATTGGAATTCTACTTCTGGCTGAGAAATGAACCAGACCCACAGCAGCTGAACCTTGCTGGGGAAGCAAGGCGGGACATCCAGCCGAAATGCAGTATTGCCAATGTACTATTCTTCAGCTGAGCACTGAAACCCTACAGTGAGCTCTAACAAAGACCACACATTATTCAAAGGGAGGTCAAACATGTTCATGAATTCAATCTCATCACTCTGTTCACTTTATCATTCCCCTCCCCGATATTTTCCTTGATATGTGTTTCCAGTATTTTTCCACCCCAAAGCCTTATCACCTCTTTGTTTCTTTTTTTGACTATTCCATTCAGGCTCTACTTTGCACCGGTGACACTCGCAGTTTCCTTCCTTTGTTATCACAGACTGACTGCGTAAACTACGGATCTTTGTGTCCTATTTTGAATGAACATTCACGTTTTCCATCTGCCACCCTCTCAGTATTTAGCAGAGGTCTGTGTTTGTCTGAGAGTCCTGATAATCACCCTTCAATGCTTTTTTTGAACATCTGTCCATGTAAGAGTGATTTAAAGCATCATTATGGCTTGATCGTTCCTCTCCAGGTCAGGAGATTTTCTTGCTTGTACAAATTGTCATGAGGGCTCTGGCTGTTTCTTGTTAGAGCCATTTCACTGGCTGAAGTTAGTCATGAGTTATCCATCCTTGGAAGTATTCAAGGCTAGGTGGGAAAGGTCTTGGAGCAACCTGGTCTGATGAAAGGTGTCTCTGCCCATGCCAGGGGATTGGAATGAGTTTTAAGATCCCTTCCAACCCAAACCATTCTGTGATTCCATGATTTAAAAGTAGCTTTAAGCACCAAACTAGCTGTTAGCCTGTGGGTTGGCCTTACCAACAGCCACATTCCTGTTAAAATTGTGTGTCAGAGGCTCATGGTTTGTCTTTGAAAATCATTTGTTGTGAATGGTCATTTTGTACGTTTCAATGCTGGTTACTCCTCTTCATATTTGTGATTGGAAAAGGTTCCTGAAAGTGATGCTGATCATATGAATTCAAAATCCTCGTGGGAGTAAAAAACTCCAAGCTATGTTTCATGGCATTTGTGCAATTTGCCCTCTCAGTAGCCAGTATTTCTCAGAGTACAATCTCTTTTCCTTTCTTACATTAATCAGTAATCCTTGAGTTTTTCATCTTAATTTCCATTGCTTGTATGAGTCCTTTCTGGTGCCTTCCTATCCCAAGAGGATTCACATACAACAGATTCTCAAGCATTCCAGTTTATTCCTTTACTTAATAGTTAAAAAAAAATCCAAGACCTCAACATCCCGTGAACAGTTAAATTTGAAACTCCTTACTTGGATTAAGTACAGGCAAATCTCAACCCTATGGCAGCTTTAGCTGCAGGTTTCCAAAGGATTACTTAATTTATAAGCTTTGAAGGATCTCTCAGATCTGAGTTATTATTTTGGCTTTGAAAGTTCCTTGGCAGACGCCCAAGTGTTGGGAACTGTCATTCTGAATTCTGTTTAATTCATTTGTTTGTCTAAATCATTTCTAAGAAGTTTGTCTCATGGATCTAAGCATCCCACAGAGAAAAATCCAGCTGTGACAGAAACCATTAGGATAATGAAAGGAATCTCATTCCTTCAGTAGAATTTCTTCTCTATAATCACGTTCAGTTGAAGAAGCCAGCTGCCTCCCGAGGCTTTGGAGATTTAAGGGATTACTATGGACAAAAACTGAGAGAGAATAGGTTTAGATTAGATTTCAGGAAGAAATTCTTCTCTGTGAGGGTGAGGAGGCCCTGGCACAGGGTGCCCAGAGAAGCTGTGGCTGCCCCATCCCTGGAACTGTTCAAGGACAGGCTGGATGGGGCTTGGAGCAACCTGGTCTAGTGGAAGGTGTCCCTGGTCAATGACAGGGTGTTGGATCAAGATGATCTTTAAGGTCTCTTCCAACCCAGAATATTCTATGAGTCTATAAAAACGAAGAAATTTCACTGTGCATGGTCAAATTAATCTGTAATTTGCAACATTCTGCAGCAGGAGCAGAGTCACAAAAGGGACAAAGGCAAATCCTTTGCCTTTGTAAGATGTGTTCAGAGGGTAAAATGCAGCAGGGCCTGACACAAAATGCAGTTTATTCTATTTTGGCAAATATTCATGAGACAATATTCTAAGTTATCCTAAGTCTTGCTCATCAGGCTACCAGTCATCTATCAGAACTTCATACACTGGGGTTTTACAACCTACTCAGCAGCAAGGATAAGTCTGTACCTCCCAAACACTGCAGACTAAACACATGATAAGAGCCTATGGATGGATTTCCCAAGGGGAACACCAGGAAGCAATGACACAGCGTGGCCAACTCACATCAGAGCTCAACAGCAGCCTGTCCTTGATAACAGCAGCTCCACAGAAGGCTGTGGACAAGGATAAGGCTCACATCAGGGCTCACAGAAAGGTCACAACACGTTCGAACTGTTACAAACATACCACTTTTCTTTTAAATATATATATTCCCTTCTTACCAGTTTTGCTGGGAAATGAATTGGTTTCATGTCCATCCTATTTTCAGTCCCACTTTCTATCTCAGAAGTCAGAGCAAGCAGATGAGCAAGTGCCTGTTTGGTCATGTCTGACCTTTCTCACCTTAATCCCCAGACTGAGACTAACGCTGTGATGAGCCAGGTGGCACAGAGCAGGCAGGTGGGGACTGTCCTGCTGCCCTGCCACACTCACTGCTGCTGCACCAAAGCAGATCCTTGGGCCTTTTTCACCTCACCTGTGTAGCTGCAAGCCCGGAATATATGGACCAAATGGAAGAAGCCGGTCTGTTTGCTTGGAAGGGCCTGACAGTGGGTTCAGCTGCTGCTGACAATAAGGGCAGGATTAACCCCAGCTCTCACCCGGTACAAGCTGTAACCTTTTCACAGCCGTGGCACTGTGACCAATGAGCAGCAGTTGAGAAAATCAAAAGAAATATTGCCATAATACTGCAAGCAGAAGATGAGATTACAAGAGTTCTGGGGGTTTTTTGCAAGGCTAATTGTTCCCATTATGGGATTAAACTGATGGATTTCCCATCAGAAACGGTGCCTGGAAGAACAAAGTCAAAACCTCTGGTCTAATGTGAGTCACTTCACTGAGCAGCTAAACACTGAGATTTTGTTGGTTTTTCTCTTGTGAAATTATGACAGATGTCAGCTGTTGCTATATTCTGCAAACAAATTTGGCACATTTTTCTTTCACACAGTAGGATTCAAGCCATTGTACCTACCCAGCAGAAGAGCTCCCCAGCCTGAGGATTTCAGCATTTATTACCCTCACTCTTGACTCTGTTTACAGTGATGCATCCTTTTTTGGCCGTTGTACGGCTCCAGCATGCAGACAACTGGAGAGAGTTAAGCTGAATGTTCCCAATTTATGCAGGTCAAGGAAAGTTTGCCTTTTTTCGTTCAGAGATAAGTACAGCAAACTAACTCTTTTTGAAAGGCTGAGTTCCACTGATGCCAGCATGAACATTCAGTGATCACAAAGGTTCCTGTAGATGGATTTCATAGAAGTTTTCCATTCATTTCAGCCTTAAACAGATATAGACAGAGGGACAAACAGTACGCTGAGAAAGAGGGGATAAGTTTTGTGATATCTTATCCCTGTATGTTCTGCTGGAATTCATTTAGCCCAATCCATCAGCTGCTGTTGCACCCCATGTAAAGCATTCCCACTGTGCTGGGGGTGTTCCATATGCTACCTGGGAGAATTCAAAGGGATCAGTCCTCATGTAGTGTAAGAGGCTGTGCTCTGCAAAGTGCAAACTGCATGGTAAGGGCAAAGCAATGCTGGTAGAATAGCTCAGGGTGTGAAAATAGGATGTGAGGCACACAGCTCAGCTCAGCTCCTGGAGCAGATGCTTTCTCCTTCCACTCAGGCTGTTCTGCATCACTACCAGGACTTTGCAGAAGTGTCCAAGGCATCTCCACACACCACAGGTTTTACTCACTAATGCACATTTATGTCACATCTTAGGGACTGAAGGGAACATCCCCTAGAAGGACATGGAAACTGCAGTGCAGAGTTGGGGGTGTTTATCCCAGAGGAGAGAGGTATGTTTAACAGTTTGAGCTCTCCCAATTTCCTGAATTCATCAGTTCATCAGAGGAGGTTTTCCAAGAACCTTTTGAAAAATATTGTGCTTGAACTCTGAGGTGAAATGCTATGAGGTGCTCACACTGGACAGAAGATTAAGCATTCATTATCCACAAGCAAGAAATGAAGAAACTCAATAATACGAAATGAAGAAACTCCTTCCTGATGGCTTTATTGTACTCCTTATTTTTTTGGTTACTGTGAAGAAACAAGTAGACTAAGCCTTCATCTCACTACTAAGGCTTGCAGGCCAGAATTAAGATGCTTTAGTGTCCAAATCCTGCCATTTCTGGGAGAGAATCTCCTGGGCACCAATTGAGACCAAAAGCAGGCAAATAACATGCCAATAGAATTTTGAAGATTGCTATAATAACTCAAGATTGGTCTTTTGAATTACGATATCTTGTCTTAGTTCTCCCTTAATATTCCCAAAGTTTGCACTTGTGAGCCCAGATTTCACAAATATAACAGCTCAAATTCCAAACCCTGAGCATAGACAGTGACTTTATTGAATAGGCAAAAAAAAAATCAAAGTAATTGCCAAATATTTATGTTCTAGCACATAAGTAGGAATTCATAAATGCTTGCAGGAATGTAACATATCAGCCTCCTTAAACAGCCATATCCTGTTTCTTTTGTTTCCTTTTCTGCCTTTGCAGTGACTGTTGCTACAACACCATCCATCACTGCTCCTTTCATCTCTCAGGCCCTCCAGCTGCCCGCCCACAGCTCCATACCTGTTTCCCCAGGTCTGAGCTGTCTGGATTTCCCCCATGTTTGCTGTTTCAGGGTGTAGATGCTCATCCTTTGCAGCTGGAGCTGTGTGGGCACTGAAGGGACTCTCTGGTTCCCCAGCGCCCCTCCTGTACCTGCTTGGCCAGTTGCATGAATAGGTTTCAGGCAAGCAAGATTAGATTTGGCAGGTTTTGCCACAGGGCATTCATCCTGGGCACTGAAATTGTGGTTAAATGGACACAGTCTAGGCTGAGACTGAGAGTGTGTTGGCTGCACCAGAGGACAACACGCATCAGCATCCCTGTTCAGAGAAGTTCAAGCACATCTTTCCTCTGCTATTATTAGATTCTTAACACATTAATTTTGTGGCTGATCAGCTGCAGGTTCCTGCTGCTGAAGAAGCTCCTCTGCTCTCTTCAGAACCTTGCTCCAGGATATCTTCTGGAGAATATTCCTTGAAAAATCTGATGCTACAAAAATAGTAATTTAATTTTCTTTTACCCCTCATCCCAAGCATCCAGTTATTGGGTTGTGGAAAAGCTGAGCCTGAAATAAACCTTTAAAGTATTTTTGAAGGATTTGTCATTACTCAGAGAAATTGGTCTGACATTCACTTGAGAGCAAGGAAGTGGAGGGAACAAAATGGGTTACTCAGAAACTGTCTCAGCCAGGCCAAAGCTCTGCTTCAGCTCCATCTGGGCAACTCATTTAGGCTGAGAGAGCTGTGTCACATGATTTGGAGTAGGATTTGCCCTGGGAGCTTAAATAACCTGAATGATATTTAAGAACCTGCAAGGATGTTTGCTGATATTGCACAAAACCTTATCTAGCAGCATTGAAAACTTTGATCCAAGATTCAGTGATGTCAGTAGAGAAGATCCCACCAGTGATGGTGGGAATGTTGATTCAATGAGCAGTTTGGCCATTATCCCAAGTGTCCAGTGGGCATTAGGATTACCAGAGATTCCACCTAAAAAGGGTCAGGTCTCACTGCTTCTTTTTTAACACACGTGGCCCCTTAAGTTCTTCAGCCTTTTTCTGCTTTTCTCAGGAAAGGATATGACCTGACTATGGAATAAAATGCCTTATGTCTGATAAAATAATAAAAATCACTTAAAATCCAAGTAGCATGAAAAGCAAATGTTATTAACATTGAACTGTTTGTACTCTTCAAGCACAGTATTACACTATGGTAATGAATATATGTGTGTACTTTAATTTATTATTAAGAGAATAGTGCCCATCTGCTTCTCTAACCAAGGCACTTAAGAGCCTTCTGCAAACATTAGCTCCAAATTTGTCCACATACATAGAATAAATGATGTTTAACAAATAAATGAGATGGTGGCATCAAATGGTTAAATAACCAGTTCCAAGATAAACAGTCATGCTAGAAATTGTACCAAATCTCCTAGTTCACTCTCCTGTGGTTTAAGCAAATGATGGATGTGTCTGAAAAACCCACAAGGGACTGAAGATCCTCTTCAGTCCCATCAATTGTCCTGAGGTCCAACTGGATACACCACCAGTTAGCAGGAAGAGCTAATGATGTTCTACCAAAGAGATTTCCTCTGTTAAAGATACCACACAAAATAACACTTGGTTGCCAAAGAATAGGATATTTTATGAATGTTTAGGCATGCAAGGTGAGGTGTCACAGGATCAAACAGAACCTAGCAATTCTGATGCTCATAAAATGAGCAGGAAGCATGAATCATTCAGCTTTTTAAATTCTTCCATGACTCTTTAAAGATTTAATATGAGGTTGTTGTTTCTTTTAGTTGGCTTTAAATCTCCACAGTGCTCTAAAACTCTTTATTTATTCTCAGCTACCCCAACATCGATCTGTGGATGGTTCCCCTGAGCTTAGCCAGAGGGTGCCCTGCTGTGCAGCCCTGTGCCATGGCCTCAGCTTGCCTGTTCTCAGGAAAACCTTGCCTGGCCCAAGACCCACTGTTTTTCTTTAGTTCACCCCAAAACCTTTCACTGCTTCCTTCAATATCTTCATTTCAGCATTACTTTTAAAACCATCAGTGTCACTGCCTAGGGAGAGAGAACACAAATACTTGGCACAGGTGGATATTTACTCTTCTGTTTTCATGGATGTAGAGTCAGTTTTGCCTGTTCAGAATGTCTCAGGAGAAGTATGAATAGTTTAAACATGTGTTCAAGGAAGATTTTTAGTTTATGGGTCCCCAGGTATTATTCCAAGTTGTGCTTTGGTAAAATTTTTCAAATAGGTGTACTATTGTATTCTTGTTCTTCTAAAGATGACTGAAAAAATAATTGAGGACAGAAGGAATATTCTTCAGAGCACACTTGGCAGAGGAAGTGAAGCCCAGCATGGCTCCATCCCCTCACCCACCCGGCTTCCCAGGAAGCCACAGGCTAGCCACTCTGCAGCCACACAAATCATCCGAAGACAAGGTCAGTTTAATTAGCTGTTAGGCAGAAATTCTTCCCCATGGGGGTGCTGAGGCCCAGTCACAGGTTGCCCAAAGAAGCTGTGGATGCCTGATCCCTGAAAGCATTCCGGGCCAGGCTGGATGGGGCTTGGAGTAAGCTGGTCTAGTAGAAGTTGTCCCTGCACATGTCAGGGGGTTGGACTAGATAAACTTTAAAGCTGCCTTTCAACCCGAAACATTCCGTGATTCTATGAGGAAGAGATGTATAGTGCTCTTGAAATGGTACAGAAAGCTCGAGCCTCTTGGTGGTTTGTAAACTGAAGCTGGGATGGAGCAAGCACAGAGCTGAGTTAACAGCAGAGAGGTTTCTTTGCATCTGCAGTCACTGAGCATCAACTGCCGATGACTCACTTGGAAATGATTTGTTGGCAGCTTGTCCCCAGCCAGCACACAGCCTCCATCCCACCACTCCCACTGACCCCCTGGCTGCACACACCGTCTCCATGATGTCGGGCAGGGATGAAATCCAGCTGACAACAATAGATACCGCAGGACAAAATCCCCAGGAGTTTCTACTCCTGTGAGGAATGTGATGATGGAAATAGGGGAAGTCCCTTTGCTGGACTTGGCAAAAAAAAATTGGACAGTGCTATCAGGAAAATATTCTTCATTGAATGAGTGATGCAGCTTTTTAGGTCTTTTCTGTATTTTTGTGACTGTGAAGATGGAATTAATGAGTAAGAGGACCTTACAGCTGGTGTCCAACTCAACAGTTACAACATGCTGAGGGAAGCACACTTTTTCTTTCCTTTTGGACAACCAAGTGTGGTATTTTTAGCCCCACAGAGAGTTTTCTCCTCTGTAATGATGTAAGGTTCCTGTTAGCTCATCAGATTTTGTTGCCCACTGTAAAAAGCTAAAAAGAGACAAAATTGAACGCCCCATCATGTCTGAGCCTCAGCTCAAGGCAGGATGTCAAGAAGAGACTTTTGGCTGCTGAATCAATCACACCGAAGCAGAGGAGAAGGCAGGACACAGAACCCAAACAAACCACAAAGCCTCATTCTAGTTTGAACTGAACTCCTGCTAATGTATCTCTATTAATGGAGTTGTTTGATGTTAGACAGACTATTAAGCTACTTTATGGCCGCTTCATTTGAGAGAAAATATGTGATGACCTAAACAAATACCAAAATCCACAAATTATACCCCGGCGGGAAATTTATTGTTCATGTTCTTAGAAGCCTTTTTTCTGTAATCCCCTTCATGGGCAGCTGATTGGTGAGGCTGGATCCCTGGCTGGTGTCAGCCTGCGTAGGTGTGTCCAGTGTATTCATCTCTGCTGATTTGTGCCAGCTAACAATCTGTCCCATGTATTTTCATGTTCTAGTGTTGGATGGGGCTTGGAACAAACTGGTTTAGTGGAAGGTGTCCCTGCTGATGGTAGGGTGTTGAATTAAGATGAGCATTCATGTTCCTTCCCACCCAAACCATTCCATGACTCTGTGATTCTTTGTAGCTAGAAATCTAGAAATTTCCCCTTCTCCCAGCTCCCACTCCCAGCACTGTGTAACTTCTCTATAAAGTATTATTAGGAAGGCTTTTTCTGTCTTCTGTTTTTTCCTCTCATAGGCAACCAAATCACATTCACCTAAAGCTTTCAATGCAAGAAATTAAAGTAATTTCCTTTGAGCATTCATTTGAGGCATGTTAGTTTATAAAGAAATCTAGTTCTCTTCCATCGCCCTTCCCAGGCACTTCCTTTGCATTCCTGAGTGGCGTGTCAGTAGGAAATGCAGGTGCCTCAACCTTTGGCTGCTGGCACTCATCACCACGGGAGAACAAAAGTGTGAAGTTGTGTGCCTAGAATAGTCAGCCAAATGGCTTTCCAAATCTCCCCAGCATATAAAGCTTACAGCTTCTAATTATAGATGCTAGGCACTCCTAATAAATAAATGAATTTCCTATTGATGTATAAAACATAGAGGGTCAGTTCCTGATATGCTGCGAGCCAGAATCAACCTGGGGACTTAACAAATGGCTGCTGTGCCCTGTCATGCATGGGGACACTTGTGTGATGCTTTGCATAAAACTTGGCTTTTCCTTATTGAACACATGGTCCCTTCTCTGCTGACCCACTCACTAAAAGCAGCAGGACATTTTAGGTGGATGTTCACAGACAGACATGAGTTCCAGGTGATACATCCTGCAAAGATGCCCCCAAATCATTTTGGGGTGTACAAAAAGCCTTTATGGCCCATTGGAAGTGCCTGAGAATGAAGTTGCTGAGTGAGGCTGGAGCCTAAAATGGGGTTTACTTTTGCTGAATGCTCTGAGGGGCCCCTAAAGACTTTGTATTGGCTCCAAGCCAACCCATGTGAGCATTCCCGTCAGCGTGGCTTTTGGAGCAGGCCAAGGAGCAGTAATGGATTGCTTGCGACATTTCCCAGGCATTTGCTTTATAGTCACTGAAGACAAAGTGTATTTGGTTTCTAATGAAACAGGGATGATTCCCAGCATAATGAAGTTCCTGCCCTTGTTTTGCTTTTTGTAGCCCAGCATTACGTGACATATAAAACCACTCCATTTGTTTTGCATTGACTGGAAGTAAATTCCCCCATAAGACCACCACTGAGCAGATATTATCACGCAGGCCAGCCCGACTCCCACATTCCTGTCTCGCTGGACCCCCAGCCCTGGCTTATCTCGCTGCAGGGCATTAGTAGCTTAGTGATGCTGGGTGTGCTCACGCAGCGTCCACCCTGTGCAGGCACAGCACACACTTCCTGGCATGGTGTAATGGTGTATCCCATACAGGCACCAAGCCCCAGTTCTGTCAGGAATGTGTCACTCTCATGCCACAGCACATGTTTAGTCCTAATTTCCATGGGCCTTTTCCAGCCAGATATGCCCCATGCTCTATCCCACTGTACAGCTGGATGTGTAAATGCCTGTTACATTTCTGTGTGAGTGCAAATGCATGTGCCTTGTTGAGAATAGTGCTTTATCTCATCCAGAAGCAAAACACAACTATATCATAAACTGTGGTCTTAATAAATAATAATTCATATGGTGAATAAAATCACATGGCGGATGTGAGTGGGAGATTCTAGTTTGGGGCTTTTAGTGTAAGGAGATTTTTTTGTGGCAACAGTTCCTCTTTCTATGGCTGAGAGTCAGGATTTTTCAGCTTGGAGAAGAGGAGGCTCTAGGGAAACTCTTTGCAGCCTTACAGTACTTAAAGGGTGTCCATTAAAAAGAGGGAGATTGATGTTTTACAGAGGCAGATAGGGATAGGACAACAGGAAGCGGTTTAAAATTAAAAGAGGAGAGTTTTAGATTTGACATTAGGAAGAAATTCTTCCCTGTGATAGTGGGGAAGCGCTGGCACAAGCTGCCCAGAGAAGCTGTGGCTTCTCCGTTGCTGGACCTGTTCAAGGCCAGTTGGGCGGTGCTTAGAGCAACCTGCCCATGGCAGGGAATTAGAACTACGTGATCTTTAATGTCTCTTCCATCACAAACCATTCTATGATTCAATGATTGTCCATCTGCGGGATTAATGGTGGAGTGTTTTGTCACTGGGGAGCTCTGTGGACCCTGGTGTGTCCCTTGGAGCCAGCTGCAGTCCTGGCTTTTCTTCCTGCCCTCCTGGGAGTAATTCAAGCCCAGACAGATGACAGACCTGGCCCCAGGCAGGAACTGGCATGTCCCCCATCCTGATGACTCCAGGGCCAACAGATGGAGACTGAAAAACTTGTGAGATGGAGAGAAGGAAGAACTGTTTTCCAGGTTGCAAAGCTGAGATGTGTAGAAATGAAGTGACCTGACACAGGCCTTTGGGTACGAAAGCACAGTCCATGCCTTTCAAATTGCAATCCCATGAATTTGTAGAAACCTATCCATCCTGCTCCCTGTGCCCAGCAGTAGGGGTGCCCTGGGGAGCCAGCACCACTTTGGGAGGAGCAGCAGGAGTCAGCCCAGAGGGAATGTGCCTGGAGAGGCTGGCAGCTCCTCTTGGTGCTCCCCGATCTTCCAGTTGGCTATTTCCAAAGCACACAGAGAATCAAGCATGCTGCTATGGATGTTTTCCACACAAAACCTGCTTGCAGAGTTTACAGGCTGTGCAGGGTTTCCATTTCCTTCAGTGTCTGGAAGTCATGTTAGGAGCACCTGCTTCTCTTCACGGACAATAACTAACATACAATCCTATATTTCTGCTGCATTAAATGAAGGGATTACTCCCTAAAGGACTCAGTACAGAATTCCTGTGTTGTTAAAGATGTGCCAGCATTTTATTCACAAATCTTTGGTTCCCACCAAAGTTAATGGAAAGATGGCTTTTAACTTGCTGAGGCTGTGCTGGGGCCCTAAATTGAGTTCACTTCAGGATAACCCTGAAGAAAACTTTTTTTTTTTTTTTATGTGGGAATAATCATATATTCCACTTGCTGTGATTGCCAAAGAAAAAAATAATAGGGTTTTTTATTTTTTAGCTTGAGGCTTTTTGCTTTTTTTGCTCTAGGACCAGGTGCTCACAAATGTATGTATGCTGGCCTACACTGTTGGTATAGTGCTACTGTTAATAATAATCTGACCAGAAAAAAAGAATCTGCTCCTTTTAAGAAATGCATTACACAACTCTCAGTATATCATGTGTATCTTGAGTTGAACCCAATCAATCTTGATTAATTTGTGTTTGACTACTAAATCTACAGTTGGAATTAAATTCAGGGCAACAGCAATGTTCACCTGAGTTTCTAATAAATTCATATAAATGTTTCATTTAAATGAATGCATCTTCAGCTTGGATGTATTTTTTTTTTTTACTTTTGAAATAGAGGATCATAAGGATTTGTTCTTTTTTTATTCATTCCTTGAGACTAACCAGCAAAATTTTTGCCTTTTTTGTGTGTGACTATAGCCAAAAGGGATGTTATAAATCTCAGACTGCAACATTTTGGGTATCAGAGGCTGTTTTTAAAACAGAAGACAAGTTCAGGTTGCCACTGGAGTTGTTTATTAGGAATCCTGCCAATTAAATGCTGAAGATATGCTTTGTGTTTACATCACTTGGTTGTACTGGGCTGTGCTCACCCTGACTAAACACAGTTTATTTTCAGCTGCTGCCCTTTCCTTCCCTTCCAGCTGTTTGAATTGCTCTGCCCCAGCATGAAATGCATGGAAGCATTTTAGCCAGAAGCCCCAAATTCCTGTCACCACCTTCACGGTGGCAGCTGTGAGTCCTGGCTTGGAAGAACAACACCGAGAAGCTGGAGCCAGCAATGTTGACCTCAGCTGCTGAATCCTGAGGAGCAGCACAGGGAGCAGCCCTTCCCTGTGGCTGGAAAGTGCCCGTGGAATTAGTCACTCACATGGCTCCTCTATGAGCAGCTCACTCAGCCCCTGCTTGCTTTAGTCTGGAGAGTACCTCAGTTAATGAAGCTTTGCCAATTTGTCTCATCTCACTGCTGGCCCCACGCAGTGACTCACTGCTAATTATTTCTTTGAGGGAATCAGAGGTGGTTCTTAAATGTGAATTTTTACTGGCACAGCCAACACAGGAGTCTGGATTCCATTTCACGCAGGAACCCAGACATGGCAGAGAGGACAGACCTGGACAGGGACCATGATCAAGGAGGGTGTCCATCTGTATGGAAAACAAGTAGGTTCCTAAAAGGAGCTCAGTGGGTGCACCAATGGGGACAGGACAGGTAGAGGAGGGCAGAGGTGCCGGGGGCCCCAGCTGCTTGCCGTGAAAGCAGGGAACATGTCCTCACTCTGCTCTACAGTTAGCATCCTTGTCAAAAGGAGTTTGCTGGCTCTGCTGCAAACATCCCCTTGTACAAAGAGCTCCATGCAGTCAGGCTGCTCTGTGTTGTGCCCAGTGCAGGATGATCGTGCAGGGGCTGAGGCAGGTCACAGCCCTTTGCCCTGTCTCCTCCTCCCTCTTGCTGTGGGACACGTGACTTCCACCTGATGGAGTTGGAATGATTTGCGTTGGAAGAGACCTTAGAGATCATCAAAATCCAAGCCCCCTGCCATTGGCAGGGACACGTTCCACTAGATACCAGGTTGCACCAAGCCCTGTCCAGCCTGGCCTAGAACACTTCCAGGGATGGAACAGCCACAGCTTCTCTGAGCAGCCTGTGCCAGTGCTTCAACACCCTCACAGGGAGGAATTTCTCCCTAATATCCAATCTAACGCCAACCTTCATCAGTTTGAAGCCATTCCCCCTTGTTCTGTCACTCCAGGTCTTTGTCCAAAGCCCCTCTCCAGCTCTTCTGGAGCACCTTTAGGCACTGAAAGGGGTTCTAACATCTCCCTGGAGCCTGCTTTTCTCCAGGCTGAACAACCCCAGCTCTCTCAGCCTGTCCCAAGAGCAGAGGGCCTCCAGCTCCTGGAGCATCTTTGTGACCTCCTATGGACCTCCTCTAACAGGCCCATGTCTTCCTGTTGGAAGGACCTACACCTGTGTTCTCATCTTCATCCTCTGCAGGAACAGAACAAGGGTTTCCCTGCCTCAGCTCTGCATCCCAGTAATTCCTAGCATCTCTCCTTGGGTCCCAGCTTGCTGCTTTGTTTTCCAAACTGCTCTTTAATAAAGTCAGGAAGACTTAGAGAGGCAGAAATGCTCTTGACTCCACCTCCAGACAGTATCTTGCAAACCTAGGAGCACTGGGAACTTATTTCTGGTCTCTTATGTGGACAGCAGATGTGAGCAAAACATTTAGTGTAATAATGGTGTTAGCAAGAACCAAATTGCTAACTTGGTTGTGAATAAAAATAATCGCCCTGCCAGACCATTGCCATGAAAACTCTAAGAGCAATGAAAACAGACTGGTCTGGAATGAAATCCACTCATTGTATCAGAATCATCTTGCGCATATTCATTGCCAAGTATGTTGGTTTTTGGGTTGTTGTACAAAAGATGGCCTCAGCTGCTCTCTGCTGTTTGGCACCATGTCAGGACAACATGGAAAACAGAGAATCCTATTCCACAGACTTCTAGAAAGGTGAAAAATAAGAAAGAAAAAGAAAGAAAAAGGGTATTTTATGTAATTTTAAAATATATTTTTAATAGTAGCAATGATGCAAGCAAGCAATTGGATCAATTTTGTGTGATTTTTATTTCATGGCTACAAATGGGATTTTTTTTGTGGGGGAGAAAGTTCATAAAGCCTCTCTGCTATTTATCCCTTTGACCTCTGCATTACCCCAGCTGTGGCTGGGATGACAGATATACATCCATGCAGTCAGAGTTGTGAGGTTAAAAGGAAAAGTGACTCATTCAGTATGAAACCCCCAGGAAAAAAATCCCTTCAGAACAAGAGAGATATTAGACCAGCAGCTGAATTTTGGCCAGTTGCTGGACTGATTTGTGGGTTAATGCTGTGCATCCATGGCTGCTTTGGAGTGGGTTCTCTGGACTAACTCTTTTGGGGCACAGGTGCTCACCTCTGCTGAGAATGAGTGGGGGACAAACAAATCCTAGCTGCACAAGTCCTGCTGGGACACAAAGCATGTGCTTGAACAGAAGCAGAGTTGGATGTGAGAGGACTGAAGGAACCTTTGTTCTGTGCCTGCTGTGGAAGAGGCCCCAGTTGGTGAGGATATGTGTCACGCAAGCTGGTCCTTCTTAGGGCAGAGACACAAATTAAATGGACTTTGACAATCTTTCATTGACAATTCCACCTTTTGGAACACTGGGCATGATCTCTCAATTTCTGTGGTTTGTAACTAGTGTTTGAGATCAGGCTTTTCCTCTCTGTGCTTTTGATTTGCAAAAAAAAACCCCTATTTTTTGGGAGCAAAAGTGGCATTTACAGATCTCTCTCTGTAAGTCAGTTTTACTATAACCACTCTGAGCATAGCTTCATCCTATCGGTCACAGTCCTGTGCTGGGGTTGTGTCATGTAATAACACATCCCCAGCTTCGTGGAGGAGGGAGCATTTTGAACTAGAGAACAATCCCAAGACAGGTATTCGTCACTTTTGATGCTATAAATGAATGGATTGGAAACAGACCTGCAACAGCAGAGCTGACCACCACCACTTACATCTGGTTTACACCTTTAAATCCATTGATTTCAGTGTCCTGTCCTGATGTCAGGCAGTTCCGAGCTGCCTGAGCAGCCTGGGTTTGGGTATAAACAGGAGATGCCTCATGGGCTCCTCTGCCTGTCTGCCCAGCATGGTGTTAGGATGTTACCACCATATCCTGCATCTCTGTAAAGCTGATCCTTTAATTTGTTGCTCTGTTTGATCCAACACTTAAAGTATTCTTGCCCACATGCTTGGATCCCCTCGTCAGTCACAGACAGAGCCCTCTGTCTTGGGCAGAGGGGAAATTGCATGTTAATATGGAAAATACCGGTAATGTTGTTGAATTTTGTTGCTGTGGGAACAGGAGCTGCCTGTTGTGAAGGATGCCCAGAATTCTGTCTTTAAACAATGACATGGAAAAAGAATGAGACACTAGAAGGCCAAGAACTGCTCTGTGGGTTAGTTTTCTGTTTCTTTTGACCTTTAACTATAAATTGTCCCTCTCATGACTGTCTTATAATATAATCTTATATCGTACATAATTTTTCATGCTCTTGCATTAATAAATGGGATGATGTATTCCCCTTTTTCTCTCTGTGACCTTCTGTGACTGAAATACTTCATTGAGAGATGAAAGATACTATTTGCCTTCAGCACAGATAAATATCTTATGTTAATGTACTAATGCAGGAGGATCTGCAGTCTGCACCCAGATGTCAGCTGTGATGGTTTTTCATCTTTCAGTTTGATGACTGGGTTGCTTTTATTTAGGAATGAGTAGGACTCAAGGAGGAGGTGAATAATTCTGTAGTTAATGAGCACATCTGGAGCTATAAAAAAGTCAAGCTATGAAGGAGTAGGAAGGTCAAACTGCTCCACTTGTCCTGCAGACAGCAGGCCTCTGCTGAGCTCCCTGATGCTGGTGGAGGTACTTTAAATAGCTAGGCTGATTCCCGTCGATGCTGACAGAATGGAGCTCGGTGTCATACCCACCTCCAGACCCAATGCTCTCTGACCCCAAAGTCCGTTTCCACCACTGGGAACCACCCTCTGCTAATGTATAGCTGGTTTGATGCTTTTAGAACAAACTAAGTTCCACAACTCTGCAGCCAGGCCATGGCGAGAAGCCAGTTCCCATAATTTCTTCATTGGGGCATTTCCACCTGCACACACGAGAGGCAGGTCAGTGCAAGGTCTTGATGCTCCAGTTCAGCTGCCATCCCAGCTGTGTCAAGGCACAGAAAACACCCAGCAAGCAGCGGGTCCCAACAAGGCCCATGACGAACACTCAAAATCCCTGTTTCTCCAAAGCTGCTGGGAGTTTAGTCTTCTGCTGGCTTACAGCACGCACATCTGTGGTGCATCCCCAAAACAGACAGCTGAGCAGTGTATCAGAGGAGAAGGAGGAACACAGAGCCTGTGCCAGCACAGAGGAGAGGTTTTCCAAGGCAGGCTGGGGCGATGACGCCCTGGGTCCCTGGGCCTCGGGCCACAGGGCTGTGGCGGCGCTGAGCGGGCTGGGGCCGGCGGGCTGAGCCAGCCTGACCAGCCTTACCCTGTGGCAGGAGCAGCTTATGGACGGGCTTGTCGGGGCCTCCCGGCACCGCCTGCCAGCCTCAGCGAGTGCCGCAGCTGCCGGATGCTTTCCGCAGCAGTTTGGAGAATGCTTTTGAAAAATTGTGCAGAGAGGTTGTATTAAACACAGTGCCCAGCTGGCAGGAGTGTCTGCTCAGCACCAGCTAAATTCCTGCTGTATTTTTAACCTGGTCATTGCCCGTTGCGCTGTGTACCTGTGCCAGATGCCAAGAACTGTGTTTAATTTCTTTTTTACTTTGTCTCTGAGGAAGGATTTCAGCCCCGGATGCTCTGCTCTCTCCCAAGGGGTGGGAGTTTCATGCAGAGTGTGTGTTTTGGGCTCTGCTCGTGCTGAGCAAGTGGCTGATGGTGACCACGCTCCGGGAGAGAAGGGAAGGTCTGACCCAGAGGGAGGGCAGTGGATCCTCCCAGCTCAGCAGTGCTCCAGGATGCACACGTAGAGTGTGCAGGAGACCCCATTCCCTCTCCCTCTGCACGATTCCTCTCTGCTTCCTTTACAACTTCCTTCCAAAGCCAATCCAAAATCAAGGCCAGGAGGAGGAGGAGGGAGAGGGTTCTGGTCAGCTCACAGTCAAAAGAGGGACTGAGATGCAGGGAAATGTCCAGGCACTTACAGGATAAACTTTGGTGTCTACTCACTTCACCTTTCTTGAGAAGGTGTCTCTAAGACTATGAAAATAAATAGTCCTGCTGTGTCTCAATTGTCTTCTCTGCCAACAGAGTCTGTGATGCAACTCTGGCTCACTGGAGTGATGTCAGACACAGGGCAGCTACTGCTGATTTCCTACTCACCTGAATTCCCACCCAGAAAGTGACCATGCCAATTTAAGTAAATTAATTTAGAAACAGGTTCTTTCAGGCCATACAGTTTCTGTAGATCCCTGGGGAGCGATGCCAAAGGGGAGCTCATTCTTTCCTGCTCATTGTTTCATGGCTGGCCTGTCAAAGTAGGAGCAAAAGCTACATTTAGCGGGAGCAGTGACAGCAACTGATGCTATCTGGACCTCATTCTGCTTGTCCCAGTGATTCGCAGGGGCTGCCACAAAGCTCCCTCCCTTCATGGCCAGCAGATTTCCCTTTCAACTGAGTCAAAATGATTCTGCCAAGATAAGGAGAGTAACAATAGCATTACCTATCTGGATGGCTGAAAGCCTATTATTAATCTCATTGATTCTGTGTTTTACTGTCAAGCTTCTGAGTCAGGCACTGGTCTGTATTAGTGTATATTTAATGCTTTTAGGGATAAAGACATGATCCTAGGGTTTTGCAGAACACAATTCCATTCTTTTACTTTAAAATAAACATGGCACACATTGTAAATACAGAAATACCCATTGTTTTCCCCTTGGCTTATAACAGAACTGTTGGAACTGTTAATCTAATTTCTGAATTTTTTGCTAGTTACTTTGTTACTACCCAACTATGTGTGGCAGATTCTGGCATTGTGTTAGATTTGTGTAATGAATAGTGAAATATATTGCTTACATGTGTAGCCACAATATATTAGCAGAATGTGAGTTTTTATTTCAGTTTGATGTGAGGTAACAAGTACTTGAGTATTATCCAGTGCTGCTTCCTTGGCTAACCAAGACTCTTCGCTTCCAGCATAATAACCATTTACCACAGCCGTGTGCAGTTAGTACAGCTACCCAGAGCGGGAAATGGATTTATTCTGAGCACCTACAGCAAGAAAAGTGTTCATTATTTCGATGTGGAGTCTCAGCCGTGGAGGCTTTTAGGCTGGAAATAGATGCATGGCTCGAGAAGGCGTGCAGCCCCTCGCCCTGCTGCAGAGGGTGAAGCAGCAGGCGGGTCCTGGATCCGGCCGCTCCTGGACCCGGGCTCGGCGTGCTCCCTCCCGGCCGCTCCGGGAATCGCAGCCCGGGCCGGGCCGGGCCGGGCNCGGCTACGCCCACCGGCTGCGGGCAGAGCCGGCCGGGGGTGCCCGGCTGGGCCGGGCGCGGGGAGATGGCGAGGCACAACGCAGCGGGCCCATGCAGGTGATGCGCACAGCCCATGCAGGTGATGCGCACAGCACAGAGCGCTGTTGTGCCCGGTGGGAACGGGGCATGAGCGGCCTGGGCACGGGGGAGAGCGGCTGTAGCCTTCCTTCAGGATGGGATCACGGCTGAGCCGCTTGGTGAGAGCAAAACCCAGGGGTGCCAGATGAGCTGGGCGGCAGCACGAGGTGAAGATGATCCCCAAGGATGCCCGGGGAGCTGGGCAGCAGCGTAGGGCCAATGCTTCACCAGTGCCGTGTTAGAAACCACATGGCTGCCTTGAGACAGCTCCTGTGACACACTGAGACATGAAAAGTCACTTTGCACAACCACTCGGCCCTGAGGTTAACAAGAAATGGGACAACACTCTCAGATACATCACAGGATTTTTGGGATTGTCCTGTGGAGGGTCAGGAGCTGGACTCAAGCATCCTTGTGTATCCCCTCCAGGTCAGGATATTCTATGATTCCAAGGGAACTTTCCAACAGCCCAAGAATGTCCTTTAATTTCTCGCAGCAAAATGATGCTGAGAGGGCAGCTCGAGGCATGTGAGGCCCTGCTGGGAGCTGGGCAGCCACAGCCGCGTTCCCCGCTGCCCTTGGCTGCCCACAGGCACTGTGTGCAGTGGCTGCAAAACCACAGCAGCAGAGCTGTGCCACAGCTTGCGCCCTCCAAGAAAAATGAACACAAATACGAGCTCTGCCCAGGGTGAATTGTCTCGTTTTTGACTTGCCAAAATCATTACAGGGACAGCAAATTAGGGCACAATACAAGGGTTGGATCTGCAATTAATTAAAAATAGCTTCATCTCTTGGGAGCTGAAACTTTGCTAATTAGGGTCTTTCTCCTGAAAATATTAGGGCTTTACAATCTGTGTAACCTGAGGATTTGCCTGTAGGGCCAAAACTATTCATCTTGTTATAAATTTCCTCTGTGACTCCCATACATTCAATACAAGCCAGATTGAGCAGAGTGGAAATTAAGATTTATTTTATGATCTTTTAATGTGTTTCTTGAATGACAAATGAGAAAATACAATTTAATTTTCTCCTGAATTTCCATCCAGCTCTACAGCAGGTAAAAAAGTCAAGAGACATTTTTATGTTAAAGCAAATATTATTAGCCTCTTGGTTGCATTACATATCTTCCAAACATATTATTTTTTCTATATTAAGCATGGAGCTTTAAATCTTCATTAATGAGAATAACTCAGTTCAGTAATTGCTAAATAGAGCTGAAGTGAAGGCATACATAACAAGGAGCAGGCTAGAACATAAACCCACACAATTATATCATTGCAATTATATCAGGAGTTATGAAAATGCCTATAAAGAACACTGGAATCTGTTCAACTGTCAGAAATTATTTACTCTTTACAGATATACAATTTCATTTCTTGCAATGGCAGTTTAAATCCATTGCCTGTCTACTTCTTTTTTTTGCTCTTCATCTTGATGATTTTCTAATGAAAGGGAAGAACACAGCCCATACTAATTTAAGGTCTTTGAATTATTTAAATGTGCTTAGAAAATGTGGAGCTGAAAATACTTCCACACACACTATTTACTGTAGAACCAGTCATTGTGGGAGAAATCTCTGCCTCTGCACTTCCCCAGATCATGCCAGAAATGAACTGTCTTGTGTAGCCTATCACAGGCAGAGCAAGAAAAAACATTTGCTCTGGAATAGTGCCAGCAAACGAATGGTGTGACTTTACCTATGGAGTTGTAGCATGGGTAGATGCAGAACATGTATTTTCCCTTCCAGCAGCTGTAGTGAAAGGAGTTCACTGCCTTATTTAATACCTCTACATGAATGTTCACGCTCAGGTATTCACTGTTTACTTATGCTGAGTATACACTGCACACACTGTGCCTCTTCTTCTGCCTGGGAAGGAATAAAGATACACTGTTCAAGCTAGACAAATACTTTTTAAATCAAGCCATGCGCCAGAAAGGATTTCAGGAACTCCAGAAGTTAACAATTTCACCACTGCATTTTGCTGTGCAGATGTTGCTGCTCAGAGGAAGGATCAGGACTCATGCTGCCAGGGTTGCCCTGACTGAGCACTGAAATGGGGATTCAGAAAAGATGCTTTGCAGGAGCAACTCCAGATCAGGTAGGAGAGGAGGCACCTCTGGGAAGAGGATTGACCCTGTCCCCCTGTGGTCTGGGTGGATGTGCATGAACCATGAATGATACAAAACGCAAATGAAGGGATATTATGTGAGAATAATGAGGAGCTAAAGGACTAAGTATTCTGCAGTTGGAGGAAAGATATGTCCACTTTGCTTGACTGGCTGCTAGCAGGACTGGAGTCATGTCAGAGTGGAACTTACACCTCCAATCAAATTTAAGAAGGGTGCTGTCATCCTCCCTAGGATCTCAATTCTAAGATCTGAGATTTCAGAATCTCAGCACAAAGCTAATGAGCTCTCTGGACAAGCATTTTTCATCAGCTGGGTTTCCCTTCCAAGGTGTCTGTAAATTATGTTGTGTGCAAAGATGGGATGTGAAAAGCCAGCACAGGCTGATGCTGAATAAGTAAGGACATGGAGCTGAGAGTGCTGGAGCCAGTCAGCAGTGAAACCACAGAGCCTGCAAGCAGCACTTCCCCCGGCTGCTCTCTTTAGAACAAAAAACCCAGATGCAGTGACCATTTCCTCATGTGAGGAATCTTTTTTGGATAAATATACCTCAGTTCCATGTGGAAAACCCACACACATAGCAGGAGCTATGCCCAGCAGATGATTGCCACCTAAAGTGCAGTGACTGCAAATTACCATCTCTCCAGAGACAAATACTTCATCCTGATCTGACTTCAGACTGATTCAATATGGATTTCTTTAAGGTCTATTTTTCCATCCACTAATTAGTAGCCTAAATAAAATAAAGGTTGAGATTTTTTGTGGTGTTTTTTTATGGGTTTGTAATGTCTTTTACCCATATTTCTTAACTACATCTTTCTCTAAACCTAAAAGGAATAATGTGACTGGCTGGCCTTTCCTATTTCTGGATTTGATTTATGCTGGAGTCTGCGAAGGAATGACTTACAGAGCCTTTCTGTTGGCTGCTTAGCCTTGTACAGAATCTGTGTTGAAATCCAGGGCATGCACAGAAAGGTCTGCCCAGTGCACTGTGGAATGACCCAGTCCTGTTCCACATTCCCTCTCTGATTTTATTATGCAAAAAATGTGTTTCTCCCCCACAAACACCTATGTTAAATGTGTCACAAGCTTAAATCCCTTGTGGGTTGCTTTCTGAGCTTCAGGCAGGGTGATCTATGTTACTTCAAAGTCTTCATTTCTTTATGCAGCAGTGAAAATCAGTGCTCTGCGGAGAGCCCAGGGGTTGGGTTGGCAATGCTCAGAGGTGCCTGCTCACCGGCCACCCAGGTGCATTCCAATTCACTTACACACCCGCTGTGGTGACACAGGGAGATGGAAATGTGTCTTTCTGCAGAAATCAGCATCTTCCTTAGGCTCCAACTGCTCAAAGTATTTCCTTCTTAGTTCAAACAGGGAACACAGGGTGATTCATCATTCCTGCTAGCCAAGTTTACAAAAGAGTTTATTCATTTGCTGAGGCGGGGGCCAAGTTTTGATTAAAACCCATGAAATGTGGATATAGTTAAAAAATGTTTCAGCCTGGGCAGTGCCTCCTTTGCATGCAAATGCTGGAATCACAGTCCTCAGACTGTGTCACAGTCCTCAGGTCCACCCCAAATGCCCCCTGACAACGTGCCTCGTTTTCAAAGGACAATATCAGAACATAATTTATAAAAGCTGTCTCGTGTCCTGCAAGCCTCTTGGATGCTTAGCAAGAACTGCATTCTGCATCAATACATCCTCTGATTCTTTTGGGCATTCCTGGATAATTTGGAAAATCTAATTAAAACATGGGCAATGTAATTTTAAATAAGAAGGGGAAAATGTGTGTCTTTTTCCCTCCCTGCAGTCAGACCCCTCAAATTCTGTATGGATGCACTTGAACAGGTTTAAATAAGCCAGTCAGGCAATTACCTTTTTTTTTCCTGTGTTTGCAGAAGTTTAAATGGCCTTGTGAATGTGCAGCTGGGCACGGCTCAGAACACTGCCAGATCAGCCTCCACCATACTATAATTGTGCTGAATAGGAACGTGAGCCATCGCATTCCTCCCTGGAACGATCCTGGTGAATCCAGCTTTAGTCTGCCAAGCCTGGCACAGGCAGCTGGAGGTACTGCTCGGCATGACAGACCTTTTCCACCTGAATGCTGTGTGTTTATCTCACCTTAAGTCTTGTCTAGATTATCTGCAGCAGAATTTAAGGCATAAAACTCATCCTTTCACTTCTCTCTGTTGCACTTCAGTGTCCTCAAGGGGTGCAGCCTTGAATAACACGGAGTTATTCATGACTGCCTGCAGCCTCCCAGTCTGCTCAGCTCAGCTGCACCAGCACTGGGGTGGCTCAGGGCCTCACTGGACTGAGTTCCCAAAACAATCTACCAGCATCAAGCCTTTTGCCTGTTCCAGGAGAAGCCTGGCATGAGTCAGACTGCTCAGGAAACCTTAAGAGCAGGATTTTGTTTGCCGCCAGGGTCTCTGGATTTTGTCAGAGGACAAAGCATGGTATAGTTGATACCTCAGTGTTTCACACACTGGGTTTGTGTAGCCTGTGCAGGGCAGCCCCATGCAGAGGCACCCGAGCTGGCCTGAGCTGGCTGCTGGACAAAGCTACCTGCAATCAAGACAGCAGATGCCCAGTGGGGAGCAGTGGGAGCATGTAGAGCAGTGGGTTGTGCGGGCTGTGGAAGTGCAAAGTAACCTGATGCAGCTTTTTGTTGCTGCTGTGCACAGTGTGTTACTCCAAGAGGAAGCTGTGCTCAGGTCTGTTCGTGGTGAGGTGTGTGTGTCTGGCCACGTTGCCTTTTCCCAGTGTTTGCATCTTAGTCCCACCTTCTCCTTGTGGTGATGTTTCTCTGACGCTCAAAGGGCTTGATTCAGGATGGCTTCCTGACAAATGCTCAGGAATTTTGCTGTTTGGAAGTGCTCTGTGATGTTGCTGTCAGCTGGGTACCAGACAGTGCCAAGCCCACAGGCACATCTGGCACAGGAGGCTCGTCCCAGTCCATATACCCTTCCCTGGCCTCAGGAGCCCTCTGGCTTCTGCCCATCATCAACAACACAGTTCGTATTTCCTTTGGTACACCAAATCCTCAGCTTGTGAGATCCACCTGTGCACAGGCTAAAGGAAGACTAATAATTAAATGATATTTAGCAGACAGCACCTCCACAACATGGAGGTTTTTTGTCTTTTATCTATGTAAAGACATTGCTCAGGCTTTTGGCTAGATCTTTGAACAGCAGACACTGGATGATGGCATGCCTTGACTTTTGGCTTCCATCCTTGCTTTTCTAGGATCTGGTGTGATTATTTTTTCATTCATGAAAAAAAGGAAGCACAACAGACACAGCTAATTTTAGAATTTGTTCCTGTACAAGGCCTTTTTACAAATGTAAGTTTTAGCTTCAGGGAGAAACCTGAGCTATGCTGAGGTCAGAAAGAGTGGTTATCCAGGCATATTCCTGCCTCCTCCATTCTGACTCACTGCATTGTTTTATGGGAAATCCTATACATGGCATGACGTAAGTACTCTTCAGTTAATTTTAGTATTTCCTCTGCCTAGGTCTTGAACAGACCCTTGTAATATGAGAGACAAAGGGGCATCCAAAAATACTTGTGTGCACTTTCAGCAGACAAGCTCTCTGCAAAGAGATTTTTACTCTACTTTTAAGGAACGTAAGGGCTTCAAACACCCACAGGATGCTCAATTCTCCTGGTTTTAAAGCAGATCTCCATGGCATAGCTCTCCGGGTTCAGTTATTCCTCTCACATATTCTCACTCCTCTCTCTGTCTGCAGTTGTGCAGGGTGTTTTTCCCTTTTTAAATGCATTAATACTGCTACTGTTGCCAATGGGCTCAGCATTTTCCAGCAGCAACATTGGCTCCATCGGGAATGGGAGAAGCTTCCAGCAGCTTCTCACAGATGCCACACCTGTAGTCCCCCGCTACCAAAATGTTGCCAGACAAACCCAACACATGTCTACAAACACATTTTTAGATCTTTCTACTAAAAGAGAAGGAAAAAAACCCCTATTTCTCCCTAACATAAGAGCAATAAGTCTAGGTTAAAAAAGAAGCATCAGAACTGAGTAAGGAATCCAGCTCTGACTCATGTCCTTGGGTCTGAAGACTAATGGTGTTTTTCCAGTCTCTAAAATGTACTGATATCTTTAATGTCATCACAGACTCACAGCTTGCTTCTCTCACTGATAATGATGCAAATCATTTCTAAATTCACCCAAATAAATGTTAACGTACAAAGTGCATGTATATGCAACATATGGAACTGTGTTATTATGTTCTGGTGACAGGACAGCTGGACCCTTTTATTATGGATTATGATATTAGCAGTTGTGGAAAGCATCAGTGAAATTGTCCCCTTATGTTAGATATTTATTTCCCTATTTTCTATTTTTCTTATGGATTGTGCTTTGGTGAGTCATCTCCCAAAACCTTGGTTTTTCAGTTGTAGTTCACTGGATCTCAGTTTAGAAAATAGACTTGTGATGGAGTGAATTTGGAAAGCAAGAGGTAGCTTGTTCATGGTGTCTTGCATGGTATAATTAGGTTCCTGGTTCTATTTAATATCGGAAAGATGTTATTTTTGGTAGAGGTGACTGTTAGGATGATTGGCAATGATGATGGTCACTCAGAATTAGTGTGATTACTGGTTCCTGGAGAGGAAACACAGTAAATTGGACGTTCTGGTGAGCTGGGGAATGATTTTCTCTTTGTTTCAGCTCTCCCAGTGCCTCGTGTCAGGTCCGTCCTCACCCGGGGCCGTGCGGTGGTGCCGGGAGCCCCAGTGCGGTCCGGCTGCTCCTGCCGCCGGCGGAGCCCAGGCCAGCGCGAACCCATCCCCTGCTATGCGGCCCAGCCGCGTTCCGGCACCGGGATTTTCCTTCATCTCCATCATTTTCCTTCCGCCACGGGCCCGCACCTGCCCGGGGCGCACCCGGGGCTGCGGAGCGGTGCTGTGAGCTGCGGCCGGCCTGCGGGGAGCACGGGCAGAGCCGGGCGGGCTGTTCCAGGCATGGAGCGGGGCTTACAAGGCCGTGTGAGCTCCCTCTGGATCCGCTTTCACCGGGAACGGCGCCGCCAGCCCGCAGCAGAGCCCGGGCGGTGAGGGCGGCACGGGCGGTGAGGGCGGTACGGGCTGTGCGCCGCTACTCGCGGCATTACGGCGGGGGGGCNCCGGGACTTGCGGGGGTCCCGCTGCGGGGGAGCCGTGAGCGCTCCCGGCTGCGCGGTCCGGGCGGGTGAAGGAGCTTCAGCCCTGGCGCGCTTGGTTAAATCCTCGTCCGGCGGGCAGCAGCCCCTCGGCGCTGCCCTTGGGCCGGGTTTTGGGGACGGCGGCTTGGCACGGGGGGCGGCGGTACCGCANGTACCGCAAAACATCGGCGGGTCTTTGGAAGCGTGTTGGAGGTGTCACCGCAAAAATACTGAAAGAGCTTGTTCCCCTTCTCCGCGCTGCTCGGGTTTGATAGGACTGGCATTCCCGGTTAAATGACTGCCAGCTGACTTTGCCTGCTGCATTAACTGGCGGTGCATGTTTCCTGCTCAGCATCGAGCAAGTGATGGCTTAAGCTTCGCAGAGGTGTTCCGACCCCACTTTTTCTGCTCACGTCTCATTTTATTTTACTCTGAGCTTTGTTTTAAAAAGAAAAAGCCTGTCCCTGCACAGTTGTGCAGCTGAGCTGGGGACAAGCCAGGAGAGCACAGGCAGCTGTGTGTGACCTGTACGATGCAGCGACCCAAGCCTCGGTGGAAAAGGCTGTGCAAAGGCAGTGGAGAGCAGCTGGTGTGAAAACTGAAAGCACTACCTAAGTGTTACCACAGCTCAGCTGTGGCCCAGCGGTTTGGCATGTCATAAGATGGCAAAACATGCCTCTGACTAGACAGGAGTAATTTTATTTCAGAAAACAAAGAATGTCCTTGTAACCTGGAAGCAAGGAAGAGTGACGATATGTAAATAAAGACTATTTTTGGGACTGTCTGACTTTGTGATGTTTGGTGTTTCTAGCCAATAATCATTCCTCTTCAGTAATGAAGTAGTGTTCCCCAGAAGATATTTTTGTAACAAAACCTCTTGCTCTTTAATTTTATAGGTGTTCTGTGAGAGTGGAGCTGAAAGACCGCTGTGGCCATATTTACCAGGGTAATACTTTGTCTTTCTGGCATTAAGGACTTGGAAATAATCCCACAGGTATGTTGTGAATATATACTGCAATGAGTAACTCTCACTCACATTTCACAAGCAGAATGTTCTTCTGCATTGGTAAATTTGTACTGCTGTGACACTAACAGACAAGAATGTGGCTTCTTGTTAATGCTGTAATTTCTTGGGATTCAATTTTTTGATGTGACTAATCATACTTTGGGAAGCAGTGGAGGAATACCATACTTCAAAGAGAGTAACAGCAGAGGGAGCAGCGTTTACCAGTTAGTGTAAGAAATTTTTCACTGGAGGTTTAAGTCAGGAATCCAATCTGTTTATAATTTCCATGCTGTGCACGTTGGCAAACTTCCAAAGAAGCAATCTGTAAACATAGATATTTTTCCTATGACTCGTTCTGATTTTTGTGCATGGTTTTCTATATGTCAGAGCTATAAGAACATGGAGTGTGGAAGGGGGCATGTTCTAGGGTGATGTTAGAATCGAATCAACCCCTGAGATAATGCCTGATTTTAATTAAGTTTATTTGAAAGAATTCACTGACCATAGACCTTTTAATATAAAAAGAACCCCTATTATTTCTGAACAGGAAGATATTTTTAATGCTTTATATGAGCAAATGGTGAGTTACATTAAGTATGATGATATGCTGAATTTATGGGCTTTGCACAGTAAAATGCAGTTTCAGTATTAATGCTAAAAAACTAAGCTGTAGTGGAAAAAGGCCAGAGTCTTTTTGTCTTCACCAACACTATGGGATTTGTGTCCCGGCTGCTTTATAAAGCCAAGCTTGCAGAGTAGGATTCAGGTGGATTTGCTGTGCCTTGGACTTGCATCAGTTTTGTTCTCTACTGGAGTGTGGAAGAGACATTCTTTGTTATGGTGTTAAAAAATTACTGGGAGCTAATCAAGATGATTGTGGCTTCTAGAGTGGTTATAATTTATTTTATGTTAAAAAGAAATGCCAGCAGTTTTGCATGATTGTGCTGTGTCCTTGTTAATGCTTGCAAATAAAGAGCTTTTCCTCATTTTCTTTTGGCTTGCCTTGAGAAACACAAGGCAATCATATTGGTGTTTTTGCTAGGTAATTATAGTTGTTTTTAGATGCACATTAAAATGCTTTGTAAAGAAAAGTGGTGATGCTGGCATAGGCTGCTTTGAGCAGTAAAACCAATGTGCTCTGGAGGAAGGGGCTGGGTTGAACACTGAGTTCATGTGGATAAAGAATTTAAGCTCTGAATTATTTGTTTCAAAGTCTTTAGCCAATGGTGTAGGTTTTCTTTCCTTAGTATTTAATAATTTTTAAAAAGTTTTATAGCTGCTATAATGTGTTGGGCTAATCTGCAAGACTTGAAATACTGCCGCAAGTGGATGGTTTTATGGCTGCTTTTCTTGGTTGGTATTGAGGGACTCCTTGGCAATATCTTGAGAATCTGTTTATAATTAAGCCTGTCTTTTGGCTCTTAATAAGTAAGCAGCCTTGCAGGTTTTTTGTTTATACCGTTTTCTGCTTAGATATCATTAACCTTATCCACAGCCATCAGTACTGATAGCAGCTTCATGCCTACTTTAGAAGCTCCATTGTTTGTGGAGAGAAAGGGATGAAGCCATCTGCAGCAGCAGCTCAGTGCTGCTGGGTGTGTCTGCAAGCAAGAGGACAGTGGCATTTGGAGGAGCCCCAAACAGACCTGCCTCATCCAGCAATCCAACCTCAAATTGCTGTTTGAGGATGCACCAAACTTCAGAGCCTCAACTGTATGTGCACCAAGAACTCATCAGTGGCCCGAGGCGATCTTGAATTAGAGATTTGCGTGTTGGATTTCACCATGATATTTAAATATAGATACATATGGAAGCAGCTGTTTTCAGAGTGGTTTCCCAGGTGTCTTTAACAGCAGAGGCAGGCACAGAAGAGGAGACAGGTTGTAACCCTTACTTGTGTCCTCAGCTTGTGTTGCATTCCAGTAGCTCAGAAAAATAGCATCTTAATCAGGTGTTGACAGTATCTGGTTATGATACATTGTCTAGCAAGCTTTATTCCTCTGCAGCAAATTCTGGGTCTGTAAGCATGGAACCAAGCCAGAGAGCAGTGCTCTGCCTTAATTACTTAGAAGAAACCATTGCTGTGTGCCCTGAAAAAAATTTTCCCCCACCCCGTCTTTGGAAAAAGAGGTGACTTTGCTTGGAGCAGTTTGGAGCAGTTACATCAAAGCCCAGTTCCCCACCTCCCCTAGAGAGGCCTCATAGCAAAGGGAGTACTGTCACCTTTAAGGGAGGAGCAGAAGAACACTGGTTTGGGTTTTTTTTTCTGGAGTTCATGTGATCAAAAAGGGTGTTCACATATAAGTACAAGTAACACTCTGGTCTCATTTACTATGACTTGTATTCTTTATGTTGTACAGACTGGTCTTAGGTTGGTTCCACTTAATTTAATTCTCCTGCATGAGAAGTCTGTGCAAATTTGGAGTTGGATGAAGGACTTGCTTTTTTGTCCCTGTTTTTAGTTAGGCTGTCAGGCAAGTGGAGTATTCTTGTACTGTGGTGAACAAGGGAGACTGTAGCATATCAGTTTGATCAGAAGTTGAGTCCTAAAGGCACTGGATGAGTAATAGGTATTTGTTTCTTCTGACCTAAAAGAAGTCCTCTTTTTTTGGCTGGGAGCTGGCCTATATTCCCTGTGACTGCATATGAAATTTAGAGTGAATGAGGAACTGTGGTAGTTGTGCAAGCAACTTCTCTTTAATAGGTCAGGTCTCTGTTTTTATATCTTGTTGATTATGAGGTTTTTAGAAAGCTTATTTCATAAGTAGTTCAGTCTAACCTGTGGAGAAAAATTCCATCCTTGTGTATTTTGTCTACAACCTCTTTTCCTTCTGCCAGTGTTCTCTGAGCCTGAGAGCAATCTTTCCATAGGGAGTAATGATTCATTGAGGTCTTACACTGTAAAGAAGTAAAAAAAACCACAAAGGGAGAAGCTGGATACAGGCAGTATTTGTCCTACAGAGACTTGTTGTCTGGCATTTCTGTTTGAATAAAACACACTGGCTTTACAGACATTTGTCTCCATTATTGTGGCCTGAGCTGTTCATGCCCCTTCTGCCCCTCTTGCTGTGTTTGTTAGCAGATGGTTCTGCTGGAGTGGGATGGGCACATGTACGTGTGGCCGTGCACACACGCTCCTGCCAGCCAAGACTGTGGATATTCAGCCTCCTGTAATTCATTGTGCTGGTTTTCCCAATAACAGCTGTGAAAAGAATGTGTACAAACAATCTGCAAACCCTGCAGCCAGGTGTCCTGCTTGTTTGAGCAAGAGCTGCTTTCTCTTTTTACTGAGGTCTCTGTTTATTAACTCAAGTCAAACTGAGTAGGATGTTAAAGCTGTTGAGTGTCTGCTATAAAGACAAGCTGGTAGCTGTAGTAAGTGTACTTCTTGGCAGATATCCTCAGCCATGAGAGAACATGGTGAGGAGGTGCAGGAAAATGTAGAGTTGTGTTGTTTTAACTGGAATATTCACTTGTAATTGTTCTCCCAGGCTTTATGCTGTGCATCCAAGAAACCACTGCATTAAATGATGGCAGACTATTCAGATGGACAGCTGAGGCTTAACATACCTAAATTAATGTACTTCCCAAGTGCACTTGACTTGCTGGGCTCTGCTACATCACTTACTGTGGCTTGTGATATTGGCAGACCTCTGCATGGCACCATTCACTCAGCTTTACTCGTTTCTCAGATTACCCATATACTACTTCTTAACTAACTTAAACAAGCATTTTGGGAATATGTGGTTTGCAGGAGGGTGGGAAACAGAAGAGGGAAAGGAGAAGACCTATTATGAGACATTTTCCTGCTTACTCATGCTTGCAAACTGTTGTGGTAAATGATTCTGATTCCTTGTGTAGTCTTGTAAAGCAATCAAAAGAATAAATTAAAAATAATCATCTTGCCATGTGATAATACAAAACAGAGGACAGAGCTATTTCTGATGTTTTTAGTGGTGGTGGTGTCACTGAGGGTGTATTTGATGTTTGTGTCTGTGGCACTGGTGTGCCCAGCTGAGGGTGAGAGCTTCTGTTGTGCTGTGGGCTTGAAAATCCAAGAAAGAAAGGGCAATATCCACTTTTCATCTTTTGCCTTGTGGCTGTTTTGTCTTTTGGAGGCAGATGTGTGGAGTCCAAAGGAACAAGTTAGAGTTATTGCAGAATTAGCTTGATTCCTTCCTGTTTGCTGCATTGCTTTAAATTTCAGGACACTCCATGTATTTTCCTTTCCTTTTTTTCGTCCCCCTTTCTCAGGTTGATTCCATTTTGCCCCCCATAGATGCATTTTTACTGTATTTGGAGTTACTGGGTTGCATATGGTAATTTTGAGCCATCAGTTTGCCCAGTTACTTTGAGTAGGAAAATGTAATAACTGCTTCCAGAGTTGAGGTGGAGAGTTGTCACCTCCCTTTTGACACTGCAAGGGTGTGCCAAGAGCTCCATGTTGGAGCAGCAGTGCTACTACGTGAGCCTGGCGTTGGTGGCTGCTTGGTGGACAGGCAGCTCTGGAGTGAGCTGTGGACTGATGCAAGTGCAGTGCTCCTCACAAATCCCCCGGAGAAGGTGTTCTGGTCATCAGATGTCCCAGGGGGCTCTTCTGTATGGCCCTTGCTTCACTTGATCCCATCTGTGCAGACTGGCTTTCCTCCCATACCTCTCAGGCTGTGCTTTTGGAAGTGGAACAAGCTGCTTTTGACATCCATCTCTGGGGCTGATTTTCTAAACTGGCACAGCTTTGAAATACAGAAGTTGTAAGGGCTGTGCCCAGAGGCCAGTATGCTGAGATAATGCATCTTGAATAAGCAGAGCTGGAAATTTCACTGCTAATTTTTCCAACCGTTGCTGCCACTTCCACACTACAAAATGTTCTATTTCTCTGTTTGGCTTTCTCACTATTTGTGTTTCTAGACAGTTTTTATATAACTGAGTTTTATAGAATGCTATAAACCCATTTAATTTAGACTTCCATTATTATTATTGGAATATAATATGATTTTGTGGATCTCACATTTTCCAGCTCTAGTTATGTCTGACATGGAAGGTGCTGAACTGCTCTTGCAAAAGAGCTTGTTCTCACTGTCTCAGTGGACAATATATTGTTTCCCTTACTTTTATCATGTGGGCTTTCCAGTGTCTTCCATGTAAATCCCAAAGAGTATGCAAGGATAGCATTTGAGACTGTTACGTAACAGCTCCTATGGCTGAAGAAGAGTTTTTTCCAGCTTTACTAATTAAAATTCAGAGAATCCAAATAATTTTCATGAGGGTTAAATGACTGAAGATAAAAATTAATGCTTTTGCTTGTTTATCACAAATAAGTTAATTACTTTTATTCTTCCTCCTCTTCCTTTTAATTTTTTACAGGTTTGAGGTATCTGGAAGATGAAGCCCTGGCTGCAGTTGTTCTTCCCTTGCGTTTTCCTGGTCTGGCACGCAGAAGCAGAGTTCTTCACCTCCATAGGTGTGGAATGAACCAGTGCATGATGTTGTGATGTGGTTATTGTGATTGCTATAACTGTTAAAGTTGTCATCTGAAGCATATGGCTTTTTTCATGTGGCCCTGGCCAATGCTGTCTCTATTAGGAAAAGCTGCTCTTCTGCAGCATCAGTGCCATTGGATTGCAGTTGGTTGACTTAGAACACTGGCCAGCATGATTCAAGTTTCTCTGGGGCCTCTGTCAGTAAAGTAAGGTGGGGCCTGTGTTCTATTAGGAATTGTGCAGCTGTTGTCATCTTGAGCAGAGCACACCACCTTATGCTAAAAAGCTTAGTCCTGTATTTGAGTTATGAGAATAATTTAAGTAGTAAACATGTCAAGTTTTTTTTTCCACAGCACCTGAAGTCTCATGTCCTCTCAAAAAGTTGGAGTTAGGTGTCAGAAGGAAAAATCAGTAACTCCTTTACGTTGTGTGTTTTGCTAGGCCTGAATAAAGTATTTGCATTGTAATAAATCTGTAAAATACTTCGATATTTATGACAATTTAGTTCCTGTGTTCTAATAGGATACAACCATGTATGATTGTGGTAGACCTTCAAATAAGCTCAAACTGAGTTTTCTGCTGTTAATTGGTCTAAAGTTTTCCTGTCAAGCAGTTTGGGGATTTCCCCTCCATAAGGGCATTAGAGGCTGATTAACTACCACTGGCTGTTCTCCAGAATGTCCTTGGAGTCAGTGGAGCTGTTTCTGAATGGCAAAGCTCAGAGCTCCTGGTGGGTTGTTCTGCACCACTGTGTGGAACTGCTCAGCTGGAGTCCCGCAGTCAGCCTGAACGATGTTTAACTACATGTGTATTATTTGCTTCTGATTTTTCTAAGTTAAGTAGCATTTTATACAAGGCTTCCATGAAGGATCACCTTTTCTTTACACTTAACCTATTTATGAACCTTTCCTAACTCTGAAAACAGCACATCTTGCTGCCTTCTATTTGCTTAATCATGCCTCATTCATAATTAGTTTGGAATGTTGGAGCTGTGGTTGCATTCATGAATCTCTTCATGTTCCTTCGGTTTGGGCTTTGAAAAGCCAAGTTTGTCATAGCAATTAGGACTCATATGCTGGCAACATCCACTAATGCTAATCAGGAGAGTGTGTGAGTCTGTGAACATTAGTCTGAAATTCCTCTCTGCGTAACGTTAGATTGTTTCCACAGTTACCCGTGTTGTAAAGCTGTAACTTTAAGTGATGCCAGTGATTATGCTGATAATTTGTTAGTGTGACCTAATCTGTATCCATATGTAGAACAGATGCTCTGGCAGCCATTCGGATCTTTTGTTGCCTTGTCTCCATAGCTGTCTGAGTGTCAAACCTTTCTTTTAATTGTCTTGCATGCACCTGTAATACTAGAAGTAATTCAGGGGCAGAGGAAGGGTCAGAGCAAAGCTACATGAACTGTTGAAGCTGGGACCTTAAAAATCCCCTGAAGCATTTGAATGCCAGACCTATGTGTCTAATGGCTTTTGTGCTTTACAGGCAAGTGCGCACCCTTAATTTGTCTGTTGTTTGTGATGGTTTTAATAGCCCTGGAGCATTTAAGATTTGTCTTGTGTGCACTTGGGAATTGTTACTTTTTTAGATCTGATGAATATTTGCTCCTACTCTTTTAGGTCAAATGACCGACCTGATTTATGCGGAGAAGGACTTGGTACAGTCCTTACAGGAATATATCCGAGCAGAAGAGAAAAAGCTCTCTCAGATTAAAAGGTAGGGGTGATTTGTATAAAGAAGGGTGACAGAATGGCTCATTTGTGTTCAATCACGCCCCACCTTTGTCACCACTCTCTGATGCTAAATCTTGTTGGTATTTCTTCAGTAGATAATCACAGGGAGAGGATAGGTACTAACTTGGTTTAATTTATTCCCGTTAACCTACAAGAGTCCCTGCTTCAGATATCACTTAGAATTTGCCTCTTTAGAAATAGTGCTCTGGTGGGCTCTTTGCACTTAGCCCTGTCCTTGTACCATCACAGGACTCCTGTGGAGAGGACACCTGGGAGTCATATCAGGAGTCTTGTCATGAGAACTGAATGCCTCTGTGTGCCAGTGCTCTGTGCTGCCTATTGTTTCATGCCATCAGCCCTGCTTACAAGAGCCCAGTGTGCCAGTGGCATTTACCAAATCTCTGGGTTCCTTCCTGTGTTGGCTTTGCTCTCAGGGACAGTTCTCCTGCCTTGTTCTCTTCAGGTGCCAACCTGGCTGCAGCACATCTCTGATGTTGTCCTGATTGCTTGGCTCACTTGAAAGGCTCTTGCTGACAACTGATACTTCGTGTCACTTAGGAAGATTATTAATTCTTATCTAGCCAAAATACGAACTAGGGTGTGACCAGAGAATAGTCTTAATGAGGTCCAGGTGTCATGTTTTCCAAAGGACTTCTGAACTCGAGGCTGTATGTGTCAATCTGACCTTCCTTGGGGAGTGTAGGATGGGAATAGATCTATGGAGTTGTGAAATGGTGGGAATTCTAGTCACATATAGACAAAATGTTCTTTTCTTGAAAAGCCGCCCTTTGGAGGCAAAGCAATTCAAGTATTGGTAAAGGGAATATCTGTTCAGTCTGTGAATAAACTGGTGTTTTTAAGGCTCATTACAACTGAGATGCATGTCTGCTGAAATTAGGTTTACAATACTAAGCAGGGAACTATTTTCCTTTTGAAGGTGACTATTGTAATTTTTAAAACTCCACTTCGTCCTTGTGAACTTGAAAAGTTGAAAGCCAGTTTTGGCAGTAAAACTGACAATAATTTGATCTAGATGTGTGATTTGAATGATTTAAGAAGGAAGATGTGCATTCATAAATTATTCACAGGCTACACTTCTCATTCTAGCTGGGCTGAGAAAATGGATATACTGACCAGCAAATCAGCCTCTGATCCCGAAGGGTATCTGGCACACCCTGTAAATGCATATAAGCTTGTGAAGCGTTTGAATACTGACTGGCTGGAATTGGAAAACCTGGTTCTTCAGGATACAGCAAATGGTAAGGAGTTACAGGGGACTGCTGTTGGGAGGCAGCCTTGTGTTCTGGAAAACCACAAGCTTGGCTGTGGTTTACATATTATTGCCAAGTTTGTTTTGAAAGCAGCTAAGGACTTGCCTTGTGTGTACTGATTACCCAAGTGAGTGAAACTTGCAAAACCTGCAACTGGAACACATCTCAGTCAAGACTCAGAAACTGGTTTATTTGGGGAAAAAGGGAGAATGGAGTATGCTTAAAGCTGTGGTGGTAACTGTTGAGTGTTGTGTTCTCTTGTACATAAACTGCTTCATATGCTTTCCCACTCTGTTGCTTCTGTTGATTCTCTTGATTGTTTTTTGAGCATGCTGATCAGAGAATTAGATTAAGAATCAAAATGAGTCCCATACTGAACTGCTGGAGAAGTCTGTATCAGCCCCAGCATTAGAGTTGGCAGATGCTGTAGTCTGTCAAAACCAGGATAGTATATGGTTCCTATCTCTACACCTATCCTTCTAAATCAAATGCTTCCAGTACTAATCCTTGGGTTTGCATTAGTTTGTCAAGTGTCTGCCTGAATTTGCTTGCATACCTTTTTCAAGGCGAGGTTTATTTTTACTGGACTCTTGGAAAGTGAGAGAGAGGTGGTTATGTTCTTCAGGCAGAAGACCACATGGTTTCCTTTTCTACTCTGCATATGCTGAAGTTTAGGTACTTGAAAGTTTTTTCCAGACCAGGCTTTTATTGCCTTTTGGAATAGTTATCCTTAATGGAAATAAAATACTCAAGTCTATTGAATATGTCTGTCACTAATTCTTTTTCTAACGGCTTTTTCCAGTTTGGCTTTCTGTATGACTGGAAATGGTTGGGCTGTTTTCCTTCAGTTGATGGCTTCCTCTTCTGCCCAACCAACCTGCTGTGTAACCCTGATATGTTTACCTAGTGCGTTTATTTCTGAATATCAGCTGGTTTTACTTGTTAGTTTACTTGAGGTTTACCTCTCATTGAGTAAGGCCCTACACTAGTGAGGGTATCCTGGATCAGTGTCTCTGTCCCTGGAGCTGAGACTTGAAAAGCTCTTAAGGCTTTAGAGGTTGGAATACAGAGTTGGAGATCATTGACCAGAACTACAACCTAAAATCAGTTGTCTCCGTGGGATTTGCAGGAGATCCCATGAAAGCTATTAAGTTTTCATGTCAGAAATAGACATTACAGGAAAATGAAGGTCACTAGATTCACATTGTACATTAGTAATGGTGTGGCACAAGAAAATTGAGTTTTTTAGCTATGTATCCTTTATTTTTTACTCATGAGCCATATTTCTTGAAAAGGGACAGAAAGCAATGTGTTTATAACTTTTGAGCCTAATAAGAGGCTTTAAATCTGAATTATTTGAAAACTCAGTTCTCAAGCCAGAGCAGATGTTTCTTCTTCTGTGTCAATCTTGTGCTAATTCAAGCTCTGGAAGTAACATCTTTCCTTTTTACTGCAAAGGCTTTATTGCAAATCTTACAATCCAGCGTCAGTTTTTCCCAACTGAAGAAGATGAGACTGGAGCGGCGAAGGCTCTGATGCGCCTGCAGGACACCTATAAACTGGATCCTGAAACCCTCTCTCGAGGGAACTTGCCAGGTAAGGGCACCAAGGCCTCCTCAGGAAGGAGGTGGTAACATCCTCAAACTCTTTCCAGAAGTCTTTTATGAAATGAGGATTAACTGGTCTTGCCACAGAGATGTTTCAGAAAATTTCAAGAGATACTGGGATGTCTGATCATTAGCTGAGTCCTGATGAACGTTGCTGCTGCTTATGAGGCACCTACTGAAACAGATTATGGTGGCTACCAAGATGGTGTTTACAAACTGAATAGGCTTCGTTGGTGTGTGGGTAGATGAGTTGACACAATGTTTTTAGTTACTCTTAAGTATTAATAGCCATTAATAATTAACTAAATTTTAAGTCTTACCTGTGCATCTTCTGAGCTGAAGCAACTGGAAATCAGTGCAGTCACATTCAACTGGACACCCACTTTGTTTAAATAAACATCAGCTTGCTTATGCACAAATACATATTTACAGTAAAGAGAAACAAGCTGGTTTTGCATGTATTCAGGCTTCTCTGATCATCTAACAGCGCTAATCTGTAGGTTAGGTGAGATCTGTTAAGGTGTTAGTCTGCTCTTTCTTTGTCTACAACAGAAGATACAATAGCTTACCAATGTAACTTCTGTTAAACTTCTTTTCCAAAGGAATGAATTAGAATAAAATTAAGGTAGAGTTTACCCTTTAGTTTTGATGGTGATGACTTTAGTACTGAACTTAAAATACTGTCAAAGCATTATTTCTTAGAAACATTTTTGGATGATAAAAGTGTGTATTTACAGATACTTCTCAATGTGTCCCATGTATTTAAGGTGAAGGTGCTTCTGTGTGGATTGCTGAAAGCTATGTTTTTGTTTTCAGGAACAAAATATAGATCCTCCCTGACAGTTGGTGACTGCTTTGGCATGGGGAAGACCGCCTACAACGATGGGGACTATTATCACACTGTGCTCTGGATGGAGCAGGCCTTAAAGCAGCATGATGAGGGGGAGGATACAACAGTCAGCAAAGTGGAGATCCTAGATTATCTCAGCTATGCTGTTTTCCAGTTTGGGGACTTGCACAGAGCCATGGAGCTCACCAGACGGCTGATATCCCTCGGTAAGAACAAAGACCATGTTATTGTAGCTGCGGGGTGTTGCCAGCGGCACAGCTGAGAACAGTCATGGTCCATCCACACTGGTGAGCTGACTGGAAAGGATATCCTGACAGATAACTCATAATAAATGTAGGTCCCGGAAAAAAGTCCATTTATACATGGAGGATCTTTAACAAGCTGTCTTATGTTCCGTGCTGTCGTTACCCAAGGCCCCAGTATGTCTGACTGCACTCACTGCCTCTGCTTGCTGGAGTGTTCTGAGGTGCTGTGGTTGGCAGTGGTTAAAGCCTCACTTGTCTCAAGTGGAGATCAAGGCTACCACAGAATCCAAGAGAGTGTTAGGGTGTAGAAAGTGCTGCACCTTCTGTAGAGTCCTACTGACTGTACATATGCCTCTTTATTCCTCAGTGCAGGTACTCTTGGATGCTGGAATAATTTGCCTGAGGATCTTACAGTATTTATTCTGAATATTCAGAACAAACTGAGTTTCTAAAAACCTCCTGTTATTTCTAAACTGTTTCTGACTTTCCCTTGAGTAAGCAAATAAGTGTCCTATCCAGCTTTGCCTACTTCCTGCACTGGAAAGGTCTGTCCTCATTTAGAGTTAACATTACCCATGTTAGGTATTTGATGGGTTTTTTAATGAGCTGTGGTTTTTAGTTTAGATATTAGCAGCATCCTGAGAGTGGGTGAAACTTTCACATTGAAAAATATTTATTAGTCTAATTTCTGCAAAACCAGAATTCTTAAATTAAAATTTACAAGAATATGAATCTATATTGAATCTAGCTTCCTCTGCAGTGCGGTTTAGCACTGATAGCAGAATGCAAATCCTTAGCAGCAGCAAACAGCAGAACACACTTTGCAGTCCCCGCTGAAAGCAGCAGCTTCCTCTGCTCTGGGCTCAGCTTCTCTATCTGGACACTATTACCCTGTGCTCTGGGTGGTGTCTGGAGTGAACTTTGGGGTTGGTTCCATGAGATAAACACAGTAAAGGTGGGAAGGCCAGAAGGGAAAGAATCTGTTGTAGGTAGCAGCATCCAGAAACACAGATGATCAAGGGATTGTTCCTTCTTAGTTATGTGGGGTAAAGGTCTATTGATGATGTTTATTGATTCATACCAACATGATTAATAAATCACTAATATGTCCGAAGATGCTAGTGATCCAGGCTGCCTCCCATATAACCCTGTTAGAGCTACAGATGGATGCTGCAGGTGGGCTCAGAGCTTCCCAGCCTGAGAGGAGTCTTTGGGACTGAGGACTGTGGCTGGACTCGAGGACAGTGCTTGGTTAAAGTGTGCTTGTGGTGGGTGGAGAAGCATGGTGGAAAGGAGGGGTACAGCAAGCAGGCTACCTTGGTCTCTGCTCATGAGCTCTGGTGGTCTGCTTATCTCGGGTCGGAAAAGTTGAGAGAAAAGGAGGAATGTGTAGAACAAAAAACTTCTTCTCTTTTTCTTGGAATATAAGTTTTATGATGGGCTCTTCCAGAAGGGATTCTTTTGTATCCTATGTGCACCTCTCCTTTGCAAAGACAGAAACTTCCCAGTGTTGATTTTCAGTGCAGACTAAAGCCAATGCCTTTGTTTGCCTGATAATGCTTCAGGAAGGGGAAGCATTGTTGGTGTCTTGATACAGGGACTTGTTTGTACCAACAATTAAAAAAAAAATCACTGGTTCTCTCTGTTTTTTTCCCAATGAAGACAGCACTCATGAGAGAGCAGGCAGTAATCTGAGGTACTTTGAGAAGCTGCTGGAGAAGGAAAGAGAGGAGAAGGAGCAAGATCAGTCAGTAAACAAGACTGTGACAACCACAGAAGCTGTGGTGCAAAGTGGAGCCTATGAGAGGCCTCTTGACTACTTGCCAGAGCGTGATATCTATGAGGCCCTTTGCAGAGGGGAAGGGGTGAAAATGGTAAGAGACAAGAATTTCCTGACTATGCTGCCTTTCCATAAGGGTGGTCAAGTTTGATGGGACATGTTATGTTTTCCCTTCTGTGAAGCTCTTCTTTTAAGAAAAATTTAGGTTTGGTTCTGTACAGGCTGAGATTAGTACCTAATATCTTGGCTTCTCAGTCTTCAGCTGTTACAAGCAAACAACTCTGAGCTGTACCTCTTAGGGGTTGTTGAAAATTGATTCTCCCTCAGTCTATCTACTCAGCTCTTTCAAAGTCAGCTGTACGGATACAAAGGAGGCTTTTTCCCCTGAGAGCCGATTATGCTTTACCACACTCAGGGAATCACATTATCCCTTCCCTTTTGCATCTTAGACATGTTCTTCTGGGGTGACTTTTTTGACCAAGTGATTTCCAGTACCTCTCAACAAACATAGCTTCAATTCTTAGTCCAGGGAAAAGAAACAATTTATTTCATCTATATAGTCTTAGTTATAAAAACCAGGCTTTTTTTTAGAGCTCACTGCTTGTATAGTTCTTAATCTGTAACCTATTGTGATTTAATTCCTCTGAAGGCTAGTGTTTCAGATGCTGCTCAGTGGTATTTGGAATAGGATATCTTGTATTTAATTGCAGTAAATTGCAGAATCACTCGTGTTTACCTCTTGTATCTTCTGGTTGCCTGATGGCTTTTACAATGCGTGTGTAATGAAGCTCATCTTCTTGTCTTGCCTGTTTGAAGTTCAAGAAAAGTGTTTGAGCAAACAATGCTTTATTTGGCATTTTGTTTCAGACACCTCGAAGACAAAAAAGGCTGTTTTGTAGGTACCATGATGGAAACAGAAACCCTCATCTGCTCATAGCTCCCTTTAAAGAGGAAGATGAGTGGGACAGTCCTCATATCGTACGGTACTATGATGTCATGTCTGATGAAGAAATTGAGAAAATTAAACAACTAGCTAAGCCAAGGGTAAGTTCTCCTTTTTCCATCTCACTCACTGCTAATTCCATGCTTCAGTCTCTATTAGCAAGGACTAGGCAAAGGATTTGAAAGATCTGGTTTCATACTACAGATGATACACTGCAGCTGTGAACCTGTTTTGTGATGTGAGATTTTGAAGTGGCCTGGTGATGTAGGACCATAGAGCCCAGGCTCTCAAAGGCATTTATGCATTGTTGCACTTAATTATGCGAAGTTCTCAGTAAATGGCTCAGAAATGGCTTTAAGAAATTAGACACTAGACTTGAAAAGGTAAATGGTGACTTAAAATGATAGGAGTAGGTGTGCACTATGCCTTAAGTCTGCCTTTTGAACTGGAGCCAAACTTAAATGAAATGTAAAAAGCCCAAATCTCAACAGAAGTGGAAACTAGAGGTTTGAGTTTGGTTTTGTTTGTTTGTGTATCCTGGAATCCACTGCCTCTGTTCTAAACCATAGGTGTTCCCGTTACTCATGGTATGCACTCTGGTGAGTCTGCACCCAAAAAGCAGCTACCTCATGCAAAGCTAGTGATTCTCTGTGTTTTCTGGAGGTGGAATTTCCTGCCTGTCACCTTTCTGGCAAAAAGTAGTATGGCAGTGTGATAGTAGTAGATGCCCTCTTAGTTTTTCTGTCAGGTCTGAGCAGAATGTAAATCTGAACAAATCTTTGATTGCAGAGGAGGGTTCATTTTAGTGCTCTTCAAGCTACTGCTATGACCTACGGTTCTAAAATTCCAGTGAAGATTTACCCTTCTGTGAGTATTTCTAAATGTAAGCATAAATAGGTAGAAACAGACTGAGAAACTGATGCTTCCCAAGATCATTAATAATTTGGGATGTTTGTGAAGCTGGTCTTCTATGACTACCAGCCAGCTATGGAAGTGTTGGCTGAACATTCCTGTCTCAGTGAGGATTCTCACCTCCTTAAATGGAGAATTTTTCCTATTACATCATAGTAGAAAACTTCAAGAGTGTCAGATAAAATGGAAGCATTCACATAGAGACTATCACTTAATCTATTTTATCAAATAAAGCACTCTCTAAAGACATATTTTTGTTTGGTTTTTCCTTTTTATTCAAAGTTTTATGGAAAGTCTTAATTCTTGGTCTCTGAATTTTGCACATTACTAATGTTAGAGGGATTTTTCATGTAATCTATATAGTGTAGACCTGCAGTCAGCCCTTAGAAGGGTAGGTAAATATTATAGCCTTAAGAGTCAGATGACAATTGTCAATTTAAAAAAAACCAACCATTTTCTTATGAGTTGTTTTTTCTAAACCTATGTGTAGCTCAGCTGCAGGAATAACTTTAAATTCTGCAGTACTACTGAAAGAATGGAAAATGCAAGTCCTGTGATGAGATGGTCTTTAATAAATACATCTTAATTCTAGCCTGGAAATTTTAATTAATAGTTGTGAAAGCTTTCAGACAGAACTAGGAAGTGTTATTTTATTTTAGGCTCAGAAAGATGACTGCTTTCTTTATACTAAAATGTATTTGCAAGGATTTTTTTACTTTTGAGTGCAAGCACTTCAACATTATCTGCAGTTTATACTTGCCAATACTTTTTGTAGAGAAAGAACATCTGTATGTGATTGGCTGCAGTTGAGTTGCTTTTTATGCTTGTTTTGCAAAATGCAATCACGGTTATTCCACTTCTAAAAAGATCCAGCTTTTCAGGCAATCCATCAGAACCTAGCTGGGGAGGGTCAAGAAAATTCTTAGCTCTATTGATGTGGATAGCATTGAGGCAGGTCTGTTCTCATACTATGAGAACCATGTTCCCAAAATTCTTAATGTTACCTGCAAGCCAGGAATGTCTGAACAGGCAAGAAGATGGCATGAAGTGAGGAGCTGAGTATCTGAGCTCATGCTGCAGGGTTTCAGCAGTGCAGAATTTCAGAAGAAAATAACAATGGAGAGCTTGCTAAACTAGAGTCTGAAACAGTCAGTGAAGCCTCTGACCAATGAAGGGTGTTACCATGCTTTTTGAAAGCAAATGTGTCTTACAAGGCTGATTTCTCCCCCCTGAGAGAGGAAGCCTCACATTTATCAGTTGCTTATACCAACTGAGATGTAGATTGTGTGTCTTAGATGGAGAAACCTGCCTATCAGAGCAGAGAGGGAATAATATCAAAGCTTATTTGAGTTCTGATTTATTTAGATCATGTGCTAGGTGCAGAAATCAAGGAAGCACATACAAGCTTGAAAATAGCAGCAGAGTGAAAAGTCTGGGAAGCAAAATATATATCCGCAAAGCTATGCTTCACTGCACCAGTAAAGAACAACATTCAGTCAGCCTGGCTCTTCTGTTATAGTTCATACAGGCGAAATCTGGAACAAAATAACAGTGAGTCAGAATTACAGCAGCAGCTGTGCCAAGAACTCTTGTATAGGGACAAGACAGCTGAGATGGAGTGTAAAGCTGGCTGGAGACTTTTTTGAGGAAAAATGAAGGAAATAATGACTGCATTCTCTGAAGAAGATGCAAATAAAAAGGCTTTCTATGACCTATAATTAGGTGGAAGAAAAGAGGTATGATTTAGTGTGTGTGTGGTTGGCAGGAGTTAAATTTAAATGTGGTCTGTCTGAGTTTACAGTCAAAGAAAGGAGTGTCCCAGTTCTTGTTCTCAGCTGCAAGAATGAGACCAAAGTGAGCTGGTGTATTGTTAGCAGTCATTTGTCACTTTGACACCACAAGAAACTTTATCAGTTTTGCCAAGTTCCATTTTTTCCCTACAGATCTGCTGATACGGCCTAAGTGTGATGATACTCAGTGTTTAAAGTGTGCTTTTGCAGAGTTACCTTCATAATATAATAACATTTCAAACTGTCTCAGAACTAGATGTTCCAGGCATCTTTCAGCTGGAAAATTTGAGCATGGGAAGGTTGAGTGTTGTCCTTGAGAGTTTTCTACCACTGAGGATTTGCTTGTCCCATAATTTGTAACTCATTCTGTAAAAGTTTTCACTTGTTATTTTACATTTGAGAATGAGGTTGGGTTTTTAGCCAGTGTGAGGAGCAGGCTGATTAAATTCATGGACTATCCAATGATTTTCTCTTTGCCAGGAACTTGGACTTCATATGTTGTTAACTTTTTGTTGTTGTTCTCTCTCGCTAATATTGACTCCAGCTGTTTAAAAAAAGTGCCTTCAAAACCAGTTCAGCAAGCAACTCATGGATTTAATCAATATCATGGCTTGTGCAGTCCATCAGACTCTTTTTCCAGGATCAAATGCAGGTGATGGATTGTACTTGTGTTTCTGCATGTGTTGTTTCAGCATGAAATCAGATCATGTTCTAGGCTGAAGCTCTTTCATCCAGTGAGATATTGAAGTTGGACAAATCAGGTGTTGCTTTTGGTAAGAGGCAGGAGACTTTCTATCCTTTAGCTAATGTGTTTCTTTCCCCTTGCGATTTTTTTTGGCACAGCTGGCACGGGCCACAGTACGTGATCCCAAAACTGGTGTCCTTACAGTGGCTAGCTACAGGGTGTCCAAGAGGTAAGCAGGGAGAAGGGTTCAGCTTAAAGGTTTTTGTGCTTAACACCTGTTGTTTGCTACCTAGTAGGTCTGAAAACCTGAACTGCTTTGCATGTAACCAAAGTGTCCCCAACAAATGCGTGGAAAATGGCTCTTTTAGCCGTCTGACAAGGGGCAGAAGAATCTTTTTGCCTTGGGAAATGTGATGTGCTGATTGGTATTGTAAAATAATGTGTTGCTGTCCTTCCCTTAGCTCATGGTTGGAAGAAGATGATGATCCTGTTGTGGCCAAGGTGAATCAGCGAATGCAGCAGATCACAGGGCTAACAGTGAAAACAGCTGAGCTCTTGCAGGTTGGTGCACTGGCTTCATCCTGCTGGAATTAGCTGCTGGTTAGGGTGGTCTGGTGCAGATGGATGTTGTCCCTGTGTGTGTCAGGCAGAAAAGGGTGGAGGTATCAAAGAAATACAAGATAACTTCATGCAGGAGTCTGAGATTTACCCATTTGTTCTGAGGGAAGGTCCTGCTGCTTATTTTTCAAGTCTGCAAAAGCTTGTTCTCTGTCCTAGTTCAACATTTCTAAGACCCAAATATTTTTTGTAGTCCTGATATAGTCTCATATGAATTCAGATCTCTGGATGGCTGTTGGGGAGAGGAGTGCCAGTAGTACAGCACTGCCAGAATAGCTGTATGTTAGCCCATTCACTGCTTCTCTTCCTCCATGCTCCTTGAATTCCTGTTTTAGAGCCAGATTGAAATACTCTTCATTGCAGGCTATCCATAGAAACCAGGTAATTGTGTCATGATCTGGGAGACACATTAAGTACAGCCTCAGAGTAACTAAAACATGTTATGTGATCACAAAGTAAGCGAAGAGGTGCTTTAAAGTTAATTTTCTGTGATCCTGGAGAGGCATTTGTATGTAACAGATCATACATGAGTGGCACAGAGTCTAGTTCTGTCCCCTAGGCTGGATCCACAGGGAGTTGCACACATTCATCTGCCTTTCCTTCAGGGGAAGGAAGCAAGAGTGTGGTGAAACTATTGCTGCTGAATGTTAAACAGGCTGTTGAAGTGATAAGTACACACCCTTGAACTACAAAAGGGAAAAAGCACTGAAGCTGTGTCTCACCTGTGTACCTCAGTTCTGGCAATCTAAAAATAAATTGGGCATACTACAGATAATAATCTTGCCACAAAGTGCTGTTTCTCAGAGCATGCTTTGGATTTCTGAGAGCAAGTGCTATTCTGCAGCAGTCACTTGCAGTTCAATAGGTATTTATGTGCTTCCTTCTTCCATGCTGTAGGTTGCCAACTACGGAATGGGAGGGCAGTATGAGCCACACTTTGATTTTTCTAGGGTAAGATCACACTTGCAATTTTTTCTTAGTGGGGTGGGGAGGAAGGACCAGTTTGGTCTGGGAAAACTTTTGAAAGTGCTTTCTGTTAGAGCATTTAATACGTAGTCCTGTTGCATGGATGGATTAGGAATTCTGAAAAGCCTTTGCACTGCCTTCTCTGATGCTGAAAGTTCAAGAGAATAATGAACAAATGTCCCTGCTTAACCTTGGGACCTTAATTCCTTACACAGTACAGAGAGTTTCAACGAGTCATGCAGCACTTGAATGTGCTCTTTGCATTATTTGTACACTGAGGTCCACAAGCCCTGGGTTATGTGTCTGCCTTGTTCCATTAGGCATCTGAGTTCAGTGATGTTGTCCAAACCCTGCTTTGCTGGGTGCTTTAAAGCATTTTGCAGCAGCTGACTGAGGAGGAGATATCCTTTCACCTTCCTCCTGAAAAGTAAACATTATGGAATTCCTCACGGGTTGTACACCCCTTCTGGCAGACTCTGAGAGTGGCTGCAGCACTGGGGCCTGAAGAGAGTTCCCTTTGTTGGTGTTGAGGGCAGTGCACCAGCACAGGTGGATGTACAGGTGGTGGTGCTGGCTCTTCATGAGGCACTAGAGGGCTCTGCCTGGCAAAGAACAGCTCTGGTTTGCTGTGGGAGAAAAGGAGATTCTTACTAATGACCCTAAACAAGTTCATGGGCGACATGCTAAGTGTACTGAAGAGCTGTGGTGACTGGTAACTTCACATATAAAATCCATGTGATGCCTTGGTTTCTGTGGTATTTCAGTGGAATTTGGCATAATTCAGATTGTCCCAGTGGTTTTACCTGGTAGGAGGGATTGCTGCAGTCAGAGCACACAACCCAATAATTGAGTGCAGAATTGAAGCCTCCCAACTTAGTGCTGTTAAAAAAAAAAAAAAAGTTTCAACACTATGGGAGCTTGTATTCATTAACTTTGGCCCATTCTGAGAATTTTCCTTTTAACATCAAGTCTGCTTAGTTTCCTGAGTTAAATAAATGCTCTTAAATTCTCTTCAAAGCCTTTGAACTCAAGGACCTCAGGCATCAAATTGGCCACTGTGGACTTTACTTTTGGATTAGGAGCTGGACCAGAGCTCCACTTGGAACATAACCTTGGCTGCAGTTGGCAGCTGAGGCGAGGCCGTTGCAGAGGTTGCCACGGTTTTGGTCTGGTCCTGCAGGCTCTCTGTGCATCACAGACTTTGTGTAGAAATAGAGATGCTGCTGTGTCTCCCCAGCTTCTGATCAGCCTTGAAGCTTTGTTCCCTTGCAGCTCTCAAATAGAGGCACTTCAGTGGCTGCCTATTATAACTTGGAGATTTTATTGGTTGTTCAAGTTAGATTTTTGTTGTTGGTTCAGAAATTCACAGTTGGACCTGGGTTTCACAGCAGTGACAGTAACCAGGGTATTCCTTGTATCTCACTGAACTTACATTGGCTTTTTTGGATTGGATTTGCATGTGCAAGTCTTGATATTTTTATGAACGCATTTTAGGAAAGACCGTGTGTTTATTAAAACATGCTTCAAGCAGATTGAACTATGACACCTTAGACATAGTCACTGTGGTTTTCCTTGCTGTTTGTCTTTTTCAATACTGATTTATTTTCTTTAGATGTTGAACATTAATGCTTTTGTGTGTAAAAATGCACCTTGATGTCTCCTGACTGGAATGACTTCCTGACTATTAGCAATGTAAATAAATTTCTAATTTCATTTTTCTGAAGGCAAGAAAGACACTGGTATTTTAGATGTTCTTTCTGCTTCTGCACTGGCACCAGTGTGATCTCAACTTCAACAAATGAAACTCAGTGTTTTTTAGAGACTAAAAACAATATGATCTTTTTGATGTGGTCTTTAGTCCTAGACAGGCAACCACCTGAAACTACTCTATATATAGTTTTGTCTGCTGTCAAAATATGCATTTGCCCTTCTCATGACAGTATTTCTTTGAGTTGCTACATTTACGAGAATCTATGTTATCTAAAACCCACTGAAGATTAATTTTTTGTATTCACATCAGTTGTTGACTTTGGATCAGTGCCGAGAACAATAATGGCCTGTTGTTGACCTTACATGGATAACATCTGTGCCACAGGCCCTGAAAGCATTGCTTCTATTCTCCCTTCAGAATTGTTCAGCAAATTGTCCTTGTCTCATCCAAGCCGTGCATGCAGCTGTACACCCTGGCTGCAGCTTTTGAGGGCTTTAACGTTGCCCTGTATCAGCTGTCCCCTTTCTATTCCAACTCTCTAAATTGGGCTTGAGGATCTCTGCAGAGCTGCACATACTTAGCTCTGGTGAGAGCCTGTTTGGGACCCGGGTTAAAGTTGTTGTCTGTTGCAGCGACCCTTTGACAGCACACTCAAATCGGAAGGAAATAGGCTAGCGACGTTTCTTAACTATGTAAGTACCTCTGTCTGTGTCTACTGTCTGGGAGCTGGAAATTTGCAGTTATTCTCATTTAATTTTATAGAAAGATGAGCCAGATGCTTTCAAGCGGTTAGGGACTGGAAATCGTGTGGCCACTTTTTTAAACTATGTAAGTATGATGATCCTTTATGCATTGAGTGTAACTTTAGCAGCATCTTTTTACAGCTTGTGCAGTTGGTTATTTGTAGAGATTTCCTGGCATCTGGCAGGAGGGATTTCATCATTCTTGCAAGCATCAGGTGCTGTCCCTTCTGAATTGATAGAATTTTGGTGGTATTTAACCTCAGAGCAGAAAATTTAAATATAGGGCCCATCTTCTCCTTTTGGCCACTCTGCTATGGAATCTCTTACTTAATTGGGTTCCATGGGGGAAGAGGAGATTTTGGTTTATTTCTCAGAGGGAAATACTTGATGTACTCATGTGGTATTCTTTTGGAGAACTTGACTATCAGCCACTTAATGTGAGACAGTCATATTTTTCCACCACTGACAACATGTGATGTTGTGGTCTGTGATCCTCTTCCTCAGCTGTGTGGCAAAGCCAGAGTTGCTTGGTTGCTCAGCCCAGCTGCTGCCTCAGCAAATGGAGGGAGGCAGAGCTGATAAACTTGGTGCAACTAGGTTACAAGTGCAGATTTGAAAAGATTCATTAGGTGCATGCGTTATACAGCCCACAGACCACGTACACTGGAATCCTAAACATAGCTGCCACTGGAAGTAATGGCCTTGTTTTCACAGTAGTCTTCTGACACTATTTTATCTATCACCCTATACCTACTATATCTTTAGGATCACCTCATCTTCTGTGTTTAAGATTTGAGTGATACAGCTTAATTTTTTTGTCACAGAATTTGAAATTTGATAGCTGACATTGTATTTTGAGAGTGAAATGCAGCTCAAAACAGAACCAGAAACACTAACTTGATATGGAGGGGACGGATATAGTCTTCAGAACAAGAATTGGAGTAAGATAGGTAGCTGTAAAATATTCTACTGTGAAGAGATGTTAATTTTAGATTGAGTCAATCTTTATTTTGTTTGCTTTTTGGCAGTGAATTCTGATGAGCTTTCATTTAGAAGGAGCAATACACATCTTCTCTGCCAGTTGTACATGGTCAAAGGCAATTTGCCCTTGCTTGTCTAATGTAGAACATGTAACACATCATACATGTACCCTCACCCTTACTAAAAAGAGTAGTTGGGTGGCTAAGACATGAGTATTGGCTTGCAAGGCTGCATGCACACACTTTCTAGTTGAAAGGGGCAAAAACTGTTCAGCTATGGCATCTGATGCCCTTTTATTCTACCAAGCAGGAGGACACCAGAGTGGTAATAACATCTGCTTTAAACAGAAATCCAAGTTACAATAGAGACTGTGGAGACTTATGGAGTGTATTAATAGTAGTTTTTAAATTTGCTGAGAGCTGTATCCGACTAATTTGCTTCTTTTAATTAGAATCTGACCCAAAGCTTACTGAATTCAGTAGAAAACTGTTCTATTTTTAATGGAAACATTTCCAGGAACTTTGGTGGGTTTTGAGTCAAGTCTACAATTTACAATAAGTCCATTTTTCCTGATGAATACAATAGGGTTAGCTCTACTACACTGGAATGAATCTAAGCTTAAAGATACATGGTTTTGTTTAGAGTCACATAGCTGTAGCTGTTGAAGCTTGAGCTGGCTAAAGCACTTGAAATTGCGTCAGACTGCTGGTGAACAGCATAGAAAAAGTGCAGAAAGAGAGGCTTTCTAATAGTCGATGTAGTTTTTGAAGTGGTTGACCAAGATGCATAAACTAAATTATGAAAATGAGTTCCAGAGGCATGGTTTCAATTTATGAGGAAATATGTGGTTTAACAGACTGTTGTTTTCCTAATTGGGTCATAAAGTGGAATGAAATTCTTGAAACCGGTGTAGTCTGAAGTCCTCTCTTGTTCTAGAGTATTATTGCAGGTACACAACTTCTGATGGCTATTTGAAATAAAGATACATAATCTAGGGAATATATATCTAAATATGCATTGTCTGGACAAAAGCCTTCAGCTGAAATAAAGTCCTTCAACAGCAGGTACTGCTTCTTCTGCAGTTTGTGCTGGTTGAAGTGCATCCTCCTCATTAGTGCCACTTGAAGAGATACAAGTGGATATCTCAGGCCTTGGGACACTTTAGCATGTGGGACTGTATAAAAAGCCTTGCAAATGTACACTTTGTGGACTTTGTTTTCTCAGATGAGTGATGTAGAAGCTGGAGGAGCTACAGTTTTCCCAGATTTTGGGGCAGCAATATGGCCCAAGAAGGTAAAGTCTGTTTATATGTTTGGGTTTATTCCTTGTCTCTCCCTCCGCACAGTCTATGTAAAAGTCAGCTGATGTCACAAGTGCACTTCATTGCAGCTGTAGTGATCTTGCAGGCTAAAGGGCATCTCCCTTTGTTGGTAATGTATGAAGTGAACAATTTCTCTGTACAGCTGTTTCTAACAAAGTAAACTTGTGTCCAGTAGAATTCCTTTGTACTCTGACATGGCTGAGCTAGAACAGGACTGTTTTTCAGGTGCTGTTGATGGTGACCTGTTAAAGTGCTTCCAGCTGCCTGCAGCTGAATCCATAGGCATCCTCCTTCCCTTACTTGAATCTGGTTATATTGACTAGGTTCTGACTAATCCAGATCTGATCTCACTTTTCAGGGAACAGCAGTATTTTGGTATAATCTCTTCAGAAGTGGAGAGGGGGATTATAGAACAAGACATGCAGCTTGTCCAGTACTAGTAGGCTGTAAATGGGGTAAGTAATACTTCTTTAGAAACAAAACCTGAAGGAAGGCCCATGTATGTAAAGCTGGGGATATACTGACCTCTTCTAAAAGCATTTAATAACCTGGGTGTTGCCATTTCAACTACTGGAGTCGTTTGGCCATAATGAAATATGGTGCCATTGATCTCATGGAGTGTTAAGCTGCTGCATTGTACAGCTATAGCTTTTCTAGTGAGTTTTTATGTCAATGGCATCACAAAGAATAAGACTGTCCCTGGGTTTGTGTAATGTATCAGTATCAGAATGACTTGAATTGTCACTTGGCTAGAATCAGGTCTATTCCTGCAAAGAGCTGTCCATAGTTACAGCTGCAAAAGGATGAGAGCTCCTTGTAAAGTAAATGAGAGTGTCTGGATATTAGGAATTTCTGCTTCCTGCTGAAAGCTTCTCAAGCTTCACATCATCTATTCCCATACCTATATCCCCTAGCCTCTGAGATATTCCCCTGGAGTGCCAGAGCATGCTGACTGTCAGTGATACAAACCCCAGAGTACACTCTTCTGTTAGCGTTGGCTCCAGAATTGTGCACTGAGGAAGAGCCTTTCTTCCCCAGCCTTCTGCATCCTTCAGTATATTTTCCCTTGGGTGAATAGAGAACCGTAAGCATGAATCCCCAAATGGAGAGATTTTACCTAAGGTAACCATCTAGGTTGTGATGATACCCGCACTGGGTACATGGTGATGACTAATCCCAATTCTGTTTCCACAGTTTCAAACAAATGGTTTCATGAAAGAGGAAATGAATTCTTAAGACCCTGTGGGAGAACAGAGGTTGACTGAATTCCAGCCTGCTGCAGACCTTTGTTTCTGTCTCCTTTTCTACTGTTGTTTGTTCCAGTTCATTTCTAAGAAATGATCCATCTTTTTCTCCAAGAGTCCTGGCACTTTACTACAAAAGAACAATTAAAATACGTAACACTTGTGAAAGAAAGTAAATGACATTGTACACATCCATGTGTTTTGGTTGCAGTTATTTCCACATTTTCCCTGCCTTCTTCCCTACAGTCTCCCTCTATAGTAATGATGCAAACGGTGCTGTGAGCAATTCTGTTTGTTTGGGTGCTTGGTCTCATGCCTTTTGTACCTCAGAAGATTTAGATGTTAAATATTTCTTTGAACCAAAGTTGTTTTTTTAAAAAGTTTTGTGTACATGTTGATTTTATTGTATTTCTATGGATCACAAGTTTTAAAACAAAAATAAATGTTCTTTCCATAAGGTGTTTCTCTATTTCGAGTCCTTGATTGGTGCATCAGTATTTGGTTTTAGGGAACAGTAGGCCCTTACTTTTTCCTCTGAAGGCTTGTTGGCTTGTTGCTATCATGGTTTTGGACAGTGTTCTGTCTAAGGCTCCAGTAGACAGACAGAACTGTTACATATTCTAATGAAACTGGAAAGGTGTCATTTGTGTATTGAAACTATAATGTGTCCTGGGAGCAGCGAGGCTGCACATTTCGTGTCAGTGGCAATTGCGGTCTGTGTTTTACACTTCTGAGAAGCCTTTTCCTGTGGTGTTAACTCTCCTCCTGCGAGGTGCTATCTGTTTTTGAGACAAGCAGTCACAAAAATCAGAAGCAGCCTTTCAAGAACATTGATAGTCTTGACAATCCCTGATTCTAAAAGCAGACATTTGCTGATGAAACAGTTTTTCCCCCAGGAGTACCTGAACTCAGCACCTGTGGAAAGCGGTAGGATGTTTTTGCACATCTTAATCTACTTTTGTAGACTGGAGGAGGGTTTTGTCATGCCCTTCAGACAGGCTAGGAATAATCCTTCCCTGTGATTCTCCTCTGCCCTTTTGCTGTGTTAACATGTAAGTATTGGCCCTAAGCCAACACACGGAGGACTGAAACGAAGTCCCATTTCTGAATTATTTATGAAGAAATGAGAGTTAATTTCTGGGGGAAAAAAGTTAGGGAGAAACAGACTGCTGTAATAAACTGAGCTGTTTATTGAGGAACCTCAGTGAGTTCATGTTGTTTCTATTTCCAGCTAACAACCCCTAATGTAATACTTGGTGTTAGTACCGGGCTGTTGTAGGAAATGTGGCTCTGCGGTGAATTGACTTTGGAGCCACACCCTGGCTGTGTGTGGTTTGGGCCTGACTTCATGGGACTATGGATCACTGCAGGTGAACTGAAAGCCAGAACTGGTAATGGTTGCACAACCATCAGCTAATGCTTAAAGACATGCTTGGCCAACAGGTGATGTACCAAGTTGTGGAACAGCCCTGAGAAAGTGAAAGGAGCTTGAATTGCACTGAAACATCCACTTGCAGTCAGTGTTGTCATATGACCAAGGCTGGTTTGCTTTGTGCTTCTGAATTGCCCTGTGTTGTGCAAAGACTGAGTAAGGTAATGCTTGAAACAGGCGTTGGGCAGGGTTAAAACCAATTCCCCTGCTGTCCTCTTGGGAGAGACTCGTGGAATGGGAGAGTTTTACATGTTAGATATAATAAATGTCATCAATTTATTCCATCAGTATTAAAGCAATGTGGCTCAGCAGTGCATCTTCATGTGTTCTCGTATTTTATATATGAAGAACTGATGAATTTGAGGGTTATTGCTTCATTTAGATGCAGCATGCACCCATACTCGATAAAGCTTTAATTTTTTTCTGTTAAACATGCACAACTGATAGAAGAAAGAGGCCTTGCATTGTCCAGACAGAGACTTGCTGAGCTCAAGTTGTTAATAATGCGGAAATGAGAACCTAGACTAGTGACTAAGCTTTGTGTGAATACTTAGTGCAGGTAGCTATAGAAACTGCAATATTTTTTTCCTAGAAGCTTTGAAGACCCAGCACAGCAGAGCTCAATAGCTGCCCTCTAATCTCCCTGGGCCTTCCTTTGCTTGCCATGAATTTTGTGGTTGCTGGCTGGCTGCTCAGAATATCTCATTGTTGACCTCCAGTTTTCTTAGTAAAATGTCTCAGCATAACATAAACTTTGGAAATAAGAAGCTTTGCTTTATAACAAAGTATTCAACATCTGACAGTCTTGCAGGTGGGAAGAAGTGACGATGAGCCAAAGCCACAGTCTCTGGTTGGAACACTCTGGGTTTCAGGGGAAGGAAGAGGAACTTACTTAGACTTTGTCAACGTGTCAATGTGGTATGTTTACAGCTAAAGTTCACATCAGGACTCTGGCCAAAAACTGCACATCCCACTTCTGAAAGAACATAGTTGGCTGGAAAATACCATTGTTAGCAGTGTGTTATCATAGTGAACTTATAAAGATAATTTTACTTGCTTGTTTTCTCTGGGAAAAATCCTATTCTGTCTTCTCAGTTATCTTTGACCTTGCTCCCACCTAAAGTAGGAGGCAATGAGTGTGGATGCAGAGCTGCTTGCATGCCAAGCTGCTTTTGGTGCTGTATGCAGGATTTGCTTACTGCTAATCTGATCTGAAGAGTAATAGATAATAAATATAATAACTTGAGAGAAAAGAGCATATGTGTCTTGTGAGATTCAGTAACCTCCCAAGCATATTTGTGTAGTCTGTCGCATTATACTCCCTATTCTGCCTCCTCTCATTGTAGAAAATGAACAGCATATGGCAGTTAGCCCAAATTTAAGCCTGTGGGATAGTTCTTAGACCTAAAACAAAGAACTTTCAAATGCTGGAGGAAATCAGCCTTTCGGCATATAGGCACAGGGACTACCTGCCGGTATGTTACTGGTAAGGGAAGTACTTAGTTCTCGTTGAGACTGAAATGGTTTTTCTCCTGATATCATGTATGTTCTTTATTTCACAGGGTTTAAGTACTTAGCACAGACACTGCAGAGGCTGACTCTGGACCACTGCCTACAAGTGACTTTGAAGTGCTTTGGACCTTTTCTGACCACATCCAAGAGGTGGAATTAGCTGGAGATGAGGTCTGCAAGGTGCTGCCTTACATGACAGATCCTGGTGAGGGCAGACCCCATATGAGCTCTTATGGAAAAGTGGTTTCTTATCTTGTGTAGCTTTTGTAGTCATAGGAAGAACAACCCCCTCCACCCATGCCAGTAATCCACCTTCTGGCCTGACTGCTACTTAGGTGGATATATACTGTGTCACTGAGCACTTGTGCACCCCTCCAGCTGGTTTGGGAAATCACCCAAGCATTTATGTTCAGCTGAACAGACTCACTGAAATGCTTACCAGTTTTTTGCCTGCATTAGAAGTTACTTGTCTTTCCTGGTACAGTAAAACAGCATGTGAAAACCATCAATCTGATCCCCTGAGATGGAAAAACTGGTATCCAGGCTCAAATGTATAGTGGGAGTGGTGAAAGGGTCTGGCTGGGATGGACATGGATAGGTGTGCAAGCCCTGGCAGAGAGCCGTTGACATACTCTGCTTAGAGGGGGACCACATTTGTGTTATACAAGATGTTACACGTGGTCATAGGTTGGAGACAGAAATCATGATCATAAGACAAACAGCCTGTTTTATTGTCCGGAATGTTCTGATATAGGGAGTTCAAAACTCCCAGATCTAGACAACTGATTGATCTGGGCCTTAACACTGCCCAGCTCCCTGGCCAGTGATACATCTGCATTTAGGGCTGGAAGGGATTGTTTGAGGTCTCTGTTTGAGTTCACCTAGGGACTTGTTTATTGAACTAGGAGAGCCGAGTTGGGTTTCTTACTATAGCCAGATTTATCTGTCCAGCTACAGACCAGCTGTACTGTGACAACAAGACAGTTCTGTACCGTGGCTGAGCTATGGACTGCCTAGTTCAGGAAGAGGAAGGGTCCTTTTTCAGTGATGCTAAATTGTGTTTGAGATGAGGGTGGTGCATGTGTGTGTAAAAGGCAGCCTAGGATATACCTGTCCTGCAAGCCTCTTCTTTCTGTTCTTCCTGCACCCTGAGATGGTGGTGGGGTGGTTCAGGACAGCAGGTGCCCTGCCATTAAAGCCAGGCAGTTCATGCCCAAAACTTAGTCCTGCTTGGTAATGATTTCCCCAAAGATAGGCTTTGTTTTTCTCCCTGGAAGAAATGGCCCCCAGGTATTCTCCAGCTTTCAGAGATGGCCATTGGCTCGAGCATGCACATCAGGATGTTTCCTCTGAAATTCCTGATGAGGCCTTGAGAGAAAGTCATGGGTAAAAACAAACTTCTTGCTTGATGGTAGGATCAGCTGGGTCAAAACTCACACAGAGTAAGAATTATTTTTCCTTGAAATCTGTTTTGCTCTCATGCTCTAAAAGGCCTCCCAACTGTATCAGCAACATGTAGGGAACCTGGGCTCATGGTGCCCTCCTGGCAGCGCCTCACTGTTTGTGGGCATGTGTAACCAGAGTGTGACCCAGCCCGCTCTTTGCTGGGGGAAAGGAGAGAAAGGAGCCTGGCTGCGGTTAGAGTTTCTGGCTGCTGGGGCAGGTGGGCAGTGGCAGCTGCAGGGATGTGAGGTGCTGGTGGGCAGCCCATGGCTGTAGCCTGTGGCTCAGGTTAAACTCCTCCCTACAGTGTGTTCTGCTGTGGATCTTTGTGCAGCCCAGCTACCAAAAGCAGCTGTGTAGCTGGTGTTTGCTGGCCAAGGAGAGTATGGCTGAAACTGTTTGGCAGTGTGTTGTTTTGGGCTAGAAATATACTTTATCGGGTGTTTCGCATCAAGATTTGGGTGGGAAAAAGTAGACCTCATCTCCTGATTTAAAGGGCAGGTGTCTGCCAAGGAATGCAGGAACCTCCCTTGGAATGGAAAATGTGACCCTCTTCCCGCCAAATTATTATAACTTGGAAATGAAGGGCCTTTCAGGCAAAGATATGCGAAAAGCAGTAACAGTTCTTCCCTGGTGTGTGTGTGTTTAACGGGGCGAACAAAGCTCCCCAGCGGCAGCCGGGCNAATGACGGCGGGCAGGGAGGGGAGGGGAGCGGGGCAGGCGGGCTCGGCCTCCGCAGGGCAAAGGGGCAGCGCAGCAGCAGCCTGGAGCGGCGCTGGGATGGGGCAGGGGCACGCACCCCACAGGGCAAACAAAGCGTAGCACTAAGCCCTGAGCAGGGGCAGAGGTGGAAGCAGCAGGTGGCCCTGGCAGGTGCTGGGTCAGGCAAAAGCATAGCAAAAACCCAAAGCAGCAGCAAAAAGTGGCTGGGGCCATGCAGCAGCAGCAGCCAGGTTCCCGCAAGCAGCCGGGAGAAGCTCCCTCGGAGGGGCTCTGCGCCTGGGTTTTCCTCTGGGGCACCCCAGGAGATGGTGAGGCCCTTTTCCAGTGAGGTCGGGTGTTGGATAAGGTCCCAGTTCAACAGCTGCTCGATGCAGCAGGAGAAGCATTGGGAGAACAAAAGCACTGTACTGACAGCAAATCCTCTGGGCAGTCAGGGTCCCTCACCAAACCCCACCTGTCTCCACCTCAGTGTCAAGAGGGAGCGAGGAGCCCAGCCCCTCACCCCCCAGCCAAAATCTCAGGGTATCTCTGCCCTTCCCAAGGGAAAACCCCTCAGCTGAGAGTAGCCAGCTGCACCCTTCCTCCTCCTTCTCCTCCCATCCACATCTTTTGTTCCCTTAAGTATCAGTTGTTTTCTCCTAGGCAACAAATAGGAGAAAATTCCCCGAGAGAAAGAAAGGAAAATCCTAACCTCTGACACCTCAGTGTGTCTCAGGGTAGCCTCAGGTGTTTCTGGCTTCTTGTCTCGAGAAGTATTTGTGAAATCATCATTTTTTTTCCCTGAAAAGAGCAGATTTCTGCCCCTTTCCTCACCTTGTGATAAGGGATAGGCTTCGGGAGCAGCAGTGCCTCTGGCTTTGCTTAGCTTATCCTTGGAACATCCTTATACTTTTACTTCCTGGTGTTTCAGCTCTCAGATGATTAGGAGGAGAAGGCGAGTTTCACTTCATTGACATATTGGTGCACTTCTGTTGAAAAAGAGGATACCTCAGTCTGGGCAGGGTCATCTGTGACTGTACGCTTGAATATGATTTTGCCTCAATGCTGTCTGATTCAGGCCCTCTCCTGCAAAGCAGGGACTGGATGCCTTTTTTGCCTCATGCTACAGTGTGGAGGTGGGAACCCTGCAACTTCTGAAACTTGAGGATCATATAAAATTATATAGGAGTGAGCTGGGTGAACACCAGCATCCCCTTGTGTGATTGCTGATCAGCAAACAAGGGGATGTTTTGGGCATTGGGCAGTTCATCATTTCCTATAACTTCAGAGTGAATTAATAAAATATGAATATCGATCTAATATCGATATCCAACTGTGATGGAGCAAGACTCTCTAACAGTTTAGTTAGAAAGTGTATGTGGAATAGCTCCCTAATATGCCCTGCGAAGTTTACAGGTGATTACAAAGCCTTTTATTTACAAAAGTGTTGAATACACAAAATACAAATGCATATTCATACCCCTGTCACTTCCTCTTCTCCGCTTCATATGCTAATTGGCAAGAAGGCTATTAAGCATGCGTGGTTTGTTCCCTGAAATGAGTCGGTGGTCTTTTCTGAGGAGGGGTCTTCTGAGGACGAAGTAAAATAAGTCTTCCTTGTTCTAACCTTTCTACTTTTTCAATGTATACGTGACAGACGAATCCTCAGTAGAATTTACAGTTTCCCATGTTCTATCTGTTTCCTAGCAAGGGGAAGATTGGCTTTTGTTTTGTATTCTTGAGATCTATTTATCACATTTTGTTTTTCATTACAAGGATAGCTTACACAAACAAAATTGACAAGCAATGAATTACCAGATCCAGGGTAGCTTATCTGAAATCTGGCTTCTGTTAACTACTGGTAAAGCTTATCTATTCATTTTAGCTAACTCAGCAACATCTACTTTAACTATGATCTTAACTCTCCTAAAATCATTAATTCCTCAAAATTAACATTTCAAGAGGATATTACTGTCAGTGTCGATAGCTGCAAAAATGATGGAAGATTTATGTATCATATTGTGCATTCAGACCTGATGAGACCTGATAAACTTTCTAAATTTTCTCTGCTTGTCTGGGCTGGGGTGGAGTGACTCACCCACTGAGGTTCAGCAATCCTGTGACCACATCCATTTGTAGACCTGGATGAAGTCTCCAAGTGATTCATCGCCTGGAAGAGGAGCTGGCTGATCCTGGCACTTATCCCATCTTCGGCAGAAGATGAATTTGGTCCGTGGGGCTCCTTCCTCTGGCGCTGGAGCAGATGTGTGTGATTTGGTCTGAGAGTGGCAGCTGCAGTCAGCTGTGAGCATTACCCACCTGCACTCCAGATGTGCACCAGCCCCAGTGGCATCTCTGAGACCTCTGTGAAGGATGCAGCCACTGCTGCTTCACCACTTGCAGGCTGGCAGCAAGAGCTCACCTCCTCCTGCTACAGTATGGCTTTGCTTGTTTCTGCACTGATTTCCCCCACTTTGAGTAGGCGCAGACAAGTGAAATGTTTCTGACTCAATGAGGTATGGGAATCTGTGAGCCTTAATACCATCTGTGGCCTTAGGCTGTCACTTCCTAACAAGTGTTAATTTAGTCATGCTCTCGGCTCTCACTTTGCCCCCACGTAAGTATTTTGGTGGGAGAAACACTGCAAAATGTGTTCACTCACCCATGCCTGCAGGTTGGAGGCAGTTGCTGGCTGTGTCCCCAGCCTGCAGGATGTCACCATGCTAATACGGAGCCAAATCTGGCTCTTGTGGGTGTGAGAGATGAGGTAATATTTTGCTGCAGCCAAAAGGTTGTTAGGTAAAAGAATGAAAGTTGCTGGTTCTATGTGTTGTTACACATAGATAACTAGATCTGTTCCAGTTAATTTCTTGGGTGTTGCTGTGAGCTGGGAGAGGGGTAGGGTTGAAGACCTGATCAAAAAGAAGTAGGATGAGAGGGGAGGGGACTCAAAAGTAGATAGAGAGATGTAATTTCCTGAGTACCCATCTGATGGGAAAGGGGACAGGGAGCCCCCTGGCCAGGAAAGGGTATAGAAAGTTGACATTTTGTTGGAGGGTGTGTGTGTTCAGCTCATGGAGGGGAGAAGCACATGGCTGGCTTAGCTGAATCAGTACAAACAGTTTTCTTTTGCTTTGAGGACTTTGTCCCCATTGTTATAGATGGGTAATATCTTGCAATTAGGGGATGAATATTGTGTGTATGTGAAGAGAAGTTTTATTGATGTATGGTTACGTTATTGGGGTTGTCGTTTGGCAGTCCCCTGCTGTCCCACAGCCCCCTTGCCCCCCTCTGTGCTGTTGCCACTGGACAGCCTTTTGGTCATCAGGGACATGTGCAGGGAGGGAGTGTCCATGTGTCCCTTGCACGGGGCAGCTGCGATGGGGAAAGCTTGCTGCATGACAACGCCTCACCTCCAGCCAAGTTGCAAGAAAATCTCCACTGACGGACAAGGAAGAGCTGACTGGCAGACTCTGGGAGGGGCCGGGGTAGCCTGATGCAACACCAGGGGTGGAAAAGGCAGAGCAGCCATGTTGTGAGCAAGCACGTGGCAGATGGTCGCGCATTCCCAGCGCACTGCCCCTTTTCCTTATTCCATCCTTTGGTGTATTTGTTAAAGTTTAATAAACCTTTGAAAATTTTAAAAGTGAGAGGCCGTTTCTCACACCATTTAAATTGTATCTAAAAGTTAGTTTGTTTTTAACACAGGTGTTCTTCTTTACCCTGCAAGGGCTTAGTGTGTTTCCAGCATGGCTCTCTCCAGCTCCTCTTATCAGCCAGGAACACATGCTTTTGTTCTGGATGCGCTGGTTACAATTGGATCCCACCTTCTCTTGCAGCTCAGCCTCTCACAGGGGTTGCTCCAGCTCAACTTAGAAGGAGGGAGCTGTTTCAAATTAGCAAAGAGTCTGAGGTAATTGAGCTCCTATTAATGTAGTTTTACCCCTGCCAAAATAAATTACAGAAACCTTTTAGCAAGCCCACAGGCCAGCTGAGGCTCTGCTCACTGACCATGGGCTCTGTAGCAGTGTGTTTTATAATCTGTGTTGTATGTTAATTTGTGTTTCAGTCCATGTACCCCCATTGTTACACATTTTTGGTTGTACCACTTCATTCACCCCCCCACAGTCACGTACCCATTCCCTACTCCCCTCCTCCAGGGACGTGTCTGTCAGCCCAGGGGTCCGTCCCTGCTGCTGGAAAGCCCCTGAAGGGCATCGAGTGATGGCTGCAGCCAGAGGGGTCTCCCTCCCTTTTAGGGAGATTGGCCCCCCCTAGGTGTCCCTCACCCCTCGGGCTACTCCCTGCTTTACCCTGGTTGGTGAATCCCTGATCTCCTTCCCTTCCTCCCACCTCAGCATAAAAATCCTGTCCTTCCTTTGTTCTGGGCTCTGCCATGAAAAGACCTTGAGGTGAAAAGGTCCCGTTAGGGGCCCAAATAAACTCGTGTGCCAACCCCTGTGCAGAGCCCTCCTTCTCTCTCTCACCTTCGTCGCCTCAGCCCTGGGGCCAGTGCCGTGAGTTGGGTCTGCTGAGAACCCCCAGGATCAGCCCGGTCTGCGTGGCACAGAGCTGTACCTGCTGCTGCCTGTGCCAGGGTTAGCCCGGGCTGGCAGAGTGGGCACTCGGAGAGGCACCAGTGACAGGACTCTTCATACACAGAGAACCAGCTGGGTACAGTAGGCTGGTCTGGCACATTTTTGGGCACTGTCACTATGTGGAAATGTTGTACTACGTCACATTCAAGCAAGAAAGAGTTTGTACATCACATAGTTCATTTAAAATAAACTATTTCTGCATTGACATGTTGCCTAGAAATTCAGACTGCTTAATGACTCAGGTTTGTACCTGAGTAAGACAAGCATCTGAATTGTTACACGCTCTTGGCTTTGAATTTTCCCTCCCACAAGAGCTGCCCTGTGACTGCACTGCCCATGACAGATGAGCACTGACAAAAAGCCCTTTGAGTCAGAAGCTTTGCACAGGCTGCATTCATGTGGTTTTCATCTCTGTGTTTTGCTCTGAGTAAATGATAGCTTGGATTTTCAAGACAATTAGCCTGGGTTTACTGACAGGAAAGAGGAAATGGCAAGCTGGAGTTGGTTTTGAAGTGGTACAGAGGAAACATTTGTAGAACTTTGGGTGTATTTAAACGTGGAGGGGAGCAGCCATGGACTGCATCCCTGCTGAGCAGAACCACATCTTGGAGCACCAAGGGCCATTACAGCAGTGAGTAATGTGTCCAAGGACTGACCAGAACCCCATGGCAACACTCACAGGAATGGAGTCATAGCTAATGGAAGCTTTTGCCAGAGTGCAAAGTAATATTCCCAACCTTGTTAGTTGTGATTTGTGCCTAGTGGCCCCAGGCAGCCAAATCAAGGTGTCAAGCAAAGGTGTCAAGGAGAATCACCCCTGTGAGTACCAGACCTTTGTTACTGCAAACGATTTAATGAAGAAATGCCATTTTAAAATTATATCCGGAAGCCACAAATTCGAAGCTCCAGACAGATCAGAAGCGTCTTACTAACCCTCGTGAAATCAGTGCCTCTTTTTGACACTTGGCATTCGGTTCTGCCAAGGTGCTGCTCTGGCTGGTTGCACTTTTATGCCTTTCAGAAATAGCAGTTCTGAGTTCAGGAAGTCTGAAATGTGTCTTGTACCCAGCTGGGAAGTTGGATTTTACAAACTCAAGTCTGGAGCAGGACTGGGTGTTCCCAGGAGAGCTCCTCTGCCTCATCTCTCCTGGGTATTTTAGTCCAAGATTTGGCTTCAGTTTCCAGCACTGCCCTGGTCCTGCCATCCTGATGGGATGCTGCCACATGGGGTTTGTCTCACACAGTGCCAGGTGCCTACTTAGGGAGGAGGAAGGATGCAGACATTGATGAAACAGCAAATAGCTTGGAAAATACCTGTCCCTCCATTAGATCAGAAAAGGCACAATCAGGCTGGAGTGAACAAGTGCACAGTGTTCCACCTAACTTTGAACAAACCCTTTCCTCACTTTTCATGGCTGTTCTGTGGCACCTGTTTTTTACTGAACCAGCATAAAAACTACTTGAAGAGCTGACAGCAGATAAAACAGGCCAGGAAGATTTTTGTTTCTAAGATTTCTTGCCTAAAGGCAGGACAACATGGGATGTTGCTGCATGAAGAAACCACCATCAGGCACTGAATGTTCTCTAGGAAATGCACAGCTCTGGAGCTCGATATACAGATAAAGACGACTGCATCTTCCACCCTATCAGTTACCCGTGGCACAACTGGGCACTTCTCAGTTTCAAGACCTGGGTGTGTGGAGCCAATTGTGCAAGCGAGGTGATTGGGGGGGGTTGGATAACACCCAGTGAGCCTAGCAGGGCTGAGCTGCTGCACTTCACGGTTCAGGAGGGGCTCTGTCCTGTGAACCCACCCAGAGCTGCCCCAGCAGCACTGTGCTAATTCTGCTTTTCTTCTAAATATTTCTCAGGTTAAATCCCTTACATGTCCTATACTAAAGAGAAGGCCCAGAAATCCCTTTCTCAAAGAAAGGATTTACCCAGCCATGCTTATGTGATCAGAAAAACTTCCTGAACTATTAATACATAACAGCCCCTGTTAGCTGGACACTTGACCTATCTAAGTTCTGTTTGTAAAGTTACAATGAGTTTGCGGTTTGGGTTTAATCCTATGGGAAATTATAACTTGGGAAATTTCAAAGACAGCACTGTTGATGACTTCCCCTTGACCAGGCTTGACCATGGCTGGCTCTGAAGCCACCCTTGAGGTGTCCCCTGCTTGTCCTCTGTATGTGCCACCAGCTCGTGCTCAGGCTGCCACGTAGCTGCATGTGTGGCTCAAGAACTGTGTGGGGAACTTGGAGGCTGATCCTGTACAGCTGGGCCAGCTGCTGGCCAAAGCAACCAGAATAGTGTGAGAAGGAGCATTTGGAGCTTGGGAGAGAGAAATTAATGGAATCATTCAGCTGGAAGGGACCTTCAGCAATCATCTAGTCCAACTGCTTGGCCACTCCAGGACTGAATTGTTTCCTGGAACTTCCCTTAATCAACAAAAACATATTTGTTAAAAAACCCCAAACAAAACCAAACAAACAAGGAACCAAAAAAAGTTTAAAAATATGCCAAGTGTTAGGAAAACAAACTCCTTTTTAATAAAATGCTGATTTCTCACTTGTGAGTGATGCTTATCCCTTAAGTGCCTTTGAAGGGCCCATGCAGTGCTTGGCAGTTGGGGCAGCAGCCAGCTTGTTGTGGTGGCCCCGAGCCACAGCTGGGTGAAAGGACAAAGTGATTGTTGTGGATTCCAAAACTGAAAAAAAGTTATTTTCCACAGAACAAGACAAAGTATCAAATAGTTGTGCTCACTCTACACAATAAGTTGATGCAATATGCTTTGGAGAGGGGCAGGAGAAACAAGTGACCTTGTTTCCATGGTGTGTTACCTGGAGTAAATGGAGGATATTTTACACGTCTAGAAGCTTTTATAACTCACAGTGGAGTTTCCCTGAGCTGAAGAGGCTGTGGGTGGGATCTGAGGCACCTTGCAGTGGAAGCACAACTGGGACCTCTGTTACTCAGCACATCAAAGCAAAGCAGAGTGAAGTGAGCCTAAGGAGTCTAACTTCTTTGAGAGCACTGCTCACCTGCCAGGTGGACCCTGCGGTTGGCTTGATTTGTTACCAACGAAAAAATTTTTAACCCCTCTGACAAAAGTAAATTATTCAGAGACAAAGTAATATGGTGTGAAGGGACAGTACATGGTGAAGGAGCTTTCCACAGGGCTGAGAGAGGAAGCTCTGCTCTTCTTCAAGAGCTTAGTCCTGTCCTTTCCCAGTCCTGTTGTTTGCTGCAGGCTGGTAGCTCTAAGCCAGGCCAGGGTTTACATGGGAAAACTGGAACTAATATTTCATCATAATGGGTTGGAAATTAAAATGGAATTTTTCTATCGAGTTTTAACTGTTTGTTAGCACAACCGAGATCTGCACCAGATGAGAAGCAGCACCTGTACAAACTGCTGGGAACCAGCTTTGATGCTTGTTAAAGCTGGGCCTGATGGTGGTGGTGTTTTAAGGGAGAGCAGCTGTGCAGCTTCTGCAAGTGTCAATCGTGGACAAAGCTTTCCACCTGACCATCACCTCCAGGTGTGTAACTACCTGCTATGGGCATTGTTAAATTGATCAGCTAGAGCTTAAGCTCTGCAAAGAAATAATGTTGGCTCTAGGGCTACTGGTTAGTGCTCAGCATTGCATTTTAATGCCTTTTCACTTAACTGAAAGGTGCTGCTGTAACTGGAAAGCCGCACTGACAGAAGAGCTGCTTGGTAGGGATGTATTCTCTAGAACTGAGAGGCTCTGTGAGTAACAACTGGATAAAGGAGGTTTCTGATGATTGATTTGAATCCTAGTGAGATCACAGAATGAGAAGCTCATTTGAGCTCCAGGAAATCATGTTATACTTTCTGCTGGATTGCCAGTCTGCAAACCACACCTATGGGCCTGAGCCTGCCCTGCATTCACAGCCTGGCAGAGGCTGGGAACCAGGTGGACACTGCAGTGAGATCCCCTGCTCTCAGCTGTGTGGTTTGGGGAGGCAGGACCCACGTCTGGGATGCAGAGTGCCTCATCCAGGGTTATCCATCCCCAACCTTCCTGCAGCACTCCATTCATGTCAAAAACTGAAGTAGGCTTATTTTCATTTCAGTTTATGTGCTTTTGGGGAATGAATTCTGGATGAAGCAGGAAGTGGGGGTGCAGCAATGACCACTGCCTGTGCTCAGCTCGCACCACATCAACCACGGCTTTATCTCACCCCTCCATCTCAGGGAGGGAAGTCTCAGTCTATCACAGGTCTATCACAGTCTATGTTTTATTTTCTACCTTTCTTTAAAACTTTTCTAAAGCTAAAACACCTTTTAAACCTCTTTCATTACATGCTGTCAAAGATCACAGGTGACTCTGTTCTGAGTAACACCTTGGCAAGAAAAAAGAAGCAATAAGGTAAGCTTATTCCCAGGGTGTACTTCGGGAATTACCAGATACATCCAGTAGCCTTCTGGCCACCAGAAAAACAATTTGTACCTCTGCCTCTAGCTGTTGGATTTTTTCCACAATTTATTTGATGTATGTAATTTTTTTGAGAGTAACATTTAAGTTCAGGAGGAGCAACCATTGTGATACATTTCAATTTGCCAGAAGGTTCTGGGGGAAACTGTGACTTTTCAAGGCTAATGTGTCTGGATTTATGTAGAGTGGATCCATGCTGACTCAGTAGGGAGGTGGATGGGATCTGCTTCCTGCTTCTCTGCAAGCAGGATTGCTCAGTTCAGGAGAGAGGGATGATGCTGTTATAGATAGCAGAGGAAGGCAGGGACGGGGCTTTCCCATTCTTTCTGTTGTTTGCTCATGGGAGGTGGTTAAAAGTGCACTCAGGTCCCTCCAGCATTCTGTCCTGTACCAAAGTTTAGATCCTGTTGTGAAGGCAGAGAAGAAACATTTAATTGCAAGTAATAAAAATATAAAGTCCTTGCATGTGAAGTGTTTCACAGATAAAATAGTCTTCAAGACACGCGAGCCCAGTACTTATGGAAGTTATTAGAACACATATTGTGCTGCTGCCAAGAATATTAGATCCAGATTTCTTTTTTTTTCCATTGCCTTTGAGAGTATTTAGAGAATTGCACTTAAGAAGTTTCGAAGTCTGGATGAAGATTCAAATAACTTAGGAAATCGTACATAGAGAATTAGGATTGGTTCAGGATTGTTTCTGACCAGAATCAGATGGAGTTTCTGTTGGTCTTACATCTTTGGGAAATTAATTCTTTTATACCTTTTACATAAGGCTACAGTCAGTGATAACCAGACTTATAGTCTATAGATTGTTGATGTGCTGTTAGCTCAAACAAATTATTTAATACTTGCCATTTCTTCCACTGACTTTTTTATATGAGTTTTAAAAATGATTTTCCATTCTGTCCTGTAGTTAGTTCTATTATTGTTATTATTGTTAGTGAAGGTTATGGTTTATTTTAATAAGAATATATTCTTTGCCTGCTCACAGCATGGGTGGCTCAAGGATGTGGTTAACAGCTGTTTGTATCTTAAAGCACAAAAAAAGGGTTTCAAATATTTCAGCTATGATAAACAGGTACTGTAGCCTCAGTGCATGGTTTATTTCCCCCTCTGATAAAGTCATGGGAAGAATTTACATGCTGAAGTTATCTGCCTGTGTTTCCTCAGGGTCAAATCCTGCAGGTTAAACTTGTGCAAGTCCTCTCATAACTTCACATTGATGGATGATATCAGGAATCATCCTAAATTATGTGTCTTCTTCTTTCTATAGGAGCATTTGCATTAAGTATAGGCTTCATCAGAGTATTTTTAAAAGCTTTGCTCAGGTTTGGTTGTTTTATCAATATACATACTCTGGTACCTGAAAGAACACCAGCGTCCTGGTATATCATTTTTTATGCTTGTTTATAAGCTTTGCTGGGTTGTTTCATCTTGTAAAACATGAGGAATAACTGAGCATGGCTTTGACCTTGAGGACTTTATGTGAGAGGGCAACATGGGTGCAGGAAACATGAGAAATAAATGCATTCATAAAGGTGGCAAGGAAAATGCTGCTGCTGCCTACCCAATTTTAAAGGTCAGATTTTAATTCTAATCTGGTTTCCTTTGCTGCATTTCCTTGATGCAAGGGCTGCAAGTAGATATATGGAAAAGTAAATATTTATACAGGGGGAGTGACCTGAATTTAAGAGTGGGTATAGTAAGAGTATGAGTAGGTGGCTAGGGGTTTTTTCCTCCTTTTTTATGAACTTAAAAAACCAAATATGAGTCATGCTGGGTGTGCTACAGGACTTTCTGATAAAGTCAGTGGAATACTAAGCCCAAATGTCATGCTTGGGATTTTAAAAGTTAAACTGAATTACATTGAGATTAAACCTTGGAGGAGCTGCTGGAGTAGATGGGTGCTCAGCAGCAAAACGCAACTGTATCTCAGCCAACCTGACCACAGGCAGTAATAAAAAGATGTTCTCTGGCAAGAGCTCCTTAAAATCATGGACTTCAGCAAAATAAATACCTTCCTGATGATAATGTGACTCTTCTGTTTACCATCCCAGTTCAAACACTTACTGGTGTAATATCTCTTATTCTGTGGGGTTTTGTGGAACCCTTAGGGTGTGTATGAACAAGGCTGGCTCCAGAAGATTTTGTGGGCTAATCTGTTCTTTCTCATAAGGTTGGACAGGAGCACTTTGGTCATCTGTAGGGTTCATGAAACTGAACTAAGTGCTCTTCAATATCTTTCTATTTTTTAAACTGGGTTGTGCTTGGAAATGGTTGGGCAGGGGAGGGAGCTGCATGTCCTTGAGAAAGACCGGGGGGGCAAAGGTGAGATCACAGATACAAATCATTAAACAGTGACTTTGAGAAAGAAACACACTAGGCTTAAACCAAATCACTTTTAAACTGGGTATCTTCCAATATTTTTCAAAGTCCTCTGGCAGTTGAGGTGAGGCTGAATATAAGAGCAAATTCATGTATTACTCAGCAATTGCTCTGAGTGGAAGGCCAGGAGTTGGTTGCATTTACTGTATGAGCTGTGAAGAATTTCAGGACAGCAATTCAGCAGGTTTGTTTCTTTGTGTAGGTCCCATCCTTTCTCACACAACCACAGAAACTCATCTTTCACATGGCTGTGTGAATATGGCCCTACAGAACCCTACTGTGATTCAGGTGATGCTGGAATCTCAGATGTTTTCACAGGCTTTGAGCTTTCCCAGTTCATCATTTTGTTTCAGTTTTCAAGGTTCTCTGTGATGTTGGAGTTTCCGGAGTGCTTATCTTGCCTAGGAGGCAAAAAGATGCAGAGAGCTACAGCAAGACCTGTACCACCCCATCACCACTGCTGTTTTAACCTGGGGATGCCTGATGGTTCAGGGCTTGCTAAGCATGATAGAAAGCCCCTTATGCTGGGACTGCAGCATGACAATAGGTCAGATATTTTTCTCCACATGCCTGATAAATGCTGTGTCTCTTTATTCCTCTTACCACTATTTTATCAGCTGCAAAAATTAGTTCTGATGGTCCAATCTAGATTGGATATTGGTTAGTGATCCAGACATGATAGGAGATGGTGCAAACCTTCTGGCTTGTCTGTATGAATTACGACGTTTACACATGTGATAAATCATACTGCCATAACAAGGAATTTCCATGGTTGTTAGCGGCTTCAGCATCAATCCTTGTTCAAAACTCACCAGCCTTTGATAGGCTGTGAGTGGGTGTGGTGAAGCTTGTTCAGTGGTAGCAAAGGTGGAAGCACCAAGGTAAGATTCATCAATCAAACAGATATCTGTCATATTTCAGAGTTAGAAAACCAACTGATGACTCCATTATGTTTTATCACAGTAGTTTCAAATTTGGGTCCAGCCTTTTTCTGTACTTAGAAGAGCTATGGATTTTTACCTGCTGTCAGTTAGATTTGTTATTATACAAGCCAATTGTCTTTTGGCTGAATTTTATGTCAAATTGTAGTTCTGTCTGTACTTAGAGAAGTCTGGATTGCCCCATCTTTTCTAATTGTGAGGACAAAACCCTTGAAATCTGTGGTGCCTCTGAATTACATGGGAACAGGTATCAGCAACCCTTGGGAGACCCATCACCCGTGACCTTTTCTGTCTGTTATCTTGATGTTGTTATTGAAGACTAGGAGTACTGGTATTTCCATGACTAGAATTGACCTGAACTACTACCTTGAGATAGTCTGCATTTTTAAAAACTTCTTCCCATTTAACTCTCTGCCTAAGACTTTTTCAAAAATACAGATATATAGCAGAAAAACAGCATTTGGCATCCAGTTTGATTTACACAGAGCTCTGTGAGGCCTTGTGCAAGGAATATTATGCTCAGTATCTTTCTTAAGGCATGGGATTCAGCACCAGTTTGGATCTAGTCATAAGCTGTACAAATTCTGTATAGTGAAAAAATGTGAGCAATTCAAAGCAAAGTCTGTTCGGTGCATTAGGAGAAGACGCTGCAGCCGCAGTAGCAGCACATAGGACCTCAAGGTTTATTAAGTTAGGTTCATGTTAAAGCTCATTGTAAAGCAGTGGAAACTAGAAGCATGAATTTTGTGCTGGGGATTAAAGCACGTGGAATTGTGGTGTTGGGTCTCTTCCACCCTCCTGGGTGGTGGATCTCCTGGTCTGTGGGTCACTGGTTTTCTGTTCCTTTGTGCAATCCTCCCCATACATCCATCCTTATACCATAAAACTCTAGTGACATAAGACCCCTCACATTTGATAGCTGCATGTAGGCACACAGTTTGTGATGAGTGGGAGCAGGGTGTGGCTGAGCTTTGTCCCTAAGGGGCTATAACTGTGTAAGACAGGTGAACAGAATTGAAGGCAAAGGAACTTGGAATGCTGGGGTGTATGACTGATCACAAAAGGTTAGAGTGGGCACACGTGTAATGCATGTAAGATGAAGGCTATGAAGGGCTGTACTGAAAGACAATGAAGTGCTGATGCTTGGAACTTTCTTCGGCATCAGCTGTACCTTCTCCATCAATGGCACAAAATAAACAATGACACTTGGCCATGCTTGTTATACAAAGCTTTAATTGCTGTGTATCGTTTTAATTTGCCTCCTTGCATTAGCCATCAAAAGTTAACATTAATTAGTATCAGAATATTTGCATTAATATGTCATGGTGGGACATGAAATATATTGACTCTATATAGATGTCAGAAGAGAAGGAAGGCTTTATTTACAATCCCAAAAGTTTCTTTTATAAAATGCTGCTCTAAAAAGGTCTATTATTGGTCCATCGGACTGACACTTCTCTCATTGATTAAGTAATAGGAAACAACCCCTGGGGACAGTTGTTATGGGAAAGGGAACACTGTTTACTGAACCTGTTTTGAGAAACGGAGGGAGATGTTTTGAAAAGAGAAACTGTTGACAGCTTTCCCTTGGGAAAGGAGCTAGCAATAGTTAGCAAGCTAAAATTCAGGCTCAGAAATGTTGAGCCCACATTAATATGCAGAGAATCTACTTTATAACAGCCATATCTCCCCCTCCCCTTCCCAGCCAACCCCTCACTGCCTGGGCGGTTCTTCCCTAGCCCAAGGCTCGGCAGGATTTTCAGGGGTAATGGCAGCTGCATTTGCCATCCAGGTACAAACCCGACTCGCTTCCCCCAATGCTGCTGCAGTTCTGCTTCTCATTGACCCATCTCAAGAATTCCTGCAGACTCTCTTTAAATTTTGGGAATGTAGTGTTTGCATTCAAGCAGCTCTTGTTGTTGAATGAAGAGTTCTAAGACCAAAAAGGAGGTAGTGATGCATGAGTTACAGATGCTGCACATTCTAAGCTGTTCTTCACACACCCCAAATCATTTCACACATTTCTTTAGTCATTAGCTATTTCTCTTTGACTTTCACAGTACTGCAGACTTTTCTGTGTTTATTTGGGGGGGGGTAGAGGAGTCATCTGCCAATCTGGAAGAAGGTCAAAAACATTCCTCTCGCAATACCTAATCCTGGGGACTGTGAGGAAGTGTGGGACCCTGGCTGGGTCCCAGCACAATCCCAGCTGCAGTAGAGTGGATCACTTGTTGGTTGGATGACAGACTTAGACATGGCTTGTTCTGCAGCTGCAATAGATAGAAAATTGACGCTTCTCTGTTGCTGGGGATTTACCTAAACAGAGTTATTGTTGGAAATTCAGCCACTGGTCCATGCAAACCCTATTTTCTATCCCCTTATTTCTCTGTCTTTCTCTCTTTTGGATTCAAAAGGCAGATTCTTTCTCTGTAGTATTTCTGATCTGTTTTTTCTGCCATTAATTGTCTTGTTCTTCCAGAAGGACAAGCTGTGCAGGTCATTATTAATTGCACCAAGTAGATAATTGTCATTACTGCAGGTCTAACTGAGCCATATTGATATGGTCTTTGTAAGAATTAATTTGTGGGTGGGAGAGAAAGCTTGGTATCCTTCCCTGGGGCTGTAGCTGGTTCAAAGTTAATAAATGAGTGATAATATCTTTGATAAAATGTAAGAGTGGTAAATCACTTGGTTTTAAAAACTCTGGATAAATGGATAATTACAAGAAAATGTTTGAAACTCAAATAAAACAAATAGTAGAAACTTACCTCCAAAATGCAGCAGTTTTTTTCTAGCTTTTGCATACCTTTCTCCACTTTTTTCATGCACGTCAGAGTGGCAATCTTTTCTAGTCCATGAATAAATATTTCAGTGTTATTATGTGCACAGCTTAGTTTCTAGGAGAAAAAGGGAAATATATAGTGTTGTATTTTGCAACAAGAAAGTTTTTCTTTCTTAAAAGAACTGTTAATAAATCATATCGAATATGCTATTTTTCTCTGGAAATCTAAACTTCTTTCATTCTTTTTAGCATTTCCTTCCTTCTTGCCAGAAGTGTTATAAGGACAGTTTTCATAACTATCGTAGCTGGAAACTTTGAAATAAAAAGGGTCCAGTTTCTGCCAGTGGACGATGTGACCACATTGGGAATTTGATTCCATCTAAATCAGAGAGTGATTCATTTTGTCTTTGTTTTGGAAGTAGCACACTTAGAGGGAGCTACTTTAAACAATTTCTTTATATTTCCAGTCCTTTGAAGACCAGACTTTGCAATCACCAACAGAAATTTCTATGGAAAAATATTTAAAAGAACTGATAAAAATTGAGGTAGGGCGTAATTATTTTTAGGAGCAATTAGAATGGTTAGTGGACAGGTTCTCATAATCTTTTAAAAATAGGACATTGCATCAATATTTTGGGATGCCACTTACATCTGCAGCAATTACAGCTTGCTCTAAATGTCCTCAAACTTGCTAGGTCAGAGGTTACATTCCAAATTCCCTTTGGAGGCTCTAACTGAAAATAGTAGTATGGAAGCAGCAGGTTCTTACCTTTACGTGAAGCGGTGTGAGGAATCTCACCTGTAAACAATAGAAATCTGTTAGTCACAAACTGGAAATCATCTCAAAAAGTAAATCTGGTGTGAAGGAAGCAGGGAAATTATTTACATTTATCTGTTCATTTTCAGCCTCAAGCAAACAAAGCATTTCATCAATTAGCGAGTATTTAGTCTTGTTCAACAGATGAGGCATTTCCTTCTGAGAGAGAAAGTAACTGGACACCCCAGAGCTCAATAATAACAAGAATATGCGAGGATGCATTTTAAAGGTGTTAATTTGGGAGCTTGACCCCTGTTATCTGAAAAGGGCTTTGAATTCAAGCTCGTCTCTCTTGGAAGATTCAAAGCTGGCTTATATAGAGAAGATGAGTAAGTGCAGGATGTGATTACTATCTTATCTCATTCATACATCATTCAAATCAGACAACAACAACAACTTAAGCAGTTGAATTATCGGCATATCAGATTTGAGAAACTTCTATGATTACAGTTCTGGTAAATTTCCTAAAGCCTCTAACTTCAGAGCAATGCTTTAATACTAGAAAAAGTGATGTGTAAGGGCATGAATATAGTAAAAGAACATCAGAATAATCATAAAATCATAGAATGGTTTGGGTTGGAAGGACGTTAAAGTTTATCTTGATCCAACCTCCTGCCATGGCATGGGACACCTTCCACTAGACCAGGTTGCTTCAAGTCCTAACTAGCCTGAACTTGGACCCTTCCAGGGATGGGGCAGCCACAGCTTCTCTGGGCTACCTGTGCCAGGGCCTCACCACCCCAACAGGGAAGAATTTCTTCCTAACATCCAATCTAACCCTGCCCTCTGCCAGTTTGAAGCCATTCTCCTTTGTCCCATCAAGGAAAATATCTAAGGAAACTTGTTGTAATGCAGCCATGAAGAGGATTGCTTCCCCTCAGATAAGACTACATCTCATATTGCTGTAAATATTTGCAGTTCAACAATTTCAGCACCTCTGGAGCTAGTATCAGCTAAAGATGGAGCCAATAGGACCTAATTAATCATCTACATCCCTGCAGTGTGACTTGGATGAGCATGTGTGAGCAGGGGAGGACTATACAGGCATGTATAGCAGCCTTGCAAATCTGACTACTTTTCTGGAGTAAATATCGTCTCTTTGACCTGAAAAGAAAACAAAAGGCTGTTTGTTCACTGTAATTAGTAAGTGTGAGAGCCGGATTTTACCCTGGCATAATTAATTTGTATGACAATGCTGTGCAAATCTGCAGTCTCAGGTGGCAACTGCAGCTTCTCTTTCTCATGGGGCAGAGAATGTTTGCTTCTTCATTAATGATACTTGGGCCCTTATGTAACACTTCCCACAGGTAATGAGGTGACTTACATGGGGACATTGTTAGTAAGTGACTAGAGGGGCTGCAAGGACAGTGCAAGTCCTTGACCCATGCAAGTCAGGGGTGCTGTGTGGTGGGGCCCCGGCGTCCCACAGGAGGGGAGCTGGGGCACCCCCAGCTTTCAGAGTAACTGTGGTACTCCCGGCACAATCAGCTCAGAGCAGAGTGAACACAACAGGGAGTTCTCTTCCAAAGGGAATTCTCTTCCAAACATGAAGGCAGTGCAGCTCTAAAGCCAAAAGGGGTAATTTGTCCTATGCTAGGTAGCAATTAATGTTGCAGCCAATCAAAGAAGTGTCATCAAGTGTGAAGTTATTTCTGGCCACCAAGGAAAGGGAAATCACTCGTCATCAGCATTGGTGCCAACCATGCCTGGCAGTGCAAATGGGAGGTTTCGTAACCTTCCCCAGGATACCTGGGCTGCCTCACCTTGTTCTGTGCTCAGGAACAGCCCTGGCTCCAGCAGAGAGCTGGGAGGAATCCCTTGTTCAGTGCCAGAAGCAACGTGCTTGGCAAGTGCTCTTTGGGAAGGGTGAGGGAAGAGCCAAGGTCCCAACAAGAGCACTAAGCTTTGCCAATATCGTTGTCAGCCTGGGCCAGTTGGTATTAGGGTCTCTCCTAAATATTTCTCATACAGACCAGTTTCTATTCTAAGTATATATTTTATTTTTAATTTCATAGAAAATGTCTGACAAAGCACAGAGTTGGAAGATGGGTTTTCCCAGATTTGATTAGTGAGATTTTGTGTTGAGTCAGGGATATGTTTCCTTCTGTATAGTCTTCTAAATAATAATAATAATAATAACAATACTACTACTAATATGAATATTTGAGACTGGATGATGTTCTAAGTTCTTTGTCTGAGTATGTTTTGGGTTGTCCCTACTATAAAAACAAGACTGCATATTAGCCATGATCATGTTATTCCATGTTCATTTACCTGCTTTGCAAACTGAAGAAGTTATTTACATTGCTATTTGAAAGGTTCTCGTAGCAAAAAGCACATGGGAAATGGTTGTCATGCATGTACTTTCCAGCATGGCTTTCGTTCAGCTCTCTGATGAGAAGCCTGACTCTTTCTCTCAAAGAGCAACGTTTTAGTATCAGGCTGCTCTTAAGTCTGTTGTTGTCCAGACCCCCTCATTTCTCAACCAGACTGTGGCAAGACCAAGTAGATTTGGGCATCTCTTTTCAACTAACAACCTGAGGTAGAATAGATTAAAATGAGTTACCAAGATGAAAGTTTAAATGTGCTAAACTGGCCCACCAAAATGGTGAATGGTTTCTTCTTTGTAATGTTAAGTTGTAATTTGTAACTTCTAAGCAGTTGGCCTGTGGCATGCTCGCCTGAGAATTGCTGGCGATCGGGCCTGGGAGCTCCTGGATGTGAGTGTTGCAGCTCTGGTGATACAAGGGATGGGTGCGCCACTGGCTGGGGTGGGGCTGGGTTTGTCCAGTTGGGTGGAAAGCCTTATTTGAACTAGGATCATGCTGTCTTTGTCATCGTGTCTGCAAAGAGCCCTTGCAGGGGCATAACAAAAAACACTTTGCATTTTTTAAATAGAAAGGGGGAATTGTGACAGCTGCAGCTGCTCTGAAGCTGCACAGATAAATTTGGCCATAACAGAACCCCAACTCAACTAGCCTAGTTCATTAAAGAGTAGAAGTAAACAAGTCCCTGGGTGAGACAATGATAGGTTGGATTTGAACTCAAACCAGGAACCCCAGCCCATCCCATTCAGTCCTGAACGCAGACATCTAATGGCCAGTGAGCTGGCAGTGTTGAGACCCTGAGCAATCGTGTTCAAGCACGGGAATTTTGAACCCCCTATGAAAGGGGGTGTCCAGGAATAAACATTGGCTGTTGTTGCATGACCTTTGGTGTGTTCAGTGGTATGCCTGTCTCCAAAACTGCAACCAAACGTAGTAAGCTCATGCTCAGAGAGCAGCTCCATGGGCACAGGATGCATCTTTTGGTGACGCTGCAGTGGCCAGGTGTTGGTGCCAAGCCCTCATGCCTGCACTGACTCCGGCCCAAAGCCAGGCTTCTATAAGAAGCTGTGGGGCATGACAGAGTTGTTTTCCTTTCAACTCTTTCTGTAATGAGAGGTGAGAATCTGCTGTGCTTTATTAAACTCTTTTGATCTATAGGTTTTTATAAAAACATGTTTTATACTAAAAATACTCTAAACAGTACTGCTCATGTTTTTAACCAGCTGAAGAGTTTCAAGGATGTTTGCACGGCGAGTTTTCAGAAACTGGGATAAACAAGCAGAACACCTGATTTCTCAAAGTGGTGAAAAGTATTTGACATTAAAGTCCGAGAGTTCTACACCTAGTGGATGCCTTATCAGTGCGTTTGGGCACTGCAAGGGACCTGAAGCACACAAGCCTGTTTTCCGGCTCATTCAGAAAATAGCTCCTCTGAACTCTTCATTCACCTTTCTGTGACACCTCTGAGCTCTTTAGAGTAATACTGAGAAAAGATGATTAAAAACCTGAGCGAGTAACTCACAGGCAGCCCTTCTTTTTGTCGGTCTCCTCAGGCTGATGCCAGCGCTGTGGTGGAGGACGGGCCAGGGCTGCCACCTAGAGAACAGCCACTGCCACTTGCACACGCATCTTTGGGGCCCTCTTTTGGAGAAGAAACGCTCTCCAAACCTCGGCACAGCCGTTTGACTGTGGCAAACGCAGAAAGGAGGGGTCGCCTGCTCTGGGACTTATCCCAGCCTAAGGGCTGAGGGGTTGCCTGGAGGAGATGGATAACAGTGATAATAATTTTATTTGTATTTGAGCAAATGATTGGAAAGGCAGTGTCTGGGAATATGTGTGTCTGCTGTTCTTGAGCCTGTTCTATGGGAAATTTATTGTAGGATCATAGAATCACAGAATAATTTGGGTTGAAAGTGGCCTTAAAGCTGATTTAGTCCCAGTCTCCTGCCATGGGCAGGGACACCTGCCACTATCCCAGGTTGCTCCAAGCCCTGTCCAACCTGACCTTGGACACTTCCAGGGATGGGGTACCCCCAGCCTCTCAGGGCAGCCTGCTCCAGTGTCCCACCATTTTCTGATCTTCCCTCCTCACCATGAGGAATGCTCCACATCATTTCCCATTGTCCTGGCCCATTGCTTTGTCTCCCCCTCAGAAGATTTCTGCTGAAAAATGTAAAACTTTCTTTGGAAGAAAACTTCTTCTATGCTTTCCTCTCTGATCCCACAGGAACATGGCCCCTTCTCTCCTCAGAAGGTTAACTGTTCCTTGCTTTTGCGTCCAGTCCCAAATGAGAGAGCAGCTTTGCATGCAGTGTGTAAGACTGTGCTCCAGCTCCCCAAGGAGCTTTCAACCTTTGAGATGGAGGTCAGTACCAACCCTTTCAGACCTTCTTTTCAGCAGGCTGTGTACCAGTCTGGAGGTGTTGGGACTAGAATGTTCCCTCGGGTCCCCTGTGAGTCCTGTCATTACAGGAATTACAAGCTCCATCCCAAAGCACTGACATACCCAGGGTCACCTTCTTCCTGCTCTCTCACCCCCTCATGGGGTGGGCTGCTTTGACCTAAAGCCACTGAAAATATTGAAGTTGTATTTTTTGTGTTTTATATTTTTGTAGGTATTGGTTAATGTTTTATTCCTGACTATTTTGGGGTGGCAGAGAGATGATGACTGAACCTATTACTGGGTTGTGGTTTTTTTCCTGTTCATGTTTTTCCCTGTTTCTTTCTTCCCCCACACTCAAGAAGCTCCTCTTCAGGTGTTGTTACAGAAATGGGCTAATTTTTCAAGCTTGTGGGTTGCCTTAAGGGATGCCTGCAGATTCCAGCATGTATATCCCAGCCTCTTCAACCTGCAGATAATGTGGTGTTTGGGGTATCCCACAGGCACACCGTGGCTTGCACAGCCATTGCTCTGTGCTAAATTCTCCATAAATCATGTGTTTTAGGGAAATTCTTTGTAGGTGCTCTGTGATTCCTGCAAAAGTACATAAATATGATGGGCTAGGTTTGGATTGATCAGAGGGGAAGGTGTGTGTCCAACAACCCTGATGTCCCTGTTAGTTTCCCCATCAGAGCCCCCAAAAGGATTTTTTTTTCTGTTGGCTACATTTTGCTTTCTTCTGCGTGGATGAATCATCCTGAAATCAGCATATACAACTGGATGGAAAAGAGGAGGTGCTGGAGGGAAATCTCCATCAGTGAAGTGAAAGTGAAAGAAAGAAACTAAATCCTGTTTAGTTATTTCACTATATAATAGTGAAATATTTCAGTGCTACTTTTACCCAAATTTGAAAACACTAGTGGTATTAGGTGGTATCTATACCTAAGGATGGTGATTCTCTACACAATTTTTGTCATCCATCTATAGCCTATATAGTAAACTTAATGATTTCTGAATACCCCGCTGACACCGTACAGACCTCACTGGTCGGAGACATTCATTCAATCAATCAAAATTATTTTTAGATAGAGTGTTCCTTACCATAAATATATATTTATGTTTATAGTATAACATTTGTTCTAGAGATAATATATCAAATATTATGCAGTCTAGATCTTATATCTAAATCATATGTATCATCTTACATATTTTATATATTATATAATACAATATAGTTTTATATACAAAATGTATGTGTGCTTGTGTTATATGTGCTACAAAAAAAGCCAAACCTGCCAGTTCTATCTTTGTGCAGGAAATTTATTTTGCATAGATTTTGTTAGAGTTTGGGTACATTTCATAGAGTTCTGCATACAAGTTTCCCGAGTACTTAAACATAAAAAATGTACAAGTGTGTGCCAGCAGCACACAGCTGTAATGAGAACAGTCACACTTACACAATTTGCACTTCACATTTTTAACATTTTAAAATGATTGTCACTGCATTTGTGGCATAATAAGAGTCATCAGTTAAAAGAACTATTTAGGTAGAATTAAAAAAAGTGCATTCTTTTATAAGACTGTCCCCTGAAAGTGCCTCAGAACCTAGAGATGAGGTGGAGGTGCTGAGTGACATGGATTGCTCTGTCCCACAGGTTGGCCTTGCTCTGGCTCTGAAAGCACTTGGGTGATGCAGAGCTGAGCCCTGGGGTTGTGGCTTGGAGTAGCATGTAAAAGAAATAGTGTGACAACAACCCCAAACTAGATCCCCAGAGCAGCTCTTCTAAAGCAAATAATTATTGTATTTCTTCATTGTAAAAATAAATAATTTGAAGTTTGTCTAAATAAATAGAATAAATAAATAATAATAAAGATCCAAATAAATAACAGCTCCCAGTAGCACTGCTGGAAGGAGGATATGCTAAGCTCAGGTCTTCTGGCAATCTGGACAGGTGCCTCAAACTCCTTTGAAGATTAGTTTGTTTCCTCTGGAAGGGCATTGTGACCCAGGAACCTTAATAAATATTCCAAATTATTGAAAAAATCATAATCTTCCACTGCCATCCAGTGATGTTGCTTGAGGGCAGACTGAAAGGAGAAAAGTGAAAAGAATCAGGACATGGAAGTTACATTCTGTTCTCTGACTAGGTTTTTTTCCTTAATAATTAATTTTAAGACCACAGAGGCTCTCATGAAGACATTGGGGTTTGAATGGCCAAGGAATGTGTTACATGTCACACTTTGTGCAGCTGTTTCTCCAGCAGGGCTCCAGTCCCCACCCGCACCAGGGCATCTCCACTTGGTGATGGGCTTTGCCTTAGCAAGGAGACATTGTGAGGAGGTGACCAGAGCAGAGGAGGCGCTTGGGGCCATGGCCGAGTGCCAGCTCCTGGCTGGAAGCTGCTCCCAGTGCCACAAGACCAGGAGGCAGTGAGTGCTTTGGTCAGACACTTGTTCTCAGTGCAGCTGGGAGAAACCACAGAATCCTTTGTGGTCTTCTAAAACAGGAGGAAACAGCGGGCAGGGAATCAGTCCAAACATACCGTCCACCCAGTGCATGACTCTCCATAAGTCTGGATTTTCTGCAGGTTCAGAACTATGAGTTTCTGCTCCTTACTCTCTTTGCTGTTTTTTAGGGCTTCAATAAATCCTTCCAGATAGGTGGCTGCCTTCCCTCCTGGCTGCATCATGTTGTTCTGGAATAACAAAGTTTAGTAATTTTGTCTTTTCTGTACTGTATTCCTGGCAGAGAGTACATCACATTAATGCAATCAAAATGCTTGCTACAAGAAATAATCTTGCACGATTATTTGAGGCCAAAATTATATAAAAATTATTATAGGATTATGTAATAATCTGTAGAGTAGAGAAACAATTGTGTAAGCCAGTGCTTTCCTTCTGCTAAAGGCTGATGTTACCTTCAAAAGTTACACAGTGAGTCTGTGGAGGTGGAACTAGGCATGACTGGGCACCATTTTTTTTTTTATTGCCTCCTTAGTCGACTCAGGCATGGGAAGGCAGTGATCCTTAGGAGAATCTTTAAGCTCCAGCTTTGCTACCTGGGCTTTGCCTTTCCTGAAATTCCTCAGGAAATGCACTGCCGATGCCACTGCTGGCATTGGTCTCTAACAACATGGGTATTTTTTTACCCAAAAGGCAGGGAAACAGCTTGTTCCCCACTTTCCAATGGCAGTAAGGTACATGTCTCCATCTGGCTCTGGAAGACAGTCAGTTCTGATTGTCTACCAGTGAAAAGAGAGATAACCAATGCTGTCTGGGAGCCAGCTGTTCTGCACCGCTGTTCGGAAGGCAGAGCCCCGAGCACTGGTTTCAGGGAGATATTTGTTTGGTAACTCTGGAGGGAGGAGAGCCCTGCACGTGATCTCTCAGCACACATAACCCCACCATGGTGCTCCCAAAAAGCCAAAGGATGACTTGACTGCCTCTAAGACCTGACTTAAAAGCACAACAGCATCCTGAATGGTCTATAACAACATCTGCTTTCCCCTCCCTCTCAAAAAGCAGCGAGCCGCCCCACAAGCCCACAGCATTGCAAAGTGAACCACAGAGAGATCTTACCAGAGCCGTTATTTCACTGCTGGCCTGGAAGAGATTGGTAAAAGTCACATTAGCAAGTTCCCTGCTAACAGAGAAAATCAGATATGGGGCACAGGGAAAAATGGACCAACCTGAGAGCTTAGATTCCGAAGGAGTTCAATGGTTTCCTTGAAGAGGGCTCTGGCAGGGCAGGCTGTGCCTGTGGTGTGTGGTGCAGGGGACACCAGGCACAGCGCTGACAGCATGACCCCAAGCAAGCATAGCATTGTGGCAAAGGGGTTATGCTTCCCTCCTTGGGCTGGCTCATCTGCCTCCTGGCTGCCTCTTATATGTGCTGTGATGCAAGGAAGTGAATAATATCTCACCACAAAAATGCTCAGAGTGAAGGCGAGTAGTCACCTGTAGAATGGAAGCTGTTAGTTTCTTATCTGATTGAGGAAACTACATGTTTCTAAAATAAGGACTCCCCCAGAAGTTCAGTGGTAGCTATGTAATTCAGATATTTGAGCTATTCTGATTTTAAATGCTGGAGCATTTTTATGAAATATTGTCTAAAGATTCATGCAAAGTAACTAAATGCCTCTTGGATCTTTACATCCATGTTTGCCCTACTTATTGCAATTACATTAAATCATACTCTCACTCCTACTGATTAGTTCTCTGCCCTTGTTCTGTTCATTAGAACCCCATGGATTACTCAATGGTACCATGCTCAGACATGACAATTCCAAGACTCCTCCTGACACCATGCAGGGCTCGTGCTGGGAAGAGGGACCAGCCATGGACTGCTAGGGTAGCTCAGTGTCTTGGGGGAACAGAAAAGCAGCTCTTCTGCTCTTTTTAAGGAGCATTTGTCTGGTTTCTGTGCTCTCCTGAGGGGGTTTAAACCGTTTGGCTGGTATCTCATTTTATTTCACCTGCCGGAAGCTTGGCTGATGGGGTACATAGCACTGATGATTGATGAGGACCCTGACAGAATTGCTCCTCAAGCTGCAGGTGGGCTCTGGGGTAGCCACAGGGGTTCCTGGGTGTGCAGAGCCCTCTCCTGTCCCCTAGTCCCCCATCAGGGCTGCCTTTGACCCTGCTGCACAGCTCCTGTTCACTAGTCCTGATAGGAATGAACACCATGCCAGGATTACACCTCTAGGACATCAGGTCTTTACTATCCAAAACCTCGGAATGTTATGTTTACATGTTTTTGCTTTAATTTAAATTATGCTATTTCAATCCTGCAGGAGTTTCATTATGTAACTGGTATTCTTTAATGTGCATTAGGTTTTTTTGCCCTTAAAAAAACTCAAGTGATACATAGCTAGAGAGAGAGCTTTGTTTGTGCTTTTCCCCTGAGGCAAGGGCAGGTGACCCCCACACACAGGTGCCACCCAAGCTGCTGAGAGCCCAAATGCTGCTTTTTCCGCAGTCATGGCATTTTCCTACTGGTCCCTTAGCTGATGTTTCACAGAACACATAACTTCATTGGTTTCCTTGCATGATATTAATTAAATCAGAAGACACTGTCTTGTTAGCCAAAAACCAGGTTTTGGAGATGCTGCCAGGCTCTCCCCTGAGGAGCCACCTTGTTCAGTTTTTTGTTTCCAGTCATTTTGCTAATTGTTTGGTGAGTGAGGCATCTCCCCTGCTGTTCTCCACAGCTCAGCCTTCAGGAGGCTTTGCTGGATGAGCCACCCTGAAAGCAGCAGCCAGGTGTGGAACAGAATGTGCTCCCTTTCCTGCGTGCCCTGGATATGCTGGTATGACACCTAGGGTAGTTTTCCTGCCTTGCTGGAGTCACTCTGATATTCCCAATATTTCCCTGTAGTCAGAAGATTGGCTTTACTCCAGAGTTGAGGTTAACCCACTGTGTGTTACTTTAGTGGGGCAGCACCCATTGGAATGCTGTCTCTGCCTTGTGCTATCAAGAGATTTGCATCAATTCAGGCAGTGGTGAATACCAGTCTCTACGGTGCACATGTGGCTTCTTTTAAAAAAATCCCCTGATTCTTCTTATTTTCATGAGTTCATGAGTAGTGTGGACCCTTTCAATGAACCTGTGCATTGCACACCTCAGGAGGCAGAATTGCACCTGAGACTCAGGTGTTTGCCCCTATCTCTGGGTGGTTCAGGACTTTGCCTGTCCCTGGCACAGCAGTGGCTGTGGACATAAAATGGCAAGATTACAGCACGGTTTACAGGGAAGGAATGGATTGTATGTATTGACTCATAGAACCATAGAATGGGTTGGGTTGGAAGGGACCTTTAAAGGTCAGTTTGTTCCAACCCCGTGCAATAACCACAAGACCAGGTTGGTCAGTGCCCCACCTAACCTTCCCCTGTATGGATGGCTGTACCTGCTGGTAACATAAATTATAGCCAGGTTCTAAGTGCAGGCAATTTCTTCCCTTGGAAAAAGCAGTAGGAGCTAAGGCTGCAGCTAAACCTGTCGGTGAGCACTGGGGATTTTGCTTTTATCTCCAAAATATCTAAAGAAATGAGAGTTCCTGCAGAGAGGGCAGAAGGGAAAGGTGTGGGCAGGATGGACTTTTACTGCTGGAAAAAATGAATTGTGAAGCTGGGACTCCACCTTTCTCTCTTTATTCTTTTTAAAGCCGCTAATGACATACAAATACTTTCTTAGATTGCAGCCAGGGTGGAAAAAAAAAAAAGAGGTGATAAAACCAGAAAGGAAGATGGAACTTGTGGTCTACTCATGTACGCACTTTTAGCAGTCGATCTGACACACACCAACTCTTTTGCAAATATTCACTCAGAGGCAAAACTACTGCGACCACCCCGCTCCCCTCAAGGTTGTATCAGCACTGACCTTTCTTTCCTGTTCTGCACTGAGAGGATAACTGCTGTAGGAATCTGAGAGGGCTGCAGGGAATTTCCAGCCAGTGCTCATGCAGCAGCGCCTCCATCCAACTCCACCTCCACCAAAACATCCCACAAGGATTAGCACTGATGACATGTAAGTCACTGATATGATTTCAGTCCTAGGCAGAACCACATGAAATACTCATATCCTTGTCAGACATGGAATTAAATAAATGAACAGAAAATGGCCCAGCCCATTAGGAATGAACCAAAAGATTAACATAAAATTAACCAAAAAACTGAAAAGATAATAGAAAATTAACTGAAAACTAACAGAATTGTTCACTTTTCGAAACCTGGAGAGATGGTGAGCTTCAGTTTTATGAGCTGGGCTCTATGTAACTAAAGCAGAAATCTTGATGAGAAGTCTCAGCAATGGTACAGAGACTATTCTTCCCCTGTGAAGGATTTCGACAACTTCAGGTTCATCACCACATATGTGATCACTGTAAAATCATCACACCTATGTAACTTACCAGAATGGAAGTTCAGCCAGCTTAAGGGTGACACAAACTCTTGTGAGGCTTCCTGTCCTATCAGGGAGAAAGCAAACAGTTTTGAGAGTAGTTTTACTAATTTGTGACACTGTATCTCAAAGCTATCTTTCTTGCTGTCCTTCCTCTGTGAAAAGACTGATCAGCACCTCCTTTTGCTCCTCTGAATATCTCTGTCACACACATGCCAAGTCCATCTCTGCGCATTCTTGCACAACCTTGAAGTGTTTTGATTTCTCCCAGATGTTTGCCACTGCCATGTTTCTAGCCGGCAGATGCACTTGCACACCTCTGAGCAGACCAAACCATCAGGCTCCTCAGCCGTGATGATCTCCCTCTTCCCCTCCTTAGGCGTTTCACTTTGAATTAATCTTGAACAGAGAGGCTGAAATGATTTACAATGTCCTTTGCTCTACAGGATTGGCGCTGTGTTCCTCGGTCCTGGAAGGAGCTAAGCTGCGTTCTCTCTGTGGTCTGCCTCTGCAGCGTTCTGCCTCTGTGGTCTGCCTCTGCAAAAAGGAGGAAGCCATGCCTCTCCCTGCCTTGCAGACTGATTTTACATGCTGCTCAGAAGCAGCAGAATTTGAGATCATTGTCGTTGGTGACTGTGCTCGGTTGGGGCATCTGCAGCAGATGTGCGGCTCTGCTCCCCAGCCCAAGGACATTCCTTTTGTGTTTCATACTCTGGCTGTGGTCACTGGGCTGTGGCCAGCTGTCTGGCCAGTGGGCTGTCATCCTTGGAAAGTGGCCCTTGGAGCATGAGGCCAAGTCAGGCTAATTGGAGAGCAGAGGCTACATAATTTGAAATAAGCTCTGGAGAGAGAAAGATTTTTTATTTAATCAGAAGGTATTCCCCATGTTTGTATGACTTCTTCTGCAGCTACTCAAAAAAAAAGTGCCTGTGAGTCACAGAGGCCTGTCCTTCCCTTGCAGGACCCGGTGGGGGAATTGTACTCACGCATGAAATCAGAAATTAATCCAAAGCCGACTCATTCTGCATATCTCAACCTCCTGGACCCCTGTCCTCTGCTGCAATCCCTTAGTCTGTCGAGGCTCTGCCAAGGTCTCCCTAGCTGTTGGGGGTCAACAGGGCTCATTCTGTCTCCTTTAACCTGTTTAAGGAATGCTTTAGGACTCATAGATAGAACTTTTTGTAGCTACACAACTTTGGAAAAGCAAGGAAAACCTCCCTCCTTGCTCAGAGAAATGTCTGGAGATGCACAACAAATTCTCTACCTTTCAGGCAAAACTAGAGATAAGCTGTGGATATCAGTGTTAAATTCTAGGAAGTGAGATGCCTGTTTGATCAGAAAAGATTTCACAGGCAGCCTTGGCACCTCTCCAGCTCCAGTGAGTCAGGTTGGTGCTCATAAGACAACAAACATTACTTCATGCATGCTTCGCCTTCCACAGAAAATAGAATACTCTTCCCTTATTTTTTGAAAGAAATTATATCTACAGTTTCTTATATCTTCCCACACATAGGAGGAAATTGCAATACATCTCTAGACTTGGGTTTATGGTATAAAAGCCATTCAAGTTCCCTCAGGACCTCATGTGCTCCTACTGGTGGAGCAGCCACCACCTTGCACCTCTTGCATCTTTAAGATGTAGCCTTGACGCTGTTCGTCACACACACACAGACACACACAGACTTGATCAGAAGGCATAAACTAAGAACTGAGTTTATTTTAAAAGATCTGACTCCATTATATAGTATTTCTACAAAGGCCAGGGGTTGGGGGAGAAGGTTGACACCTCTGCCCATCCCATTGGTCAAGACAATTGTCCCTAATCTGTCCATATCTCTAAGAACAGAAATGAAAACTACCTTGAAGTTATGATAACATTTACCAGTGTTTACAGACCAGAGGGTGAGAAGAACCCAAACCATGAAAACACTGTGAAACAGAAGAGAAGCTGAAAACATCAGGGCAACAGAGCCTGTCACTCATGTGCAGTGGCCTTGGCAGTTGTTGATAAGCATCCAAAGAAGGATAACTGTATATTTAATGATGATTCATTGCGTTCTCAGTCACTTGTCTGAAATCAAGTGAGTCTGAGAGAAACACAGGTGATCAATCCAAAAAGTCTGTAATGAGTGTTTTCAAGCCTCACCCACTGACCTGATGAAATTTGACTCCAGACAGGTGGTGTCCAGAAAGGGACACCTAATTTCTCAGTTTCAAAGACTCCATGAATGAAGGAGGAAATAAAAAAGAGGTTTTCTAAAGCCTGTGGGATCATGTTGTGCAGAAAATAGAGGGTTTGTGAATCCTGACAAGTGACTAATCACAGAATCACAGAATGACTAGGTTAGAAGAGACCTTCAAAATCATCGAGTCCAACCCAGCCCCAACACCTCAACCAGACTATGGCACCGAATGCCACGTCCGGTCTTTTTTTAAACGCATCCGGGGACGGTGACTCCACCACCTCCCCGGGCAGACCATTCCAGTATTTTATTATTCTTTCCATAAAAAGCTTTTTCCTAATATCCAACCTATATTTCCCTTGGTGCAGCTTAAAACTGTGTCCTCTCATTCTGTCAGTTGCTGCCTGGAGAAAGAGACCAAGCCCCACCTGATCACAGCCACCTTTCAGGGAGTTGTAGAGAGTGATAAGGTCACCTCTGAGTCTCCTTTTCTCCAGGCTAAACAACCCCAGCTCCCTCAGCC
>WBMY01013876.1:409665-505461 GCA_013397315.1 Donacobius atricapilla
TTCCTAACCCAGCAGAGAGTGCTCCTGTCCAAGCCACGGGCTGCCAGCTTTGCCAGGAGAAGAGAACTACAGATGAAGAAAATTAGTAATCAAATGTTTCGAAAAAAAACGAAAACGGAAATTACCCTCGTAGAGGGTAAGCCCAGATCTGGCTGCTGATTGCTCCTTGGTGGAGCTGAGGCTGCATTCATCTGGTTGTGATAGCATCACCTCGCTTTGTACACAGCTGAGCAGGGGAGCGATGCCATGGCTGATCTCCATTTCTCTCATCCTCAGTGCTAAGAAATGATGGCAAGAGAAGTGGGGCTGGGATGGCAGGGGAAGGATGGAACATGGGAACAGCATTTCCATGTTCAAGCTACTTTCTGTCAGTTCTACCCCAGCATAAACGGAGGGGATTCTCTGGCAGGGAGCTTGCCTGTGGGCTGGGGCACAGCTGCCCTGCCACATTCCCCTGTGCAGCTATTCCAGAACCATCCACAGCCTGGAAAGTGGGACACTAGGAGAGACACCCCTGGACTAAGCTGAAAATCATGGCCTTGTGAAGCTGATGCCTGTGTGTTGTGTGTCCCACGTGCTCCCAGAGCCCAGTGTCTCTTGGCAAACCTTCTCCCAGACTTGCTTGTTGTGGTGGCACAGGACAGCTGCCACCATTAAAGATTTGGAGAATATCCAGAAGACGATGTCTGGTCCAACACAGGATGGATGGGCTTCTTTCACCCTTGGAGAGCTCATCATGGATCTCAGAAACACAGGCAGGTCTAGGCATGTAGGATGCACCCCAAAGGAGTTCAGCAGACTGGAGGGGGTCTGCTCTGCTGTCACTGTGTTGGGGAGATGGGTTTTACCGTGAATAATTTCTTGCTTATCAAATGGGGAATGCTAAATATAACTCACACCTACAACTTCTAAAAGTAGCACATGGCTCTGTGCAGCATACCATCCCCCGCTGTGCCACCAGCTCACATATCTTGTCCTTGCTGAGGCTCACAGAGCTGCTTTTCCTGCCTTGATGTAAGACATGTAACTATCATTTTTTAATGGAAAATCTACTTCCAATACAAACAAATCTGCAGCAGCCCTCGAAAGTCAAAGTCACAGCTTAACTGAGACATCAAGGCAGGTGTGTTTTGTTGTACTATGATGATGCAAGATACTTATCAGGGTTGTTAGAGCTGTGATGAAGCTGTTGTGCTTGTCATGTTCAGCCAGCTGTGCTCAACACACTGGTGCTGTCAATGCTGGTGATAAGACTGTCCCACCTGCTGAAACCAGGCATTCCCTTCACTGCTGTTTGCACAACAGTTTCTGCCTGGCTTAATGGTATCAGGTTATTTCGGAGCTGGCATGGGATCAGAGATGATGGCAGGGCCTTTGGAAGCCCCAGCCAAATGGACTTTGCCCTGGCCAGGGCAGGGTGGGGAAGAGGAAGGGCTGTGCCATGCTTGAAAGCTTTACAGGGTGCTGCTGGCATCATGGCTGAGAGGCCTGTGACCTGCGACCCCACTGTCTTCACCCCACTGTCTTCACCCCACTGCCTGCGTCCCACTGCCTGCATCCCACTGCCTGCATCCCACTGCCTGCATCCCACTGCCTACATCCCACTGCCTGCATCCCACTGCCTGCGTCCCACTGCCTGCATCCCACTGCCTGAATCCCACTGCCTGCATCCCACTGCCTGCATCCTGCAAGGCCCCAGGGCTGTGCCACCATGCCAGTGCTTGCCCTGCCAGTCTGCTGCCCCGGGTAACAGCTCCAGCTGCATTTTCCTGTGGCCAGCCTATGACGTTTGGTTGCAGTTTTGGAGACAGGCATACCACTGAACACACCAAAGGTCATGCAACAACAGCCAGTGTTTATTCCTGGACACCCCCTTTCATAGGGGGTTCAAAATTCCCGTGCTTGAACACGATTGCTCAGGGTCTCAACACTGCCAGCTCACTGGCCATTAGATGTCTGCATTCAGGACTGAATGGGATGGGCTGGGGTTCCTGGTTTGAGTTCAAATCCAACCTATCATTGTCTCACCCAGGGACTTGTTTACTTCTACTCTTTAATGAACTAGGCTAGTTGAGTTGGGGTTCTGTTATGGCCAAATTTATCTGTGCAGCTTCAGAGCAGCTGCAGCTGTCACACCAGCCCAGTGTTGACTTGGAGTTATTTAATGCTTCACTTTTCCCTCCTGTCTGTTTGTCAGAATTTCCTGGACTGCTGTGCCAAGAATGCTGAGCCTGATTAATATTTCCTCCATAAAATCCAGATATTCTTCTCCTTTCCATATACGTGACACAGTACGTCACATACACACAAGCACACACTCACACTTTGATCAGAAGGCATGAACTAAAACTCTACTTTATTTGAAAGTCTGATTCTATATATAGTATATCTACAAAGGCCAGGGATTGGGGGAGAAGGTTGACACCTCTCCCCATCCCATTGGTCAAGACAACTGTCCATCAGCTGTCCATATCTCTAAGACAAAGAATGAAAACTACCTTGAAACTGTACAATAACATTGGCTGTGTTTACAGACCAGAGCATGAGAAAGAACCCAAAACATGAAACTATGAAACAGAAGAGAAGGTTGAAAAAATCAGGGCAACATACATGTAATTCTGGGACTTCCCATTTATCTAAAGGGCGAATTTAAAATTTAGTGTAAACATTTAAATGTAATTTCAAATAATGTATCTGAAATATTAAGCACCTCATTGCTAATGAAAACTTTGAAATTCAGGAAGGATTTCTTCAGGATGGTTCTTATTATTCCTTGAACTATTGCAGCACTGAATAAGATGGAGTTCAGGAGCAGAGATTTTCCTGACTGTTTAACCTGATGGAGGTCAGCTAGATATTCACTAATTTCTCTGATCTTAGTAAACAGAATCAGGGTTTTGTTTGATTTAGATTTTTCCCAGTTCTTACAAGAATTAAATATAAAACAAGGCACAGTGACCCTGCCCATGGACCCTGGGCAGTTTGCAGTACCCGGGGACACTCATGGCACTTTTCCCCGTCCAGGGCTGGTGGCTGTGTCCCCACTGTGGAGCTTTTTGAGGCTACTGCCCCTGTGTCAGGAGATGAAGTCTCTGTCCAGCCTGACTGGGCTCTGCCACATACAGTGTTTACATGGGGAGGTGCTGTTTGAAGGCAGAGCACCTGCTTTTGTTACAACCACTGCAAGTATCTGAAAAATGGGATGTGCTCTGAACCATGGAAGGGATGGGATGTATGTAGGAGCCAACCCCTGCTGTAGCAAGCCCTGTCCAGGTCCACTGTGCTGTCAGCAGGGAAAACCCACATTTTTGGAGGTTTCTGCAAGGCATTCTCTGTCTCCATGGATGTTTGCCATGGTGGTGTGTCTCTGGCTTTTGGGGTGTTCATTCCTGCCTCACCTGGGCTGTCCCTCCATCCCAATCCTCTTGGTGAACGTGGATGCTCCTCAGATTTTCAGGGCTGGGAGCTCTCCACACCAGTGGAGAGGGGGGGATGGTTGCCAGCTGTGACAAGTGAGAGTTCTGCTTTCACAGCACTGCAGATGTGCCAGGGAGATGGTGCAGCCACGAATGAGTTACCCTGGACAAGAGGATACATCTTAAAAGCGCAAGCACAACATGAGTCAGTAAAGCTGAGTTCGGGGCCAGGCTGCAGCAGGTGGCTCCGGGCCTTGGGGAGGTGATGGGTTCGGTGAAGGCAGACGTGGGCTGCTCGCCCTGATCAGGCGCATCTCCCCTATTGCTGGCAGCACCTGTTTTGTCCATCCCACTTGGAAATCAAACAGCTCCCCTGAACAGCACGGAAACCACTCACCCTTCACAAATAAAGGACTCTTAATTATGCAGGAAAATTTGTTTATTTTTGTGCATTTACACTAACAGAAGGTTGCAAACACTCAGTAACGGATACATAAGTATTGGCAGCACATGACAGGAATCCTTAAAAAACAGTCCTTGGAGAAACATTCCTCTTCAATACTCTTTTATTAAACATTAACTTTCAGAATCTTAACTGATAGCTTTACATGGGTATGCACTTTGTGAGTACCTGCCATAGCTATGGCTACTTAAACAGTTTGGAAAACAAGTATTGTCTGATTCAGTTCATTAGAATTCAGCTCACATGAGATGTGGGAAACACCTTGTATCAGCTGAGTAAACTTGGAGGAAAAACAAACAAGACCTCTTTGCTTTTGTGCTACCCAGTTTGGCTGGACTTGGGTGACACAGCTCTGCTTCACCAACAATAAAATATGTAGTGGTTGAAGATACCCCCTGGATCTGAACCCTCAGGGAGGGACTAGAGGTGGAAGTGCACAACTGAAGTGAATCTTCTCCAGTCCTGGTGCTAGTTCAGGAGTCAAGAGGAAGTGAATGGGCTGGGTGGCACCAATGGCTTTGTCCCTGACCCACAGACTGACTTTGAGCCAGCTCTGAGAGCCCTGGGGCTGTGGCCTGGGACAGTGTGAGAGAAATATAGTGACTGCCAATCCCAAAGCAGATCCCCAGAGCTCCTCCTCGCACACCATCACACAGCAGTTTCTTAAAGCAAGTACTTAAATACAGCAGCATCACAGTAAATATCTCATAGTCTCCATAAATAAATAAATAATAAAACCTGCTCTTTCATTATGAAAAAGACATAAGTTAAAATATTAAAATTATCTAAAATATTTACATATTTAAGTGCTTGTCTTTTAAAAAATCAGCATGTTTCAATCATTATAGTGAACATGACTGCTATTAAAACATCACTTTTTATACATGCATATATATGTGTGTGTATATATACACACACACACACACACAACATCTCTCTCTCTCTCTGTATATATTCTATGGCCACATTCCTGAGGATAAGTTAATTGAGTCACAGTTTAGTTACAGCAGAGTTCAGGTTCTCCTTTTCTTCTCAGATTCAGATTAGTTGCTCTATTTAGGCATTTTGAATTTTCTCAGAGAGCAGTCTCAAGAACCTGTTTAGCGTGTCCAGGAAGTCATCCCTTGTTACTTGTGCAGTCTTACATTCCTTATCGAGATCCTTAAAAAAAAAAAGACAACAAAATTCAGCCACGTAACTTGGATATCACATGTCAGTCTATGGTATTTGATGCCTGACTGAACTGACAAATGGGCTGTAATAGCCCACAGCATGTTTTGGCGAGCTGGGTGAGCTGCCCTTGGAGGTTCCAAGGCAGAGTGATGATGTGTAGGTGACAGCTCATCACCTGGCAGTATGCACAGGTGCCCTGAGTCCCACTGCTCTCTCAGCTTCTACTCACATTTGAGGGTCTTTTTCATATTATTATCTTCCTTGCAATTGGGATTACCACAGGGAAAGATGTCAGAGTGTTATCTAAGGAAGAAGGTTTCTTAACCATATAATTTTCAGAAGAGATTTCTAGTGTCCACTGCAGCAAGCTCAGTGCCATCCCAGCCGTCATGCCCCATTATTGAACAGCCTTTGCTGATTATTTTGCTATCAAGTACCACAAAGCCAAACTTACTTTGGGGAGGATGTTTTTGTAGGTGTTAAGTCTGGTCAGTTTTCTGGCTATGACTTTGCTGTGAGTGTCAAGAGCTATCAAGGTGCTAGCAAAGGTTTTCAGGTGGCTGTGCATGCATCTGTCCACCTGCGGAGATAGGGAAGAGTTATTTCAACAGTAATTATTGGTAGCACATAAATAAAACATCATGTCCAAGGAATCTAAATACTCATGAAAAATCATAACCCACAGGAATTACGAGCTGTGTTTTCAACACTAGCCCTAATTCTGTATTCAGCCATTTACCGGACACCAAATTTAGGAAGTCATAGCACCATCTATAATTTTCATTTAAGAACATGCCAGGGTCCGAAAACTCCCAACTGCCTAAAGTAAGTCGTAGGTGCCACTGACATATAAAACTGGACATATAAAATTTGGATGTCTTCAATTCTGGATATATTTGTTCCTCAAGGGAAAGGAGGGTCAACTCTACATTAGGGATTCATGTCTTGCTATTGTGTCTCTCTTGAAACTGGATCAGAATTGTCTTAATGAAATAAAAGCAGTTATTGCTGCTGGTGTGGATTTTCAGCTTTTCTCCCTGAAACTAAATGGGATTGATACTATTTGTCTTCTATTCTCTTGTAATCGGAGATGGACTGCTATTTCTCACTGGTACTCCTTGTGTCTTCCATAAAAACCTCATTTTTCCACTGGATTTCAGGAAAGCACAGGTCAGTGAAATGAATGGGTCTGTATAGGATATGGACTAAACATTCCATTCTAAAACTAAAGGGTCAGAGTGAATTTGTGAGGCTTCCAAGAAGATGCTGGTGCATATCTAAGACCTTTGCCTACTGAGAGAACTACTGAAGCATTTTAGCACTGGCAGCAGCTTTCTGTAGGTTCTTGCAAAAACTTTTCATTTCCCTAGGTTCGTAAAGTTATCTTATTACTATTAGAATTCTGAAGTGGGAAAGAAATTTGGGAAATTTAGACAATAATTTTAAATAGAAGTATGTGGTTTCTTACCGTAGCATTCACGGCTACCAGGCTGGGAACCTGCTCAAGAGAAAAGGAAGTTAGTAACTTCAGAACAGAACCTGGAATGGAGGGGCAGCTAGGGAAAAGTTGTTGAAAATTAAGGAACTTACTGCATTTAAATTTAGTTTCTTTATATCTTGGAGAAGTTCTCGAATGATCAATCCCACCAAAGTCCTGGAGCGCTCCTCCTGCAGTTTTGCTGAGCTGCACAGCATCCCCAGCCCCAGCAGTGCCACAACCTGGACCAGCATTTTGAGAGTCAGCTCTGCTCCTCAGCTGGGTAAACTGTGTGTGGCTCTGCCTTGGGCTCCTTTTATACACACAGTGTTGCAGGAAATGATTAACATCTTACCACAAACAAGCTCTTACTAAAGGGGAGGCGGGGAAGAGTTACCTGCAGAATGGAACTGCTGGTTATTCAAATGAGTAAGAGTCTATGTACTCTTTGCATCAAGAGCAATTCTATAGACTCTCTACCTGAACCCCTTTGCAATATGCATTCCCAAGGCAAACTGTACAACCCTTTAGTGTGGATAAAGTATTGACAGATATCTGTATCCATATAAGAGTAGGTGTTCATAGACTATACATACACATACATAGACAAATGTGCACACAATTGTGGATGCTGGAAAACTAAACCTTGTTTTATATTAGTTTCTCAGCACTTACAAAAATTTGAAGGTAAATTAAAAAAAAAAGGTACAGGTTTCCTCCGAAAACTAGGGTTATAGTTCTCATTATTAATAGATTTACATTTTTTTAAGATTTTTAATAAAGGTATCAAAAGTATTAATTAGAGTTTCTAGAGGGTTTCTCCAGGTCTAGAGTTTCTATGTTCTGTCTAATTCAGGAAACATATTACAACCTGACTGAGTCAGGACTAAGATTCCAAGGTGTTGGTATTCTTAGGAAAGGTACTGTGGCTTCAGGATAGATTTTTCATCTGTCTGTGGAGAAAACAAACTGAACAGTAACTAAGAAATTTTGCAATCAAACTTCATGTAATATGGGTAGAGCTGCACAGGACAAGCTAATTATGAATATTAAGTGGAGAAATTGGGTAAAGAATGATTCAGAAGTCTGCTGACCTGTGAGTATAAAAAACTCGGATTTCATAAGAACAGCTGTCCCCTGGGTTGCATTAGAGGAAGATCACCATGGATGCTGCAGCCCTGGCAAAGAGGTTAGATCAGCTTTACCCTGGACAGCAGCTGTGTCATCTCACTGACTTGGCCTGGGGCTACAAGTGAGGATGGGAACCAAGCTGTAGTTTTCCATGTTCTATTTAATGTATGAATAAAGAGTTTCCAAATCAGAGTGTTACCAGGATATTTATTCACTCTTGGATTATTGAGGATGCAATTGTGGGCGCTGGATGAGGTTGTAGCCATATCCTGGGAAGGAATAGGAACCCTCTACTCAGTATTTTCTCCATACCTAACACACTTTCAGAGCCAGTAGTAGAAGTACACACTCTGTCATCCAGAAATTTTGTTAGATTGTACTTTTCTCTTTAATGCAATATTGCTGATGAAAATCCTGACTAATACTGAAACCCGACCAGATCCTTACAGCCAAGGCTAGGTACGACCTTGCAAGCTGATGATGAATTGCTTGTACAGTGATATATTTAATGCAGTAATTTCAGTTCTTTTCACCTAGTTTGCTTATGAAAACATGCTGTAGCCTTGGACAAAAATGTCAATAAATATTACTCTACTAACCAAAGCAGAAATCCAAGGAACAAACTATTTTTAACAAATGTTACGTACAACGTGATCTGCTTTACCCTCTGTGTGTTTGTTATTGCTCTCTAGAAATGAAAGAAATTTTAAAATCAGATTGTCCCTTGAGCATACTGTGCCATTATTCTGGATGGACCATGCTGAGTGATGTTCAGGGAAGGCAACACTCCCTCAGCCTATGTGCAGGTGCTTTATCACCTTCAGCTCAGGGAACTCGATGCTCCCTTTTGTTTTCACCCCTATACGGCCAGATATGTTCAGGTCACACACAGTTTTGCATTTTTCCATCGTTCAGATGCATTTTGTTAAATTCACCGAATACATTCCTCTCCTGAAAAGTCAATCCTATGATAACAATCTCCTTTTTTCCAGTTGTATTATGAGAGCCCTTGCACTGTGACAAACATAGATGACACTGTGAATTTGGATAGTCTTGAAACGATGTGAAGTAAGAGGGGAAAGGAGAAAGCATATTTCATACATCAGTGTTAGATCAGATCACATCAACACCAGGCTTTCTTCCAGCTACCTCTGAATCTCCATATCTATTTGGTTCATCTCAGGGGTAGTTTCCAGCAGTGACCCATACCTTCCTCATAATTTTACTAGTATTTCAGCTGTACTTAATAATTCCTTCCACATTCCATTAATAAACGATGACATTTCTCTGGTAATTCCCGACTTATTAGTACAGCTGTCAGGGTCACACATATTTCAGGATTAATTTTTATCATCCTGGACATACTTTCACTCCCAGGCGGGGGACACGATGTGCAGACGAGGGCTGGAGACTGGCTGAAACCAACTAACAAGTGTAAAATGTATTAGTAAGAAAACTTCAAATACAGCAAGTGATTTACAACAGGCGAGCATAAAGCAGTTACTCATGCAATTGGTTACATGCTGCAATCAGGGCACTTGGCAGAAACAACAGAAGCCAGTGTTAAAATCTGAAATGATAATCTGAGATAAATGCCAGGACTATGACTTTTACACTTACTTTCTTGGATTCAGTCCAGAGCATTAGAGTAAGTAAATAGCTGTGCTGAGGAGGTTATGGAAAAACAGTGTAGCTGTCTGGTGTCAGCATCATCACTCTGAGGGAGAATTTTTTTGGAAAAGGCTTTTACGAGACGCTTTGTTATGTTTGCAGCGATGTGCAGGACAAAAAAGCATCTGTCATGTCTCACATCTCCACATCTTGCTTGTACATCCCACAGGGAGAGTGCACATTTATAAAATGGGAAACAGGAAGAAAATAAATTAGAAGAAAAAAAAAGAAAAAAGACAAAAATCTGCACCAAGCAAACCTAGCTGATGTTTGTGATCCTTCAGTGATGCTTGAACACTCTATGTGTGTGTGTTTTGGCCATTTGGCTCCCTAATCATTGCGCTGTATGCCTTGTCTTCCCAAGAGCACCTCACAAGGGTTGTTCCTGGTTTATGATTTTAGAAGATCATTATTATTCCTTTTTTTATTATTATATCTGGATCAGGAAAATGGCTGTGAAAACTCCATTATTCTCCCTCCATTTGATAGGAAATCATCCACAATGATGAGATATTTCATCCTCTGAAGAAAATGTCTTCAAACATTTCAACATTTTAGTCCCCAGCCTGTCATGCCAGGAGCCCAGCAATCCCTTCACCCTCACCCACATCACAGAACAGTTCAACTGTGAGTAACAGTGTCATCCCACCTCTATACTGACTACTTTAAATGCTCCATTTCTAGAAACATTCAGGGCCAGGCTGAACCAGGTGCTGAGCTACCTGGTCTGATTGAAGACGTCCCTGCCCATTGCAGGGGGTTTGGAATAGATGAATTTTAAAGGTCCCTTCCAACACAAATTATTCTATGATTATATGAAGCTCATCAATCACCTTATTTTTAGTAGAAAAGACTGATAGAGAACTGGTTCCCAGCTCCTCCCACAGCTCAAGCTGAACTGATTCCTCTGTAAGCAGCCCCTCAGCTTTCTACTGGTCCCAGGCTGTGTTTACCTCCCTCCACTCCCAGAAATTCCCACAGTCCTCTGGGTTTTCCAGGATTGTTAGCAGTCATTCACAGTCATACTGCAGAGAGCCTTGGGAGCTCAAAAATTAATTGCATCATATCCTGCAGACTTAGCTATGGTTAATTTATTTAAATAGTTTCTGTGAGGGGATATTTTTATGAAGACAACTCTTGTGTTTTGTTGACCAGATCTCCTACATACATCCTGCTTTGCAGAGCCTTTGCTCCAAATTTCTGCAATCGATGAGTAATAACAGCTGTGTGTTTGTGGCAAAGGAAGACCCTCAAAAAGACAACCTAGTTACAGAGGGCTATATAGTCCACAAACAGGTTGTCCTCTACTGAGATCAGTCTGGCTTATTCTATATTCTGTTATCTGTACTTAAAGAAAGTCTCCCCAAAGCCTTAAACTTCAAACTTGAAGAGCATTTTGCAAAATCTGCATTTAGCATTGAATCACTGTGACAGTTTTCTCAATCTGTGAAACAACAAATTCCTTCCAAATAATGTACAAGTCTGTTCTAAGAAACCTGCAAAAGCCCTTTCTAGGAAACAGGGTACCTCTGGCAAGTTAGCTGTGTTGACCTATATCGGAGAGTGGAGTAGAGGAAGATTTATGTACAGTCATCAGTGGCAATTTCGTCTGCCCATGGGCTATTTCTGTATGCTGAGAGGTGCCTGAAGGTGTCCAAAGTCCAAGAAGTTCTTTTGGTATGGAGAGCAGTGCTGGACGACATGGTGGGAAGAAGGATGCCCTCTGTTCTGGCTCCAAACAGAATCTCATGTTAATGAGATGGATTTAATTTCTCTGAACAGAGCATATTGCACTAACCTTGTGCTGTTAGTATAGTAAATACTGAAAAAATCTGTATGTTTCAGGCCATAATCCAAGTTGCAAGTGAGCCCACACCCATAGGCTTTATTGCTGTTCACTACGTGCAGTCACATAGAGGAGTGTTTGATTTCTTCAGTAGTGATGAGATTACTGGAAACCAGGTGGTGAAACATGGGTGAATGAACTGCTGTACTGCAAGACACTGAATTATTCTCACACTCAGCTTCCCACTAAACTGAGCTGAAAATTTAATTATTTTGGGGATTCCCACTCTGGAGTGAGCTGGTGCACTTATTCCATGCTCAGTAATCTCATTTTATTTACTCTTCTTCCAGTTACTTATTTTGAAATGTGTTTCAAATTTGCAAACATAAAAAACTTTCTCCTGGCACTATCAAGGCCAACTATTGGGTGATCTTGATTAAATAATTATGTTCATTACATTTACTCAACCAAATTCCTAAAGAAATAAAGGAGTAGAATGATAGAATCATGGTACAGTTTGGGTTGGAAGGGACCTTAAAGATCATCTCACTTCCCCATGGGCAGGGAACCATGGGCAGAATAAGAGAAATATTTGTGTCAGAAAGTTAATGTATCTCACCTAGGTTTTATTTCCAGTTTCCTATGGAAGATTTACAGATGATTTGTCATAAAAACCACAAGTGCAGATAGCAAGTACTTTCTTGTGCCATTAGTAAACTCTTTGTGAGATCAAACGAGGACACCAGAGATGCAATGATATGATGAGAGCTTTAACTTCCAATTCTGATATACATGCAAATTGTCGCTGCTGTGAAATGTAGAAGTTGCTCAGAGTCACGTGAAGAATTCTAGATTTTAGAAGGGGTTTTGGAATTTGTCAGCCTAATGTGAAAATCCAAAATTGAGTCTCCTGATGGGCTACAGCCTGACTGCTCCCTCTGTTTTCCATCCAACCATCTACTGCAGTCAGACATGTCTAGGCAGATTCATTTAGACAGTAACAACAAAAGCCATAACGTCAGGTGTATTGGATGGGTCAGCCTTGATCTTCCCAATGGATAAGTGTGTCCTCCTATGTACATAACCTCATACCCCTTTGGGATCCCATTGCTCCAGAATGGAGGCCAAAATGGGCATTCTTGGTTCTTGTGCTATTTGTTCCCATGTGGCCAAGAAGTAACTCAAGACATTTTGTGATAATCTATAAAGTGAGCAGAACTATTTACCTCTGATTTTCTGGTTTTGCCTTTTTTTTTTCTTTTCTTCTTTTCAAACTCACAATGAATTTGGTGCATTTGGTAGTGGCTGTGACAAAATGGGAAGTACAATGGGAGTTTACATTCATAAATACTTTCATGACATCAGCTTGAGATGGCTGCACAGCACTATGTGAATGAGAGAAATGGCACAATATCAATAGCACAAAGGGAGGAACATAAGCCAGAAACCATATATCCAGAAACACAGATCAGGAGAGGTCCATGATGTTGACCTGGCAGACAAGAATGATTTAAGTACTGCAAGTAGTTTGGCATATTTTGCATAAAAAATGCAAAACAGAATTGAAAGTATTGATGAGAATCTGATGGTCATCAGGCTACTGTCAATGATGAGGGTAAAAATCAGCCAATTTTCTTCCAAGCTCCATCTGATGTGGCAGGCAGCTTTAGGCATGCCAGGTAGCAGTGGGAAGGAGTGGAAACTCCTCTTCCCAGATATGGTGAGTTGACAGTGCTCACAAGTCAGGTGGTTTCTGTTTCAGAGGAAAAATGCCACCCATGCACAGTAACTGCAAAGACAAACAAAAATGAATTTTTACAAGTAGTTGTGGATTTATGTATTAATATCTTCCATGAAATGGACCTTCCAACCTTAAGAAAGGAATCATCATCACAAAGCCACAGCTGTTGGTAGAATCCTTGTAGCCAAAGGTTTTACCTGGGCATTTTTACAGGTTTGTCTGGGATAAAAATGACCTGGTAAAAGATTCCACAAATCTGACTTTTTGTCTGTGTAGTGAATCCTTTTACCACTTTTTATACCTTATTGCAAATAAAAACAAAGTTGAACACTGAGAAGCTTATCTTAAAGGTCTTTTACAAACTAAATAATTCTATCATTCTTAAGAAACAAAATCCTAAAATGTAGTTTGCTTATGTGACCATGTATTAGTCTCCTTACATCATGCTTTCAAACTTTATTTATATTTTCCCTATTTTTCCCATGAAGAATTTGTTGAATCTCTGTTTTGCTCAAGGTGGACCTCTCTTGGGTGGCAGTTTTTCTGTAGCATTTCTAACTTTTAAGTCATTGTTTTGCAAGCTAAATAATCCTTCTAAGTAATTTTTTCCCATGTAACTTCTGGGTTTCTTTTACCAAACAAACCAAACCCCAAAATCCCTGGCAATGTACCTTTTGGAGTCACAGTGAAACCAGCATGGTTAAGAACTCAGTGAACTGCGCTGTATAAGGCCATAGAGATTTCAAACAAAATGTCATTTCATGTTTTCAGTCTTACTGAACATCTTTTTATATTAGGTCCTATTTTTAGAACCTACTGACATCTTCAAAATGAGTCAGCATCCCAGTCAACATGGAAAATTTTGTCCTGGTGATTAAACATTGATATGTCTGTTGAGAAAAGAAAATGACAGCTAACATATGAGGCTTCCCACAAAATGCAAAAGATGCACTAGGAAAGAGCATCACCTCCAGCTTGGTACAACCAGTGGGATTCAGTGTATTGGAAAAATGCCTGCAGCTGTGTGGGAGCTGGTGGCACACCCCAGCTCCTCAATGGCAAAAGTGCTGAGAGTCAGAGGTTAAAGAGCCCAATATGGAGTTTGTGGAGCAAAGTGTTTCAAGGCACTTTGTGGCTCCCCAGCAGCTGCAGGAACCCCTGCTTGGAAGATTACTCACATCCTTTGGAAGTTTCTGACCTCTCCAGATCAGCTGAGAGGAACATCAATGTTTAGAATTGCTATACTATTTTTAAACAAACAAGAAGAGAGACCATTTATTTCTAACTCATTTCAAACAACCAGGATATTTTTTTCTCAGTGTCTCCCAGATTGCTTTCTCCACAGAGCTTGGAGAGGGCAGCACACAGCCCATACTTGCCAGTGCACACTGAGCAGGCTGGGCCCATGGCAGCATCCCCATGGCTGCAAGCCAACTGATGTGACAACACAGAGGTGAGAAATCAAGTATGTATCAATATCAGTTTGTTCTGTTTAGGGAAAAAAAAAAGGGGGGGGGTGGGGATTTTCAATGAGGGTTTCAGTCTGGTTTTCCACACCTGAGTACTGACAAATAGGTTTCTAGATCTCATTTGATTGTCTAATAAACTACTGCATTCCAATACCTCTTACCCTTGGGAAAAGAGGAGTAGGTTCTGGGAGTAAGTGTGACACTTTAAAGCAATCAGCAGACAGTGCCTTTGCCATCATTATCCAGAAGTGCCACAGGCAGCACAACATGCCTTTTGCTTCAGTGCTGCTGGCTGGCAGTTCCAGCTGCTCCTGCTCTGCTCCTTGGGAAGGAAGAAGGAAACATTGCTCTCCAAGGAATGGCTTGATTTGCATTAGCAAAAGATCTTGAAGTCTGTTGTGTGCTTAAAGGCAGCTGCTTTAACATTCAAGAGGTGTTTTTGAAATACTGACATGAATAGAAAATAAAAGCCTTCTGGAAAGCAGAGCACTTTGCTATGGAGAGCATCGTGTGCTTGCATGTGGCAGCAACCTGGGAGAGTTTCCACTCTAGGGTGTGGAGTTTGGCTCAACAGAAACATTCCTCATGTCATTAAAAAAGCCAACTCACTCTCTGTTGTACCTATTTAGGTTGTATTTTCTGTGTGCATGTCTTTGCTTATCAACACTGGGGTTTTTGTGCCATCTTCTTGCCCAATCATTCATCTTTGTGAGATCCTACTATGATGTATCATACTCAAATTCAGAGAGTACTTGGCATCACTCCACTCCTCAGATTTCATCCACCCCCTTTTCCAGAGGATATTAGGCAATGCAGGTCTTTTCTACTGTTAATTCTGGCTTTAAATGCTGCTGCTGAAACATGGTCTTGGGAGCAATTAATTATTTCATGCAATGGCTTTTCCCTTTGACTGAAGTGATCCAAACCCCTCATCACTTTGGTTTTATTTATGGCCCCTTTTTGCACATTCAGTCCTGCATCCATTCATTGAGACTGGGATTTGTTTCCCTTACATCCATTTGATTAGACCATTCAGTCTATTTTACTCCCTTTCAAGAAATAATATTTGATTCAAAATATTAATGAAAAATCTACTATTTAACAGCTACTTTTGCTGTTACCTTGGTAAATAGTGAGTTTTCCCTGGGCAACAAACTCAGTGCTGATCCTCCTACAGTACTTAATATGATCTAAAAGACCATATTAAGGTTCAGCCCTGATATTCATACCTCTTTTACCTTTGTTTTTGAATGGTTTTCTAAATTCTTAACTTCTCTATTATAAAAAAATTCATGATCAATCAATTATATCTTTTAATTAAACCAGCACAAATAGGCAGCTGGCAGATGATCATGGCAAGAAGGCAAATGAAATCAAAAGCCCTGATAGACCGGGCTAAAGAGCTTTTTGTCTGCAACATAAATGCTTGTTTAAAATATGTTCCATTTTAGTACAAGCTAATAGAAAATCATGAATAAATCTGTGAGATGATAGAAAGTAATAAAATTTTTTATAAAGGCATTTCAGCCTGCACTCTCAATGGGGATATTATTGCAGCTCCTCAATTTCTGATGCTCTTTCTGGAATTGACTATCTCCCAGTTGCCTGAATGAGCTTCTGACAGCAGATGGCATCTTCCTCAAAACCAGAAATCAAAAAGGGATGCTACAGGAGGAAACAAGGCGGAAAGTTCATTGCCCTGCTCTGCCAGTCTGCTGCTGTTCTGTTGATAAGGTCACATTGTGGATCAATGGCAAAATTTGGCCATGAGGACTCTCTCTGCTCACGCAGGCTGGTGAAGCACTGTTCTTCATTGGAGCACTTACAGCTCAAAAGAGCCTGGATGCTTTTTAAATAATAGGGTTGACACTTCAATGGCTCAGAGGTAGGAACAGTCAGTTGCTTTGCAGCCACGGCACAACCTCACTGCCCACACAACTCTGCCATTAACAGGTCAGCATTCAGCTGCCTACAGCCAAAATCTGTGGCAAAATTATTTAATATACATTAGATATTACTTAAAACCCCACCTAAAGTTGAGGAGTTCTGAGCTTTTGGATATGCTTAGGTTTTGGCTTTGTCCTTTACTTACTTTAGAGGTGTGGCTCATGAGCTGCGAGCTGAAGCACAATACCTATGTTTGTCCATTATCCAAAGAGAAGAGCTTCGTCAAAAAGACAGCTCCACGGTCATTACAGTGTATGTTTATATCTATATAAAGAGGTTGAAGCTTTGCTTCCAGGAGAAAGGAGGTCTAACATAATTTCCTGCAGCAGCATTAAGCTCTCCTGGCCACGGCAGAAGTGTGACCAGAGCTTGCTCCGCTTTACTGACAGGATCATTTTGGATTTGAGCTGTGAGTATGTCCTCTAAGCCAGAAGAGGTTAAGTGAATATCACTTATTTTCTTAATGTGATTTCAGCATAGCTGGCATGAAGGGTTATGGGATTAAATGACTTCTGTCAAACTCTGATATCTTTATTTGTTTCATAACAACCATAATAGAACATTTGTTTTCTAACAAGTAACACATACTTGTTTTCTCCTTTCTTACTGTAATGCAGGAAGAGTGAGTCTGGGATTTTTTTTTTTCCAAAAACCCTCTTTTTACTTTGTCTTTGCAACTGGGACAGCAGCAGAGCAGCAGTAGCACCCGTGCACTGTTTGCATAACCCCACCAGAAGTAGTTCAGAGAGTTAATGGTAATGAACGGATGTAAACAGAAACCAAAAGAATAAACTAGGTCATTATACCACTTCTAATACTTATTGGCATTTCTGTATCCTCAAAATGAAAAATTCTATTTTTCCTTCTTTTTTAATAGCCAGTCAACTGAATTTTCCTGTGAATAGTTGAGTAGAGGTCTTGTCTCCAGACATTTCCTTACAGCCATGAAGATTTTGGCACTAAGGTCATTGATCTCAGCTAACAGTGACACATAAGTGAAATTTTATGAAATTAATGAGACATACAAAAATTTGCACTTGGTAAATGGCTTCAGATTCCAAGAATTGTAATTTGTGCGTGTGTGTATATGAAAAGTATTATTTGTGGAAGTTTAACAGATAAAAGACAGTTAATTAAAAGACAGTGCTATTACAGAATCATGTGGGACCTTTGTTATTCCAAGTGTCTGGAGTCAAACATTAAGAGACTGCTGTGGAAGCAGAAAGATTTTAACTGTTGGAGTCCTGAGAGCTCTAATGGGCTTTGATGGTCCTGAACAGCCTCACCACATCCTTCCCATGTGCACAGGAGACCATTTAAGCCCAGTCCCAGAGGCTTCTTCCTACCCTGTGTTGCAGGAATGCTGGTCTCCAGCTCAGTCACAGCCATGCCTGTGCTTAACCATGGCACTTGGGCCCCTAGCTGAGAACTGTCTTCCTCACCTGGGCCCTTCCTCAGGTAATACCTGATGGTCTGGGATCTTGCCTGATCCCCAGTTGCCACCCTGAGACCGGTCCTGCTTGCTATGCCTGGCTCCAGGGTGTTGCACCCTGTCTGGGAGGGCAGGTGTGTTGTTGTGGCTTAGGGAGCCATCAGCCTGCACTAACTGTAGCTGTACCCCTGCCAGTAAGGTAAGGTCATACTGACTGAAGTGTAGTTTAAGTGAGAGCTGTTAGTAAATCATAATGCTCTGCCAGCTGATATGAACAACCTGAAAGCAGGGAATGCTTTAAGCACCAATGTAGTGGTCAAAAAAACTATTTCTATTGGCTTGAGGGAATGCTCACCTTTGACTTTAGAGGGTTGATTCTGTCCCTTCATTTAGCCACAATATCTTTATCTAAATCTTCAAGGTCAGGAAGGTATGGAGAGTTGGCTCCATGTAGCATGTTTGTGTAGCTTTCAGCAACAATTGGAACCATTCTCTTGGCTATGAGGTGCTAAGCAGATTTATTGTAATGGCAGTATTACCTCTTCATCTGGGTTTGGGCTGCCAGATAGCGCAGATCTGTGTGCTGTCCCTCTGCTAAATAAATCTTCTGCCCATCCTGAGCACAGCTGCTGCCTCCAGCCCTTAGGCAGAGGCCCACAATCATCTATATGAGATGACCATTGGGGTGTATGAGGAGCAGCAAGAGGGGCTCAGCCTGGAGAAAAGGCACCTCAGAGGAGACTTCTTCTCTCTCCAATTCCCAAAAAGGAGCTTGGAGCCAGGTGGGGTCTTTTCTCCCACAGAACGAGTAGTGGGACAAGAGTGAATGACCTCAAATTTCACCAGGGGAGGCTTAGATTAGCTATTAGGAAACATTTCTTCAGACGCTGGCAGAAGCTGCCCAGGGCAGTGGTGGAGTCACCACCCCTGGAGGGATTTGAAAGGCGGAGTTGTGGCACACGTTGAGGACATGGCTTAGTGGTGGGCTTGATTATCTCAAAAGCATTTACTAACTTAAAGAGTTCTATTAGTCCGGTGCAGAATGGACTTAATTGTCTTCTCTTCCACAGGTAGGACAAGATAAAATGGCAGAAGAGGAGGCTGGGGATGAAGCTGAAGACAAGGAAGGAACAACTGCAGCTTCTAGGGTAAGACATTAATCACTGTTGCTATCTGTAATGTTGGCAGTAATATGGAACACAGTAGGGAGCCCCTTAGAACCGCCAGTGATTTAATGGAGAAAAGAGCAGGTTTGTAAATAAACAAGGATCATTACTGAGCTGCCGCTGTCCGTGGTGCTGGAGGTGGCTCCGGAGCCCCCGGGGACCAGCCCCGCCCTGGCCGCCACCGTCTCAATTTATCTGATCCTTGAAAACACCCGAGCAGGGGAGGACCTCGAGGTTCCTGGGTGGTGTCAGGAATGGGAGGGCTCAGAATAGCTGAGAAAAAGGTGAAAGATGTCTCCATGCTAGACAGAAAAATTAATTATTCTTCCTCAGGCATGTTTTTGCATTCTAGGTCTAAAAGAACTATCTTAATGCTCATAAAGTGTACTGAAAAAAATACTTAAACCCTTTCCACATATATTTGCTATATTATTTGTCATAAATCTGTCAGCCACAATTTTAGAAAGTTAAGGCTGAGTAACTAACTCAGCTGAGGTCCCCAGCCAGCCACTTTAAAGTCACTTTCTTCCAGAGTATCATAATACAGTAGAACAACTACCTCAATGGCAGAAAAAAAATCATGATGGGAGAGTTCACACCCTTCTAGTTCTGGGGAAATCCAACCATGAGATGGGAAACCACAGAGTTGCAAGTTTCACTGCTATCAAAAAGGATTTCTTCTAAATTGATGACTTGACAAAACCTTTTCATGCTCTTAGATTTGATAAATTGTATGACTACTAGATAAAGAACTGACTGGATGGTCACACTGAAGGAGTTTTGGTAACAGGGGTGACTGGTTGGCCAGTCACCTCTGGGTTGAACTGAAATCCAAAGAAAGGATAAAGGAGAGTACTCAAGGTGTAAATACAACCTTCAAAGCAAGGTAAACTAAAAAAACCCAAACCCACAGGAACAAAGAGCAAGGAGCTTTCCACATTAACAAAGGGAAAGGGAGCTTCTGCTCACAATCAAACAGATATTTTGGAGCTGAGTGTGTTGTGATTTCATATAAGACAAGCTCACTTGGCAATATAAAGCTCCAAAGAAACACTGAGAAATGATGGAAACAATTCAAACATCTTTGTGATCAACACAGAAGGAGAGTTGAAATAGCATCCTGAATAGGTATGATCTTTATTTAGCGTATTCTTGCATTCATTCCACCAATAGATGCTGAGTTTCACAAAGAAAGACTGATAATTTAAACATCATAGTTCTGCAATGAAACAATAAAGAGAAGACAAGGTTGTAATTATAAGAAACCAGAAGGGTAGACAGGGCTGCTACTGGAATGTGAGGGAGTGCTGAGTCACTCTGCATTAGGTGCTGCCATAGTAACTATTTACCAGCTGGTTGAGAATGAGGAAAGACCGAAAAAATTGAAATAAAAAGCATGTAAATCCCAGCTTGAAATATATTTCATATGCTTTTAAAGATATTTAATAAAATGGAATACTTCTGAAGGGTTTTTTTATTAGTGTTACTTGAGGTAAGCAAATTATATTGGACTACTGAATATACATAAACTTATTCAAGCAAGAAATAAACTGATTTCTTCCTAGCTAGGCTAATGTTACTATATCTAATTGTGAGAGCAAGTAGGAACTGCTTTGTATTCATGGGGAGGCGATAGAGTACCTGTTCTCTACAACCCAGCCTAGGCTGTGATGCAAACAGAAGACGAGAGTTCTGGTAATAACAGCTTCCGGGGTGGATTGGAAAACTTAACATACTTTAGAGAGGTGTAAGCTCAGTTTCCTTGGCAGGTTTTTTCCTGATGTTGCCCTCTGCTCTGACTATTAGGAAGGTCACTGCTGGTAGTGGCGGCTTTAATATCTTGGTGGCTGAAGGTCCCCTGCAGGAGAGATCGCTCTGGTGTAGTAGTGATTAGGGGCACTTCTGTGTATCGTAAGATTCTGGGTGGTTTCCTAGCATGGAAAATTTCAGCATCATTATGACAGGAGTCTGTCACTAGGATACCTCCAATGGCAGAACGTCCATTACTATTCTACCAGTAAGTGAGAGCACTTAAACTGTTGTTGAGGTGCGGACAATTTCAGAAAACTGTAGGTGGGCCTTTTGATAATCAGTTTAGCCAAGTTTGCCTTGGACTGTAGTTACAGAGGAGTAGGAAGCTAGAAAGGTTTTAAAGTCAAGAATTAGAGAAAGGTTTATGAGAACTCTGCAGAGAGGCAGGAAGTTTGTGGTGAAACACAGGAAATCACTTGCCTTTCTTATAATCTGTGTAAAGCTTGGAGGAGCTGCTGCAGGAGATGCTGAGGTCAGGAAAGCTCTGCTTTGCAGAGCATAGGCAGACACCTTGCGGCTCCCCAAAGCAAGGGCATGGAGGTCCAGGTGGGACTTCTTGTGCCAATGATCTTTACTCCTATGGTAGACGAACAAAAGGTGTTTCCAGGACTCTTTGTACAACTGCATGCAGAGATCTGTTTCCACAAATCTTCGTCAAGTTTTGGAAGCTGGTACTCATTAGCCAGTTTCCTCTGATCCTTCAACTTCCCTAAGGAAGTATCTTTTAAAAATACTCATCTCCTCAAAGATCAAGACATCCTGAATCATAGAACATTTTGGGTTGGAAGGGACCTTTAAAGGTCATCTAGTACAACTCCTCTGCTGTGAGCAGGGACATCTTCAACTAGATTACATTGCCCTGTCCCACCTGGCCTTGAATATTTTTAGGACAATTTGTTTCATTGTATTGGTTAGCTTCAGTATTGCAATTTTCAGGTAACAGATTTCAGGAGTCCAGAAGCAAGGCTCAGTTAATGACACTGGTGGTTCGGGGATAAGTCTGGACTTGCTTAGACACAGGAACTGTAGGATCAAGGTAGCCTGCAGGAGACACGCTGACAGCCTTGCAACACAAAATTTGCCACAGAGGGGCAGGTAAAAATTGGTGTAGTAACTGTATTTCATTCTCAAGAAAGAGAAGGCTGTAGGAATAGGCTACAAATGTAAAGTAAAATAGATTGTGCAGTATTTAATCTCAAATCTATCTCACTCTTAAGCAAAATAGATGGCAGTAGAAATTACTTTGCCAAGTCCTATTTTATAGCTGTTATATTTGATTTTATGGCACTTGAAGGTGTAACTGAAGTCCCAATGGCTTTAGAGGCATTTACTATGAGAATTGCAGTCTGAGGAAGCAGATACAGTTCTCTTTGGTTTCTAGCTCACTTGTTACAGTGCTTGATGATGGTTTTCTGCCTTGAGACTGTGAGTCTTGAAAGACAAAGAGCTCTTGACTAAAATGGACATGACAATTCTGTACCAGCTTTCAGGAGTAGGCAGTGGTGACTCTAATACAAATTACATCCAGTTTAATCAGCTGCTGGGCTTCTATACACAGGATTTTTTTTAAAGTCCTTCTCACATTGAATGGTGAAGATTTTTTTGCTATGGAATAGAAATTCTTCATTTTCATGTGCTTCATTTTCACCTTTAAGAAAACCAAAAGTTCTTATCTGCAAAGGAAATGTGTGTCCTTCACAGCTGTAATCCTACCTGAACTACAGCTAATTCCTGGTACAAGCAGAGAATTTTATTGGTGCATCTTAACCCATGTTCCCGAAGAGTTAAACAGCTGCATATCACGGCTTGGAACAGGCAGTTCTGCATGCTGTGCAGACCTGCCATGTTAGTGACTCAAACGGCTGAATAAAGACAGCTGAATAAAAAGACAGGGTCTCTTCTACCCTTTGGCACTCCCATCCTATTTACTCCACTGGCACTCTGATTCCCAGAGGGCCACAAGACCTGTTCTCACCACTGGGGCAGCCCTTTTAACACCTCCTTCTGCAAAGGCCTTCATGGAGCTGGGACACAATCTTTTTACAACTAGCTTGTTCAGGGAACAGTCGAGAACACAAATCTGCTCTTCTCTCCTCTCTCCATGTATTTAGTATCACACACAGATTGCGGTTTGTTTTTTTTTCCTCGTTTAAGTAGCCACGAGCTGTATGATGATGAGGTGTCTGGAGGCACGCCGAGCCGTCTCTGCTGATGAAGCTGGGTGTGTTTCAGCATCTCTAAAGGTCTGTAATACCGCTGTTGTGCAGGCCAGCAGCAGTTTCATCGGCCAAAGGTGAAAATAAATCTATAAAGGAGTAAGTTTCTCCCCCTCGCTCCCTCCGCCGCCGCTCATGAATCCGAGAGGCCAGGGATGCTCTGACGGAGCATCCGCGCACCAGCGGCAGCATAGTCCCTTTTAGGAGGGATCTGGAGGGCTCGGCAGGATGGGGAGAGGAGGAGGGCTGCTAAAAACACCGCCCTCCGCCGGGGGAGCTGCGGGCAGCGTGCGGGGCGCGGCGGAGCGGGCCGGCGGGGTGCGCAGCCTGCGCCGCAGTGCGCGGAGCGGGGCGCAGCGGCCGCGCCGCAGGGATGCTCGCCCCGCTGCTGGGCTCCGCGGGCTCCGGCTGCCTGCTGCTGGGTGAGTGCTCCCCCGAGCCGCCTCGGCAGCGGCGTTTGTCCTTCTCCCCGCCCCTGTGCCTGGCTCCCGGCTCCTTTCTCCGCAGCGGGTGGGGACGCGCTCCCCGCCCTGCACGGTGGTTCTGGGCCGAACGCTCCGAAGCGGCCTCTGGGCCCGCGGTCCGGCTGCCCATGGCCCGCCCTGCGCCGGGATAAAGGGTATCCCAAGCTCCTTAAAGGGCAGAGGCAGGCGGGAGCGGCGCTGTGCATGGGGATGGGCAGCGGCTCGGCTCGGCTCGGCTCGGCTCGGCGCGGTGCGTGCGGCGGAGAGCCGGCACCGCCAGCCGCTCTGGCAGTGGTGCAGAGCTCCGCGGGACGCATTACATAATTCCGCTCCCACAGCCCTGCCGGCTTGTTCCGCCAGCCCACCTCGGGTACATTTGTTGGGGCACTTGGTAGCGGGTCTGTGAAATAGGGCGGCGCGCTTGCGGGGGCGTGCGCGTGTTAAGGGCTGCTGGGCAGAGGGTGATGCTGGATCCCATTGTTTTGTGGGCAGGCAGTGACGATTCCAAGTGGGTCTGCATTAGGAAATTCTTGCAAGCCTGAAACAGGAGGATTTCTGTAAGGTATTTAAAGGTTCATCTTGAATTGATCTGCTGTGCTGATTTGAAATTGAGTCCTTTGAATCTGTGTGAAGTGTGTTTTCTAAAGAAAGGTAATGTTCAATGTCTGTGCTATTTCTCCCTTTATTTATCCCTCTAGACAGATAGACTTCCAAGGAGAAGAAGTGCAAAGGGAAAAATGATTTTAAAAGACAACATCTTAGGTACATCATTAGGTAAATGTTCTGAGGGGAGTGTTGCTAATGGAAAACACTGTAATTATTTATGTTCATGCATACTTGCTATTTTTGATTATGAAAAAGGATTTTTCACACTGAAAAAAAAGGGAACCTAAAATTGCTAGCCTGAGTTTTGCCTCTGAAAATATCCTGGTGGCTCTCATTAAAGGCAGCAGCCTTACAGCTGCTTATATCAGCAGCTTGAATCAGCTGCTTTAGGACTGTAGCAAAACTCATGCAGTGAAATATGGCCCAGAGGGAATTACATGGGTAAATCAGAAAGGAGGGCTTGGCTGGGAAGCTGTGGGCAAATGTTTGTTACTGTATTTTGGGCCCCAAGGCCCCAGGGACTGCTCTGAGCCACATCACTGCTTGCACCAGGCTTGTTTATGACAACAGGAGGAGAACAGGACCCATTGGGAACAGGTCTCCTGTGCAAGCTCCTACCCTCAGTCCTCCACATCCCCCCTGCAGTATTGATTTCCGTGCTTCACATCTCAGCCTTTCTGCTGTGTCCCAGCTCCTCTCTCATGCATCTGGCTATCCCAAAGTGTGTGTCTGGGGCCTCACTTAATGCTGTGCTCACTTTATTTTCATGAAAGCATGACTTTAGCCCAACATTTCTGTCTGCAGAATAGGTGCTCCCAGAAGACAGATGTGCTGTTATTGCCTTTTGCAGTGGCACTGAGATGTGTGCCACCACAGGTCATCCCTGGGACATGGATCCCACCAGAGAGCCACCGGCTGTGCCTGACCTGGCAGTGTGGCTCCTGCTCAGCCCTGGAGCAGCAGCTGCTGCTCTCATATCTGGTGTTGGCATTCTGGTGGCCCCATGCCATCAGTCACCATGTTGCAAAGGAGTCACTGTGGCTGTGCTGATTTACTGAACAAGAAGCTCCTTGGCCACTACAGCCCAGTGAAGCGTTCTCCTTCAATTCAAATTAATTTTTGGTGCCATTAGAAAAGTTTTATCAAGTTGAGAACAGGTCCATAATGTTCATCTCAATGAGTTAAGGGTAGAAGTCAGTGAAAGACAAAGCCAATCATTTCCTACTGTGTAGTGTTAGATGGTCTGATGGATGCAGGGTGTTGATATAGTAAAAAAACCCACAAACCTAATGGCAAATTCCCCTTGGGATTTGAACATTGCTGGTTTGCTTGAAATTGTCCAAGAATTCACCTGACCCCTTGAATCTCTGGGATTTCCTACTTTTACTCTTCTGCTCTTCTCTTTCATGTGGCTGCAACCATGAGCCTCTTGCCTGCCCTGTCAGCCCTGCCTTACAGAAAGGAAGTCTTTGTTCTCTTGCCTCCTGGCAGCAGCTGCAGGCCAGGCAGGCACCTGCATTCATGTGTGGGGGCACAAGAAGGGAAATGTGCCATCACAGGGTCCCTTCTCACCAGCATCAGTGCATCTCCAAATTCTCCTCAGTATATGTTTGCCAAGGGGTGGGAGGTTCATCTGGGGTCACAATAGATTTGTACGATCCCACTCCTGAGCCTGGCTCTCATGCTGTGACACAGGAGCCCTTGGTGATGCTTTGTGTACAGAGCAGATGCCCAAGGCTGCTCAGCCCAGCCTGTGGAGTGCCAAGTGCTGCACCAGAGGCAAAGCCCATGGTGTTGGTTGAGGTATATTTAGTTGCTTTTATTTTCCATCCCTCTATTACTGCTCCATTTGAACATTTGCTAGATACTATCAAAAGGAAAGAGTAGATGCCTTTGGGTTTCCCTTCTCCCCCAAAGGAAAAGACAGGACATAGCAATTTTTCTCTGCTGCTCTGGACTAATCTGGACATTTATTTGATTCTTGTCTCTACAGCAGAACTATAGATCTTACAATTATATTCAAGTAATAAAAATAGGAAAGAAGCTTTGAAGACAGATGGCAAACTGAATTAACTGAATACCCTCAGAAATAGGAAAGCTGACTTGGGAGTGAGCCAGAAACAAGGAAATGCAACATTACATCAGTAAGGGTATAATTGCCCTTCTGATGTCACCAAGCAATGCAGAGCACCAGAGGGTTTAAATGTTTCGTTATGCGTACATTTCTGAGAGCACTTTGAGAGAAATACCATCTTCTTCCTTCATCACTGCACAGTTGCAATCAGCACCTGGATATCTTATAGGTAACTGGAGGCAAGTCTGGGTGAGATGGGAAGAGATAGTGGGTAATGAGATGCAGTTCCCTTTTGATGGGTTCACAGGCATCCAGGGGAAATCTTTTCCCATGGCTTTGTTCTTGACTTTGCTACATTATTTCTTCATATAGTCCCAAATAAAATAACTTAATCACCCTCTTTCTGATCAGAAATCAAAATGAAAGAAAAAATCTGTTAATTTACTCTTTTGTTTTTACTTGCTCTGCATATGTTCTTTGGGGATGGGCCAATACAAATAATGAGGTTTTTTCAACCACTGCTATTTCTGTTTCTTATGCTACTGTGCAAAGCCAAAGCCCTGCAGGTCCTTGGCACTGGGGACCCATCTGTCCCTGCTGTTGTCCCCGCTGGGCTGCGGGTGCCAGGAGCAGGGACAGCTCGGAGGAGGGACAGTGCAGACCTCTGCTCCTGCAGCTCACTGATCTTGTCCCTTCTCGAGAAGATACTGGTGGTCCAAACTGCTTCATCCTCTCATCTCTTTTCCCACTGAACAGGAGGGTTTACAGAGCTTGGGAACCCAGATACCCTCTTACCCTTTGAAACCACTCAAATAGAGCGGAGAAAGGTGTGTCAGAGAGCATGTGGCTATAAAATACATCTATAAATATGCTTGAAATATACCTGTAAAATCCATGAATCCCCAGCAGGGACCCTCATGCTCCCTTCCACACTCTCCTGCATTCTGCTGTGAGCAATGATTGGCTCTCCAGGAGCTTTTCTTCCCAGATATGCTGATTCAGAGTCTTTGCAAAGGCTTTTTGGAGACTTCAAGGAGCTGAGCGTTGATTCCATACAGCATGATACAGGGAAACGTTTTGCTGGGCTTGGATTGATTGTACATTGTGCCACTAGGACTTACTGATGACAAGTCATTTGCTGCATTAAAGGCTCCTTGGACCATAAACGTTGTCACAGAGCCTCCAAGGTGACCTGAGGCTGGTGGGAAGGTGGGAGAGGAAGCAGACCAGGGGCTTTGCCTCGTTCTGCTTCTTCCTACACTCTGTATATAGGTAAAGTTATAAATATTTTACCATCCTGCTGGAGACTGCACTATGAAAAACATGGTAGCTCGTGGTGAGAAAGTAAGACACTGGGATGAGTGGGGATTTTTAGTCAGGAAAGAGTGTCAAAGCCACAGGGGTAGTTCAGCATCTGTGAGCTGGTCCCCAGCTCCCTGCTGCAGCCATGCTTCAGCACCCTCTACTCACTGCTTGGGCTTTTGCAAGCAGTGATGTAGCTGCTTCAGCTACAGTATGTAGCAGATACTTCGGAAAAGCATGGCTGAGAAAGCAGCCCCTTCTTATAATGGGCTGAGTCTACAGCAAGGTTTTGGCAAGACACCATGGTGTTCCTCCACAACCCTCGAATTAGTCCCTCAAACTCCCCTGTCAGCCACACAGGGGTTTTTTCTGTCTTCTGTGTTGTGTGGGATATTCCACTCTCATAAGTGTGGAAAGAAGCTAAATCCAACCAACCTGTCCAAGTCATTTTCTTCCACACCACAGGAAGAAAGCGTCACTTGTCAAAAAAAGTGTGTCATTCAGTGGAAATCAGTGTTTCTCTAGGAAAGCCCCAATTCAAGGAGGAAAAATCCTTTTATTCAAGCCTATGTGCCATGGTGTTGCAAGACCGCAGCTCACATTTCCATTTGCTCAACAAAGCGGCTTCGGTGGTATAGATAAAATCTCAGAGACGCCACATGAGAACTGCAGTGAGAAGTTTCCACTAAGCTCTGTGTAGTCACGCTGCAAATTCTGTGCTGGATGAGCTGGCCTCTTTGAGAGTAACAGGCTCCAGAGGCATCTGGGGGTTTTTAGGTGACTTTTCTCTCTGAGGTCAAGTGTGTCACTTGGCCCAGGAGCAGCAGTTCCAAATGCTGGGTTATTTGGAAAAACGACCCTAACAAAGGGTCTTTTGTCCACTGTTGCCTGAGGCAGAGGTGGATGGTTACCTGTGTAAATCCATCATGAGTGTCCAGATTCTAGGAGACCCTTCACTGTTTTCACTGCTGAGGGTTTTGACAATGGAAAGAAGGAGGGGGGCATCAGTCCCACACCTGGGAACAGACACTTGGATGTTCCACCTGGCTGCCTGAGCTTGTGTTTTGAACACAGAGGAAGGACAACCACACCAAAGCTATCAGCCAGTCACTGAAATGGCACTTTTTGCTCTGCCAGAGGAGGATTAGGTTAGGTATTAGGAAAAATTTCTTCATGAAAGAGGTCGTCAGACGTTGGAACAGGTTTCCCCGGGAAGTATGAGAGTTCTCATCCCTGGGAGTGTTCAAAAAGCATGTAGATGTGGTGCTTGGGGATGTAGTTTAGTGTTGGGCTTGGCAGTGCTGGATTAACCATAGGACTCGATGACCTTTGAGGGCTTTTCTAACCATAATGGTTGTGTAATTTTTGAGATACAACTTTGGGTCAAGAAGCAGAAGCACTGAGATGGTAGGGACCTGGTGTGTGGTGCCATGTCAGCTGATTGTTCCACAAGAAGTGTGACTCTCCCTGCTGTGGATATACTTTCATTTGGGAAAGTTCTAGAAACTACACAATCTTCCAAGTTTCCTCTGAGATTTGCTTATGACTAATCCAGATCCTGTTCATTTGGATGCCAACACGATGTCTCAACCAAGCTATTTGTTTTCCCCCCTTCCTCTCTGGGACAGTTGCCCATGTCAGATCTCTGCCCTGTCCTGTCTGCTCCTGGGGCTGTGCCCCCTTTTCAGCCTGGCATCTTTTGCCTTTGGAAAGGGTGGGTTTTTCTTGCTGCTGGGAGCATGGGCAGTGCATGGACGGGTGCAGAAGGCACCACAGTTCACTCTGGGCTGCTGCTTGACCTGCTGTTGGATGGAAAATTGCACAGCCTTCACTTCCTTTCCTGGGGAAACCACTGTGCTTGTTCATGGCCAAGAATCAAGGGACTGAAATGACCTTTCCTTCTCCCACCAGCCATTAGGAAATTGAGGCTGAGTTGCCCCTGTGCACAAGGTAGAGCAGTCCCTGGGCTGTGCCCACCCATGTGGGCCAGTGATGGTGCCCAGGGAGGGACAGAGGCTCCTGAACATCTTCCTCAGGGAAGGGCTTGCACGTACCTCTGCATGGTAAGGGTCAGAGCCCTGCTCCTCTTTGCCTCCACAGCAGCAAGCAACTCCTTTCCAAGGGCTATGAAATCCCTCAAATCAGCTTCAGGAGCCATACTGACACTGTGACCGCTGGGGTGTCCCACTCGCTGCTAAATGGCCCCAGCCAAAAGCTACAGCAGGGAAAGGAAAGCACTGAGATGTTTGTTAAACTGGCTTTTTTTTTTTTTTCCCCCCTCCCATCTTTAAGGGCAAGTATGAGCTGGTCTGCACAGCAACCAACACTAAGATTGCTGAACTGATTTACTTTTTTATTCCCTCTTTGAAAAATTATCTAGAAAACAGTCAATCATTCTGCTGTTGATTGAAGTGAGTTGGAAGCGATCTAAGCACAAAAATTACAGGAGATGTGAATGATGCAGACTTCATGTCTCTTCTGCAGAAAAAAGTATCTAAGTTACAAGAAGTAGGGAGAATATTATTTATTGTTGTAAGATTCTTTGCAATGAGAGAGGAAAAAAGAGAAATATATTAGAATCTCATTTGAAATGTTGAATATACTTTATTTAGTATCTCCAGTTACTGGAGGTTAGGATTTTTTCTTTTTTTTTTCAAAAGGAAAAGGGAATTTTGTCGCATTTGATGCCCAAGAGATAATAACAGCAGCTACTTAAGAGAACAAAAGATGTGGATGGGAGGAGGAGGAGGGGGAAGGATGCAGCTGGCTACTCTCTTAGGTGAGGGAATTTCTCTTGAGAAGGGCAGAGAGAGATACCGTGAGATTTTGGCTGGGGGGTGAGGGGCTGGGCTCGGCTCCTCGCTCTCAGATCGAGGGGGGATGGCTGGGCTGAGATTGCTGTGGGAAGAATTAGCCGCCACCAGAGTTCTATTACCGAAACTGCAGGAAAAACAAACCCCCTCCAACAACATTTTTTAATGTTAGAGTCAAGGCATTACTGTATTCCAGCCAGGATATTGTTCTGGCCAGGATGTACGACAGAAATCATCTCATCCACACATAGCCCAGGTGTGCAAAGAAAACCATTCCATGACACGCGTTTTTACAGGATTTCCCCCAAGCTTTATACAGTCAAAACCCATAGAGAGGCACTGTTTCAAAGTTAATTGGTCTAGAATTGAGCAACCCCTAATCAGTTTTCCACTGCATCCGAATTTCTTCTCCTCCCGATGTTAGTTAGGTCTTCATTCTTCGATTTTCTTATCGGTCCTTTCCTGACCAGAGGTCCTCAACTTTGCAAAAGGTGGCAGCTGAGGGCAGATGTTTGTCGGCGGCCACTGCTGTTCCGGTGATGGCCTTTTATCTTTCTGGGTATCTTTGGGTTACTCCCAGGGAAGGCCGCCTCGGCTTTCTGCTCCCGCTCGGCCCGGCTGCCGCTGGGGAGCTTCGTCTGCCCCGTGAAACACACACACACCAGGGAAGAACTGTTAGTGCTTTTCACACATCTTTGCCTCAAAGCCCCTTAATTTCAAAATAATAATAATTTGGAGGGAAGAGGTCACATTTTCCATTCCAAAGGAAGTTCCTGCCTTCCTTGGCAGACTTCTGTCCTTCAAACCAAGATACCAACCAATACAGCTCAGTTTTAGGTAAAAGCGTTCTGCATAACTCCAGGTAATCTCATGCAAAAGATAATTCAAAATAATTATCTTTTATTCAGCAAAATGCTCAAATAGCTCCTTGGAGATGAGAGCAGCTTGTGGCTAGCCTGTGAGCACCAGCTTGTGAAAGGTCACCCAAGTTGTGCCGGTGTCCTCATGTCCCCTGAGCCTTTGTTCACTGTGGGTCTCCCTTGCGCACCCCACTCACGTTGCTACAGGGCAGGGACACCTGCCACTAAACCAGGCTGCTCCAAGCCCCGTCTGCCCCGCTCTTGAACACTTCCAGGGATGGGGCAGACACAGCTTTGCTGGGCAGCCTGTGCCACGGCCTCACCACCTTCACAGGGAACCAGGGCTTTGAGGTGCCGGGGGAGCCATCCCCAGTGACCTCCTCCCTCTGCCTCCTTGGAATTCCCCAGTCCTGTTTTCTTTCTGCCTGAAAAGTGTCTTTTTGTGCCACTGCCTCCTCCAGCCCGAATCTCCTGCAGCTGAGAGGCTGCTGAGGGTGGTGTGATGCTCTGACCTGCCAACAGCAATTCAGGGTTGTGTTTCTTTTCGGAGAAAGCATTTGCATATCCTTTATTCACTTTACTTGGTTAAATATATTTGAAAAGGCAAAAGCTCTGGGTCACTGAGACTGCAGAATGAGCTGTCTGGGGGCCTCCCCCATGTTAACCCTTTGGAACCTTGCTCCAGCATCTTGGAGGCTTAAAATATGCAGAAAAAGATTTTAAGGCTGTTTTTGCAGCAGGTATGGGGAAGGAGGCTGGAGACAGGGAAAGCCCTGATAGAAATCAGCAAAAATGTGCCATATACATTTGAACTGGAAATGCACTTATGTGCAGCCACAGACTGACTGACTTGCAGAAAGTTTACAAAATTTAGAGCTGACAGAAATGTCTTCAGAATGACTTGAAAGTGAATAAGGGGCAGTGCCCCTTATTCAAAAGTACCAGTGAAAACTGGAGAGCAAAAGCAAGTTACAGCAGTGTCAGGCACAGAAAGGTGCAGGGTGCCTCAGGGTGTGAGATCAGCAAAGGGAACTTTCTAAAAACTAAAACAGAAATAACCTAATTGCTGCTTTAGTTAACAAAATAAATAAAAAACCCTGAAGCAGCAACAAAGATCCTGAAACATAAGCCGTACATTTATTTCAGCAAAGTATTTAATTTGGAATATTTAAAGACATCTCAAATCACAGCCCAGCCACAGATTTCTCAAAAATTCTCCATGAGATGATGCCAAATCTCCCCTTTCCCCTCATTTTCTAGCACAGTGCCAGGCCCTTGCTGCCAGGGGAACTGGAGTTGGGTGTGGGATGTGGTTGGGGTCTCTGGCTGGCGGACCCCAGCCCTGCTGACGTGCCAGGGTGCAGGAGAGACCCCCTTGGACTGGGCCGGGACACAGCCCCTGCACCTCACTGTGTGCTGCACCAACCACACTGAGCTGCAATGTGGAGATTGTGCTTCTGGATGCCTGTGAAGTGTTTTGAGGATGACAGCTGGGAAGAGATATATAAGCAATAAATTCATCATCCTGGGTTTATTTTTGTTGCCTTGCCATCAGTTGGCATCCCTGTGGTGTAAGGAAATTGAGGGCTGTAGCAAGAGGAGGCAGAAACACTTGCCCAGTAACATAATATTAATGTTCCTAATTATTGAATTAATCCTGTTTCTGCTGTATGCTTCCTTACTGCTGCTCTTTGGAAGTGGTCAAAAATATAGGCTGTATAAACATAAAAGCATAATATCTGACCAGAAGATATAGAAAAGGAGACCACTTAAAAGAAACACAATGTAGTAAAATTCCCTTTTCTTACACATTAATTGAATTAGTGGCTGTTTTTCATTCTACTTGAGGCATGATTTTCCATGGATGGGCCTTCAGGAATGTACAGATACTGCTGGCAGATTTCTGTTCTGTAACTGAAGCTATTGCTCTGGTTTATGGGGATGTCCAGACAACCATAGCAGCAGTTGGGGTTTTTTTGAGCTGTCCGCAGAATTTTGAAGGACAAAGTGGAACTCTTCCATAGAGCAATGGAAGTTCCCAGGCTATCTCAGCTCTGTGTGGTTTCCTGGTGGTTGAGCCTTGTTTAGCTGCTCTGATTACATAGATTCATAGAATAGTTTGTGGTGGAAAAGACCTTGAAGTTCATCTAGTTTAACCCTCCTACAATGAGCGGACATATGCAACTAGACCAGGTTGTACCAAGCCCTGTCCAACCCCACCTTGAATGTTTTCAGGGCTGAGGCATCCACAGCTGCTCTGGGCAACCTGTGTCAGTGTGTCACCACCTTCTTTATAAAAAAAGTAATTCCTTATATCCAGTCTGAATTGACCCTCTTTTAGTTTAAAACTGTTAAACTGTGTCCTGTCCTGTATTCTCCTGGCTATAAGCAGCAATGCTTAAAATTCAGCCTTAATATGCTTTTCTGATTAATTTTGATAAAGTATAAAAGCATAGAGAGATTCTGTAGGTTACTTTCTTTTATAGGACTCAAACTTTGTGTTTGACTGGAAGCATTAAAAGCACTGTGATTTACTGATCTATCTTTTTTTTATTTTTCTCTGGATGGATTAGGTCTCAGCCAAATCCCACTGAAGTCCTTTGAAGTCTTTCTATTGATATTACTGGTAGGTGAGTCTCATTGGGCTTTAGACTGAGCACAAAAGGTCTAATTTCCTTTGTACTAGTACAAACATCCCTGCTACCTAATGGTCTAAGGTGAGGGCCAGTTTGGAGCAGATTTCTACAGAAACAGAAGTCACCCACATCCTGGTTTGAAGCTTAAAGGGTATTGTGGCTCCTATTGCCAAGGTGGGGTTCTGGATGCTCAGCATCTCTGTGCTCAGCCCCACCAGCCCTCAGCTTTCTGTTCTGCAGGACACAGCTCACACATCTGCAGGAGGACCTGAAAACAGACTTGAACCATTCTCAGTGCTCCCATGCCAAAAGATCTCATAGCAAATCCCTGTTTATGGCGAACTGCATGCTTTCTCTTGGCTGTGAGTCCAAAAAATGAGGTTGTCTTCCCATAAAGCCCTGTCCTCATCACTCTGCGGTGCAAATTACCTGGCAGAAAATTCTGGGGTGGAGGAAAGCTTTTACTCAGTGTATTACTTTGAGTATGCTTACATGGTTTTTTCTTAAGGTAGGCAGCCCACATCTAGCTTACTCTCTTTGTTCTCCCTCAAATATCTCCAGTGGTTGTTTCAGAGAGTGACTCCATATATGTATGTATGTGCAATGAAAGCAAGACAAGAGAAAGGGAATTACTGCTCAGGGTATTAACAGAGGAGGTAAAAGGGTCAGACTCTGCTATGAAACACGTTTTACTCAATCTCACCACCTATGCCGAGGGGGTATTGCCCATGATGAGCTTCATCTTGGTAGGCAAGAGCAGCCCTAACCAGCCGGAGCTTGAAAGAGGAGCTCTATAGCACAGTATGTTGGTTTTAATCCAATATTCACCCGAAATCAGGGTTCCCACATCCCCTAGAGGGCATTTCATCATGAACACAAATATGCTGAGACTGTGGGCTACTGGCTCTGAAGCTCCTAGCCAACCCAGGGCTGATCACACACCTGAAGTATTTTCTTGACTACAAAGATTGTGTCAAGCTGTGGCTCACAAGGAACAAAGGGGCAGGAATCTGAGCTGATGAATATTGCCGAGGTCCCATTAAGCCAGCACTGTGATGCTGATTTGGACCTGCAGACCATTCAGTCTAGTACTGATGCCCTATCCTGGCACTTTGATGAATTAAGCCTGATTGCAGAACAACCCCCATGTGACCCAAAGGAGTGATATTTGACAATCTTGCCTGAAATCTCATCAAATAGTCTCTTCATTCATGGGTATTAAGTGTTCTTTGAGAATTCTCGATTATGAACTCCAGTATCACGAGAAAAATTTAGGACAGGTCAGACAGAAACTTTATTAACTATAGTAATAGTGAGTCTTCAGACAGCTTCTCTCCCCCTGCTCCCCGCTTTTCTGCCAAGCAGTTGTGGAGATCCAGCCAGGAAAAAAAGGAGTTGAGGAAAACAATAATTTCAGTGTTAATAATGCCAAATATTCAGCCTCCGGAAGGGCAGACCCCTGAAATGCCTTCCTAACAGTCCTAAGCGGGAATCGAACAGTAAAAAATGAACAGTAAATAATGTGATGATATGGAGCAAGGGCTCCCGGGGGCCCAGGGGTGGCACACCCACGTTATCTTTGCTCAGAGAGGGGAGCTGGAAGCTACCAGACACTGTTGGCTTTCAGTTGAAAGGAATGTTCTTGTAGTTAAGAGAGTATCTCAGCCAGATCTCTCAAATGTAAATGTTAATAATTTACCATGACAAATGAATTTCAAAGTTCTGGTCTTGTTATTTTGAGTGTAAATTGACAAAACCTGGTCTGGGCTGAAATATGAGGGTGTTTGGTTTCTTTCTTCTTTCAATATATGCAGCAGGATAAGGATGATGTTGGCAATAGTTACTCTCTTATTATTTTATTGATTCAGGGGATTTGTATTTATTCTACTGGAACATCACAGAATGTTTTGGGTTGAGAGGGTCCTTTAAGGTCATCCAGTTCCAATCCCTCTGCCATGGGCAGGGACACCTTCCACTAGACCAGTTTGCTCCAAGCCCCATCAACCTGTCCTTGGACATCCAGGGGTGGAGCATCCCCAGCTTCTCAGGACAGCCTGCTCCGGTGTCTTACCACCCTCACAGGGAAGAATTTCTTTCCAATATCTAATGTAACCCTGCTTCCTGTCAGTGTGAAGCCCTTACCCTTTGTCCTGTCACCATTTGCCCGTTTAAATGTCTGCCCATGTCTGACCTATGAAGTTTATAGTTCAGCAGACCTGAACTGGTGGCACAGACTTTCTCAGTGTCAGAAACTTTTTTTTATGAAGACTTTTCGCAGAGGGAAAAAAAAAAAAAACCACCCAAACCGTTTCTAATTTTAAACTGCGCATTTGCAGGGTGGTTTTACAGTTTTACTCCCAAAAGTCTTGCTTTGAGCCTGCAGATCCTCCAGTATGACAGAGATGTGCGAAAACGCTGCAGTATTCAGGAGCGGAGAGGGTGGGTTTTTCCTCTCTGGAAGGCGGCTCCCGCATGGGCCGGGATGTGGAAGCTGAAGGGTTACAGCGGCATCGCTGCTGCTGCGCTAACACAGCCTAAGCCGATATTAGCCAAGCTTAACTTCTTTCAGCCGCTCGCAGATGGGAGGGGGAGGGACGCCCTGGAGTCAGCAGTTCTGCGCGGGGAGCGGGAGGGCAGAGCCCCGGCCATGAGCTGACCGGGCACCGGCGGCACCGGGGGTACCGGGGGTACCGGGGGCACCGGCGGATGGTGAGTCCCGGCCGGGGTTTCGTTGTGATTCCTGCAGGGCGTGTGGGGGATCCCAGCGCCGTCCAGGAGCCGCGTGCGGCCAAGGCTCGGGTGGGTCTGGGAGGACCCGGGGGNTGCCGGCAGCCCGGGGGGCAGCGGTGAGGACAGCCCTACCTGCGCCCTGCCGGCAGCCCGGGGGGCAGCGGTGAGGACAGCCCTACCTGCGCCCTGCCGGCAGCCCGGGGGGCAGCGGTGAGGACAGCCCTACCTGCGCCCTGCCGGCAGCCCGGGGGGCAGCGGTGAGGACAGCCCTACCTGCGCCCTGCCGGCAGCCCGGGGGGCAGCGGTGAGGACAGCCCTACCTGCGCCCAGCCGGCCGTGGGGGCAAGCTCGCTGGGATGCAGAGATGGAGCCCGGCACCTGGGGCTTCCCGGCAGCACTCTGCCCCTCTCCGTTCATTGCCCCAAACTCTTGATCCCACGTATCAGGGCTTGTTCCCCACAGCAGGAGCTCTGTGGCGCCCGGCTAAACACCTGTTGAGTTGTGGCTGACCTTGAACCCTGCGTTGAGTTTAGGGCCCCTCAGTCCAAGGAAGACACTGAGGTGCTGGAATGTGTCTAGAGGAGGGCAAGGGAGCTGAGGAAGGGTGTGGAGCCCAAGACTGATAAGGAGCAGCCGGGAGAACTCATCCTGAAGAAAAGGAGGCTCAGAAGGGACCTTATCGCTCTACAAAGGAGGTTGGAGCTACGTGGGGACGTTGGTCTCTTCCCAAGTAGCAAATGGAGGCATGACCTCAAAGATGAAATGACCTCGAGGTGTGCCACGGGAAGTTTAGGTTGGGTATTAAGAACAATTTCTTCACCAGAAGAATTTTTCAGCTCTGGAAGAGGCTGCCAAGGAGAGCGGTGGAGTCGCCATTCGTAGAGGGATTTAACAAACCTGTAGATACGGCACTTTGGGACACTGTTTAGTGGCAAGCCTGGCAGTGCTGGGGGAATGGTTAGACTCTATAATCCGAGAGGGCTTTTCCAACCTAAATGACTCCCGGATTCTGTGACATCCTGCTGGTTTCTAGGTTTCTGTGTCTCAACTTTCAGCCACTCAGACCTGAGTGTAGGCTCTTTGCAATACATGTCTCTGCCTGAGGGATCTCCCGGAGTTGGTGACAAAACTTGCCTTTGTCAAAGCTATGCAGCAGTGGTAGGTTGCAAACATTCAGTGTACGGTGTGATGTTCCTAATTTCATGCTGTGCATTCACTTTCCTCAAGCACGGAACCGTGAAGCATGCTCCATCCACATGGGAAGAGCCTGCTGCTGTGTTGGGTGAGAGCTCATGGGGGTGCACCTTGATGTCAGAGACAGAACATGAAANCCGTTCATTGCCCCAAACTCTTGATCCCACGTATCAGGGCTTGTTCCCCACAGCAGGAGCTCTGTGGCGCCCGGCTAAACACCTGTTGAGTTGTGGCTGACCTTGAACCCTGCGTTGAGTTTAGGGCCCCTCAGTCCAAGGAAGACACTGAGGTGCTGGAATGTGTCTAGAGAAGGGCAAGGGAGCTGAGGAAGGGTGTGGAGCCCAAAACTGATAAGGAGCAGCCGGGAGAACTCAGCCTGGAGAAAAGGAGGCTCAGAAGGGACCTTATCGCTCTACAAAGGAGGTTGGAGCTACGTGGGGACGTTGGTCTCTTCCCAAGTAGCAAATGGAGGCATGACCTCAAAGATGAAATGACCTCGAGGTGTGCCACGGGAAGTTTAGGTTGGGTATTAAGAACAATTTCTTCACCAGAAGAATTTTTCAGCTCTGGAAGAGGCTGCCAAGGAGAGCGGTGGAGTCGCCATTCGTAGAGGGATTTAACAAACCTGTAGATACGGCACTTTGGGACACTGTTTAGTGGCAAGCCTGGCAGTGCTGGGGGAATGGTTAGACTCTATAATCCGAGAGGGCTTTTCCAACCTAAATGACTCCCGGATTCTGTGACATCCTGCTGGTTTCTAGGTTTCTGTGTCTCAACTTTCAGCCACCCAGACCTGAGTGTAGGCTCTTTGCAATACATGTCTCTGCCTGAGGGATCTCCCGGAGTTGGTGACAAAACTTGCCTTTGTCAAAGCTATGCAGCAGTGGTAGGTTGCAAACATTCAGTGTACGGTGTGATGTTCCTAATTTCATGCTGTGCATTCACTTTCCTCAAGCACGGAACCGTGAAGCATGCTCCATCCACATGGGAAGAGCCTGCTGCTGTGTTGGGTGAGAGCTCATGGGGGTGCACCTTGATGTCAGAGACAGAACATGAAAACCTTCTCTGTAGCCATGAAATCCCCTATCTGCACATGGTGTGGTTTCTTGCTTGCTGTGTTGTGTATGTGCCTGTTGCTGGTGCATCTCATCCTTTGGCATGCTGGGGACAGAGGGCTGGGGGTGTGAAGAGAATGAGAAGATAATGCTTTCAGCAGTTTTGGGGAGCCTCCTGGAAGATGGAGAGTCCGTGCCTGCTCCTGGAGGTGTGCCATGTGGTGGGTCAAGCATGGCCCTGGCTACCGCTGCAGAGGTGTTCTCTGTGTGGCCTCCTCGGAAAACCTTCTGCACCTGGGCAGTGAGAGTGTCCCTAAAGCCGTGACCCTTTCTGTAGTAATCACTCTGGTTTTACTGATACCATGCAAGAGAGAACCACCAAGTTGTGTTCCTTTAAAGGCACGGTGATACTCTCCTGCACAGAGGAGATTATTTTGAGAAGCTCTGGCTCTTTGCAGGCAGCGTGTTTCAGTTCTGACTGGAGGCTACTGGCACAGGGCCCAGGCAGGCAGAGGGCAGGGCAGGAGCCGGCAGGTCTGTGGCTGCTGCATCATGCTGCTCCTGCCCTGACTGCTGCCCCTGCTGCTGTCCCCCACCTGCAGTGGGAGGGGGCAGTTGCTTTCCTTTGAGTTTTTGGCACACAGCCTGCCTCTTTATTTTCTTGCCCCTCACTGCAATACAAGCTCGCCAAGTAAGCCTCGAACAACTTTCAAAGCTGCCTTCAGTTTCTGGTTTGTTTTGGGATAAAATCTGGAGCGGATTCAGGCAGTCACGTTCTACATGCACAAGGTCTGGATAAAACTCTGCCTTCTCCATGTGCACTTCACCTCTGGTATCCCATCACTCCTTCCCGTCTGTGCAGACAGGGTCCTTAAAAAGCACTACAACTACAGGACCAGGCTAGGTGGAGTTCTGAGCAATCTGACCTAGTGAAGGGCATCTCTGCCCATTGTGTGGGGCATGGCTGGATGATCTTCAATGTCTCTTCCAACTTACTTGTGATTCCATGAACTTGCAGGGCACATTCTTGACAATTAACCTGTCAGCTTACTCTTAGAGAGGGATACAACTGTATTTGTTATAGTTAGTGACACTACTGTTACTTTTTTTGTAAGCTCCCATTTTTGATGTAATTTTCTTGTTTCAGTTTGAAGTATGACAGTTGTAATAATGTCTTCATGGGCATGTGTTTGACACAGAGCTGGCAGAGCCTTTCAGTCCTCTCCTTTTTCATATGGTTTTGCTTTAACTGCAGTGGCAAGTCAGTAAGTGTTAGAGCTCTTCAAGCAGAAGATGAAAATCTGTGGTGTGATAATGCACAGGCAGCCTCCTGCAGACAGCAACAGGCCAAATTTCCATGATCTTCATGGCTGGAGACAATGCCAGCTGCAGTCTGGCCTGCTTAGCCCTGCTGTGAACATTTGCTACGTAACGGTTGATATTGCAGAAGGCAATGCAAAATTGAAGTTTGACCAAGTAAGTGTTTTGGTCCAGTCTGAGCTGTCAGAGAGACAATGCAGGCTAACGGCTGGCTTGGAAGTGGTATTCAAAACATTCCTGTTCTTCCCTATCCTCTGCAGGACCAACTCTGGGCATGCCACTGTGTCATGTCTTAAGCATTATGGAAGATTTTCTGTTATGAGCTTGTTTAGTTTTGTGTGTTACTTTGGATGAAGCACTCCCATGCTTGCCTGAATGCAATTGGCTGGCAGGATCCTCAGAGTGTTATTCAGAAACCACTTTATTTTGGTACTGCTGCCAAAAGAAACGGCAGCAATGAATCCAAAAAGGTTTGCAGCTGATCAGTACCCCTGGACTGGTGCACAAATTTGTGCTGGTGCCTGGCAAAGGCAGGGTGGGTGTGGGAGTGATGGAAGGGGCAGATGGTCAGGGGGATTCCTTGCCCCTGGCAGGCCTGGAATCCAGTGGGGCATCCCAGCCTGTGTGGGCTCCACCAGGTTGTGCTCCAGGCAGGTGTGGAGGTGGGTCAGGGAGTCATGCAGGGAGGACATGACCCCATCCTGGAACCAGGATGCCATCTGGTCATGCCAGGTGGGGTTTTGCTTGTAAACTAACCACTTTTTCTGACACTATAGATAGCAGGGCCATTATTTCTGTGCCAGGAACCCTGTGCCTCAGTACAGGCACAAGGTTAGGGGGCCCCTCATGGCCCAGTCCAGCAGTGGTGTGACCTGGGGCCATCCATCCTGCCCTGCCAGAAGCAAGCAGGAGTCAGACCTGTGCAGCTTGTGCATGCAGCAGGAGAGCAACCAGGGCCAGGGCTGTCCCTGTATCACTGTGACCAGGCTCACACAGTGACCCTCCAGATGCAGCCAAAGGCAGGGTGTGAATGGTCATGGAGAGCTGGCAAGTGGCAGTGCAGGGAGTTGCCTGCATGTGTGTCCTAGTCTGGCAGTGACCTGCTGTGGGGACAGCAGAGCCAGCGCTCAACGGCCAGGGCAATGCATGCTTGTGGTACCAGCTTCTTCCTCCCTGGCATTGTACCCAAAATCTCCCTGCCTCCTCCCAGCCATGCGCTGGGGGCTTTGTAGAGTGACATCACCACAGAGGGCCTGGCTATGGCATGTTCATGTGGAGACACTGAAAATGAGCCAGGCAATAAGCTGAGGAGGGGAGTACATCCCAGCTGGGCGCACTGAAGGGTAAGTCCCCTTGTGGTCCCTGCACCTCTGCATTGGCCACTGCGCTTCTGCACTGACCCTGCTGCAGAGCCTTCAGGTGACTGGGGTTCTTAGCTGGATCAGGGCCTCTACAGACAGTACTAAGGTTTATTTAAATTCAATGTTTAAAGGCAAACATCAAAACTGTCCCTGGCAACAAGCCCTCAAACTCTTTGCAAAGCACCTTCACATCTCTAGTCTGCCAAGCCAGCTGTCGGGGTGCAACTCCCTTCTCCCTTTCCATTAAGTGCTTCTCTTTGTACTCTGCCCCAGATAACTATTTTTATGCCATTCTTTAAGCTGTTCGTTTGTTGCCTGACACAGAGTATTCAGGAATCATGTAGTATATGGGACAATCAACCGTCGATGTCAGTAAAAAATAAAAAAAGCCAAAACCCAACCCAACAAACCTCATTCTTCACAAGAACTGAAGTTGACAATTGCTTATGGGTACTTCTGGGAAAGGGGCAGCTTTGCAGATGTTCTGTAAGCAGTGTCCAGAACCATACCCCAGCCCTGGCAAAAGCAGCCCCATGATGCACTGTCAGGATCCAGCCCCGTGTGACAACGCCAGCAACACATGGCACTTCAGCATGAGCCCAGAAAAGATGTGCAGGGTTCACTGCCACCTGCAAGCTTTGCCATAAGGCTGAGTGGCAAATTCTCTCCTGCTTTAGTCACCTCAATGGGGTGCTCCTGTGGGCCATGCTGCCTGTGAGCTGGGGAAGCAGACAGGGAGGGATCAGGCTCTTGTTTCCCCAGATGGAATTTTGCAGCCCCTGTGCTGATTTTGGTGCAGTTGTGTGAGCAGGCTTCCGAGAACTGAAGAAAGCCAGAAAACTCCACAACTTTGGTGGTTTGCATTTCCTTCTGGCCGGGTTATGTTTTAGCTTGGAGGAATGTCCTGAGCTCACTTGGGGTGGGCGCACAGAAGCTGCACTGGCATAAGGGGAACACGATGAATGTGATGAGGGGGATAGTGGGTGCAAAAATATTCCATGTAGGTTTTCCCATCTGAACTCCATCCTCTGCAACCACAGGCTGAGGTTTTTAGCCCGGTCAATGAAACCTGATGACTCTGGCTCATGTTGATGCTGGGTAACCTTTTAAGGATGTTTCAGCAGTTAGAGGAGCTTTCTTGTTACTGTGCCTTAGGCAACTGATAGACTTCAGAGACAGCAGAACTGTTGAGCTTTTCCCTTTTGGTAGGAAACTTGAAGTGCTTGCACTGGCTTCCTGATGCTTTGTTATCCAGAGGAGTGGCAGATTTGGACCAGATTCCCAGTCAGGGCTTTTCCATATGTGTGAGTCATAGTGGCTTCTGAGGGCTGCTCTGCTCAGGGATGCAAAAGGTATTTTTAGGTTGGTCCACATGTTCTAGCTGTGCTGAGTGGGTGAGGAGGTGTGGGATGGAGGATGAAGCTTTCCATGAGGATTTGGTATCACTGGATGAAGAGGGACCCAATGCAGAGAGAAGAGGATGAGTTGGTGGTCCGTGCATGGCTCCGAGCAAGAGGCATTTCCAGACAGCTGGAGGCTGGATTTTGCTCTCTGAAAGATCACAAGTGTCTTAAGTAAGATCTCTGCATAGCACTGAATTATTTATTGAATAATTTCTCTAGGCAAGGGACCGATATGGTGTAGATATTTTAGATACTTTAAATACTTCTATTTGCGTGTGATTACTGGTCTCTTTCAGGACACTGAGTGCCTTGTTAGCATTTTTCCCTTTTTAGTGGATGCATGCGAAGATCTTGTGTTTTGCAAATACATTTCCCAGCAGTGCAGAGCAGGAGGAAGCAGAGGTCAATGCTGCTCCTCCGGTTGCTTGGAGATTCCCATCCTGTCTGTGTCCCACCGTTGGGGTTGGGGTCATCAGGAAGGTGGATGGAAGCTGGAGGGTCAGCAAAGGCCCTGTGCTCCGTGCTGTGGTCTGCCATTAGCTCCATCCTTAGGAACCATGGGGAGATGTGGTGCCATGGTCACACTCAGGCTGTTAATGCACCAGCTGCTTAGAGGTTTTTAGGGAGTGAGATGTTTCTACAGTAATGCTAGGGGCACATGGTCATTATGCAATTAGTGCTGTTAATCACCAGTCACCCAGAGTAGGGGGAAATGCTGGTTTTTATATATATGCACATGCACACGCAAGCATTTATATCCACGCATGCAGATATATAATTGCATGTGTGTAAATACCATATATAAATGGGACCCAGTACTTTAGCAGCCTTTTCTCTGAGATATTTTTTCTGTCCTGAGTGAAACTGCCTGTCTCTCCTAAAAAAATAATACACCACTGGGCCAAGTTTATACCACAGCTGCAACTGTGTGCTGATGCTGGTCTCTTTCATCCATCCTTGTGCTCTCCCCACTCACTCAGTCAGTCAGTCACCAGAGGACACAGGAAAGCACGGCTGGCCTCCTTGCCATCAAGTTTATTTGCCTTATTCTCCTGCAGATCCAAGGCTTGACCTGGTTGCAAAGCCTTTTTTCCATTGTGGATAACTCTGTCTTGCTGAGTGGGAGGAGGGCCCTGGGAGAGGGTGAGTGGGGAGGCAGGGGCATGGGGGCAGTCCCTGATGGCATTGCTGCAGCCCCGTGTCTCCTCCCAGGCTCCAGACCCTGAGTTTGGGGTGCACCGAGCCCCCAGCTGGCTCTGCTGGCATGAAAGCATTTTGAGCTGAAGAGGCTTAGGTACTATTGAAACCCTGTTCTTTAATAGTCATGCTGGCAAAAGGCCAGTTTCACAGATTGAATGGGTCTGATGCTCAAAGGAAAGGGAGAAGGATATTCTTTGTTAGTAAAAATAGAATATAAAAGTTATAAACTGCTTTTATAATATTTCTTAACCATGGGGTGCTTCTCCAGTATCTGCTCCCCAGGGAAGTGCCACAGCCTCCCAGGCACCGTGTGGCTGTCCTCCCTTGTTTGTTACTCATCTCCTCTCACCCTCTCTTATGTTGCCTGAGCACCAGCATAATAATCCAAAAAAAGAAATTTTATCTCTAAGCCAGTTCCTTTTTTTCCCCCTCTTTTTTCCCCCCTTCCCAATTATAACTCATTGAGTTATAGTGAAACCATAGTCAACGGGGCCAAATGCCTTGACTTTGGGTCCTCTATTATTATTTGACCCTGCAAAGAATTGTGTGATCTAAGTAAAACACAGTGATTGTGGTTGTGCAATGGAGCGGCAATTATTTTGCTCAGTGGGTAAAATTAAGCACCTGTAGGAGTTCAGTTTGGTCTGATTTTGTTAGGTAGGGGGCATTTTTTTAATTAAAAACACAGTTTTTATGAAAATGCATGTCCCAAAAATCAAAGCAGTGATACATCATGTGGAGGCTGTGGGAGATGGCTTAGGGTGATGTGTCTGAAGGTGTGAGACATGAAATGGAGAAAAGGGCTATAGTGAGATAGGTCACTTTAGAGGAGCAACAGCAGGTATCGTTTCAGAAAGTTTAGCTTGATCAATAATCCTAGTAATTGCTGAATCCAATGTGTGGCTGATTAACCCTTGCAGAGTACAGAGGGTCCCTGTACATGCAATCCAAGTATGTGTGGTGGGTCAGGGCTGTGGGGTCACCCCTGCCCAGGTGCTCTGGAGGGATGCAGGACAAGCAGTGAAATGTTTTGGGTCACTGTTTTGGTGATGTGTTTATACAATTGCATGTGTGTCACGGTAGGACATGAAATAGATTGACTCTATATAGTTGTCAGAAGAGAAAGAAGGCTTTATTTACAATTCTAACAGTTTCTTTTATAACATGCTGTGCTAAAAAGGTCTATTATTGGTCCATGGGACTGACACTGCTCTCCATTGATTAAGTAATAGGAAACAACACCTGGGGACAGTTGTTATGGGAAAAGGAACACTGTTTACTGAACCTGTTTTGAGAAACAGAGAGAGATGTTTTGAAAAGAACACTGTTGACAGCTTTCCCTTGGGAAAAGAGCTAGCAATGGTTAGCAAGCTAAAATTCTCCCGGGCTCAGAAATATCGAGCCCACACGTGCGTGGGACTGAAGCTGTTAGATGTCCTGCAAACTGTGTGAGCCAAGTATTGCTTGTCTCCTGCTTCATTCTGGGGCTGCTTACTGGATTTCCACACAGCAATTCTTTCATAGTTTCAGATTCTTCTGGTGTTCCTATTTCCCCCTTTATGTTTATCACACCCTTTACTCTTTCTCAAGCAGTTTGCAAGCTTGCAGACTGCCTCAAGCTCCATCCCACAGCAGGGAATTGTTCTGTAAGGTTTTCAGTAGCTCTCCCTAATGCCCAACAAATACATAATGGCATTTTCTCTCTGTAATGAACACCGGCTTTGTCCTGATGTAAACCGTGGCATTACCATTTCCATAAACACTATAGTGTAAAATTATTAAAGCAGAATAAATTGATCTGATCTCAAAATAGTTGAAAATTGAAAGGTGGCCAAGTGCCATGAGTTTTCCAATTTTTCCTGTTTAAGTAAAACAAATGAGAAAAAAATCTACAGGTTTGGATTAAACTGGGTATTGCATTTGTGGCTGAGGCACAGCACAGCCTGTGGTAGGAGATCTCATTAGATCACTTGTTCCCATAAAATCTAGAGAAATGTGAGCCCAGCCTGCTGCAGAGCGGTCGGTGTCCCGCGTCCTCACCTGAGCCCAACCCAGCCCACATTGGCTTCAGGATGAGAACTGAAGGCTCATCCAGCTTCTCATCCTCTGTGCCCACACAGGGAAAACTTGTGGAGTCGCAGAGCAGAGGCTAACTTGGCATCACCTCTCTGGTTTTAATTACAGCAGTGATTAGGAATTCAAAACCTGTGGTGTCCCAGGAGCTCCCTGGCCAAGTTGCAGAAGGTCAGAGGTACCTGAGCTGCATTTAATGGCAGAGGCTCCTCCCAGGATTGATGTCCCACAGTATGCCTACATGGAGTTTGAGGAAAAAGGAAAAATAAGAATGATTATACTCTGCAAGCAATACACAACATCCCCCCTCTGCCTGCATGGCTGTGGCAGCCTCTGTGCATGTTTTCATACAGATGTTAATTATTGCAACAGCTTTCACTTAAAAGAAACAAATGGTTTCCAGTGATGCAGTCTGACTAATAGCTTTATGTGTCCCTGGGAATGCTGATGCTCCCTTTCTCCTTGGCAAATGGAAACTCTCTTGTAGTGACATAGTCATGATTTGAGTGCCGTTCGTGATTTGAATCCCTATTGCAAAGTCCCCTGAGCCCTCAGTACAGAGCACTAGGCATGTTTTTGTTCTGCACAGGAAGGTGAGGGAGAGTGGTCCAAGTTTTGCTGGATGCTTCTTTGTGCAAATCCTCTGTCACTGACCCCATTTCGGGAAAACAACTATAAATCTCAGGGTCTGGGCTCTGCAGAACTGAACATGAGAAAAGAGTTCAAAAAGCTTGTAGTGTTTCACTGAAGTGATACACTACTAAATCTGCCTGTCTATATTGAGATGTTTCAGATCCTGTAAATTCTGTTTCCTCAGTGAAATGAGTGAGCAGTCAGTGCCGTAGCTAAGGACACAGATCCATGGTGACTGCTGGCTGACAGGATATTCCAGCTTGCTCTGAGAGAAGCAGAGGGTCTTCGGGCTCTGAGCCATTGCATGTCACTGGTTCTGCTTCGCAGTTCCCCACTGCAAACAGTTAATTCTCTCAGACGTATTGAAAAGCTGCTTATTTGGGTTTGGTTTTGTGCTATGAAGTCTAATATTCGGGGCTTGAATAAAGGGATGGTGATAGGACACTTTGCCCATTTTCCAGGCTGGAAATAAATCACCTGCCTCTTTCCCCATCCCACTGTGAATGCAGGGGGCAGGAGGATATGGATGCCCCAATAGGAGTTGTTCTTCCCAAGCAGGCACTGATGGAATGGTAGGAAGGATGTGATTGCTTGGCCGCAGAGGACCAGTAAAATTTTAATTGCATTAGACATACACCAGTAGCCTGAGGCTGTTCCCACACTGGCCTATGCCACTGAACTCCATCGACTGGAGTTACAGAATCACTTCCAGCAGAAGATGAAAACTAAATCATACAAGAGAGCCATTTGTTACCAAAATAAACAAATAAGCCCCGTTCTGGGAGTGAGTGGTGTGAACACAAACTGGTGGGTGACCTGGAGCCCAGTGTACTGCTGGCTGCCCCAAGGCTGCAGGAGCCAGGCTCAGCCCAGACCCAGGCTGGGAAGTTCCCCTGTGCCAGGCACTCCCAACTCTTACCCATGGCTGTGCTCTCTTGGCACTTCTCCAGCACTTCTTCCTTCCTTCCTCCAAACCACTTTTTTCTGTCCTTCCTTGCATATTTGTTTCTTTTTTCTTTGCCGTGGGAATATTTTAGAAATCCGGTGATGTGAAGTGCCATTTGGAATAAATGGAAATGTCAGCATTTGCATGTGCCACATGCATGGGTGCTGTGCTCTGCTCACTTGCACTCAGGGCTGCTTGCTTGTGGGGAACATGAACTGCAGCAGGCTGGTAGATCCACCTCGGGCAACAGAAATGGGGCCAAGATGTAGCAGAAATAAGGCACAAAGGTGACAGAAATGTTGAGAAGGTGTGTGGAAGAGCATCCTGCTGATCCAGGGCCTGAGGTGACAGTAGCAGCTGCTTGCTGTGCACTCTGGAGTGCAACGCTGCCTTGCTGATGGGTAAAACAGCCCAACTGTGCTGGGTTTAAATTACTATTATTTATTTTCCTGATCACATAAGAAATGTACTCCCAGAGCACGTGACCATGAGGTGCTCAGCTGCTTGTCTTGACTTGTCAGAGGAGGCTGTGATCCAGGTACCCCTTACCCCTCTTTCTGTAGGGTTTGGCAGTTCTCTCTGATCATCCCAAACACACCTGGGCCCCTTTCCTGGCCACCATCCCAGAGCAGGTTGGCTGCTCTGATCAGATCAAGTATGGAACCATCATGAATCACTTTGGGATGCAAAACCCAGGATTAACTATTGCAAAAGGCAACTTGTCGAACTCTGCAGTGCCAAAATTGAATGTGAACAGAAATTGCAGCCCCGACTCTCATGATCCTTCTGTTGATGCTATGAGCTCTAGGTGTCCATGGATGCCCTTGACCCAGACAGATGTAAAGGCCTGCTCCTGCTTCCACCCTGGCAACCCCTGCAGCTGAGCAGGACAGAAGCAGGACAGAAGCATATGGCTGTAGCCAAGCATCCCCCCATGGCAGTGCTGTTCCCACAGGCACCTTCCCAGCTTTCCGCTTTCAACTTTACTGCGTGGATGGATACAAAACAGCACTTACAGGCTGCTGTTGAGGGAGTAATTCCCAGGATTTCAGTGTAACCAGCAAATTGGGTGGCTGCTTTTGGTGGGACGGGCTGTTTCTGGGAGCAGACAGTCTTAATTGGGACTTGCTGAAATGCTTTTGCACAAATAGGCAATTCATCAGTAAATTAATAGCTCCCTTGCTAAGCTCTCCTAGTTTTTGTAGTAAAAGTGTGTTTGTCAGGCTGCTTTTCACAGTCCGTTGTCAAGAAATATTGAGGGGAGAAATCAGTACTCTGTCTCAGTTCATAGAATAATTTTATTCCAGAATGGTTTGGTTTGAAAGGAACCCTAAAGCTCATCCAGTTCCAACTGCCCTGCCATGACCAGGGACTCATTCCACTATCCCAGGTTCCTCCAAGCTCCATCCAGCCTGTCCTTGAACACTTTCAGGGTTGGGGCATCCACAGCTTCTCTGGGCAAGCTGGGCCAGTGCTTCACCACCCTCTCAGGTCATGCTAGCATCATTGCAGTCGCATAGTCAGTACTTTATCGCATGTGGAGATTTCTGAAAAGATGCTCAAATCTCAAGAGAAAATTACCTCCTGTGTGGGTATTTCCCAGTAACATCATCTGGATGTGATTACTGGAGGGGTTCAACCATTCTTAAAGAGGCTGGTTGTGGTCCCAGAGGGTTTGCACAGCTGGGAGTTCTCTGGGAGCAGAGGTGACTGTGGGATGTTGGGCCAGCATAAGGGAGCAGCAGCATGGGGCCAGAGGAACGTTTGGGCCAGAGCTCTCAGGGGGAGATGGATGACCCTGAACATGGGCTCTGTTTCGCTGTCCCCTTGCCCCCTTGCTGCTGCCCTCACCATTGAATAACCCAAAAGTGAGCGAGGTTAATTTTTGTTATGTTGGTTCTTTTTTTCTTGTGCAAACTTAAAAACCTTCTCCAGAGCCTTGTGCAAGGGGTGTCCCCCTGTTCACTACCTGGCCTGTGCCAGCCCCAGCGCTCACTTGGCACAAACACAGGAGTAGGCTACTAGAGGATAGTCCTGACCCTCAGGACTTGAGGATAGTGCAGCCCAGACAGTGTTCCCAGGAGAAAAGAAAGCAGGTTTGTGTTAGTGATGTTGTTGTGTGGGAAGTCCTGGCCGCCTCATGGAAGTGAAGACATGTAGCTCCACAAGCTGGAAAAAGGCCAGAGGGCAAGAGGGAAAGGGCTGCCTGGACTCATGTGGCTGAAAAACTTTTTTAAGACCTTGACTCTTGTAAAGTCATAAATAGAGCTGTGGGAAACCTTAACTGTTTGGATTCCCCTGGGGCAGCACCTGCTTGGCTCATCCCTCAGAGGGCTGGCCGATACTGGAGACTCCCCAGAGAGGAGTTGATATGGGGCTGTCCCTGTAAACAGGAGTTATTTAAAATGTTCCTTGTGTACTCAACACCCAAACACGAGTGCCCTGAGGACAGCCTGACCTCTCACTCTGGAGCAGTGAGCCACCTGCCTGGCTCCTTCTCTCTGGTGGCTGTTTTGGTATGTGCAAAGGGAAAAAAAGCAAGGCAACCTGCTGTGGCAGAGTAGATCGATGCCCGACCCACAGCGTGACCTTGCCTTTCCCAGGAGCAGCTGCCACTCTGTGAGCCCAGCATAACTGTCTGTGCAGTCCTGCTCAGGGAAGGCAGAGAAAGCTCCTGGCAGCCCAGAGGGGGGCATCACTGGATCCCAGAGCTTGTCCCAGCATCTCTCACTCCAGACAACTGCAGCTGCATCACCTCCTGTACATCGGTACTCGGTTGTGCTTAGGGAGTGAGCTGTCTGTTCCTGCTCACCCTGCTACAGGTGCCTCTTCCTTTCTTGTTCTATCTCTTGCATAGATGCTGTTTTTCTCAGGGTGCTATTGGCAGGCTGCCCCACGGCTCGGCAGAGCAGGGTGTCTGCGATGGCTGCTGAGGCGAAGCATGTTCTCCCCTTCCCAGAGACCCGTGCTGCCTCTGCCCACCTGCAGCCTGGCCTCACCCCCCCGACCCATCCTTCTGCCTCTTGCAGAGTTTGCCGTTTCGCTGGCGGAGAAGATGCAGGCTCAGGAAATCCTGCGGAGCCTGCGGCTCCCCGAGTTCGATGACCTCAGCCAGTTCTTCCGCAACCTGCCGGCCACGGCGCTGGTGGGCATCGGCGCCTTTGCGGCCGTGGTCGCCTACTGGTTTGCCAGCCGGCCCCGGGCTGTGAAGCCGCCCTGCGACCTGCGCATGCAGTCGGAGGAAGTCGAGGTGAGGCCAGGGCAAGCCCCGCTGGCTTTCCCCAAGGTTTGCATGCCTGGAAGTCACAGAATGGTTTGGGTTACAAGGGAACTTAAAGGTCGTCTCGCTCCAGCCTCCTGCCATGGGCACTAGACCAGGCTGCCCCAAGCCCCAACCTGCCTGGCCTTTAACACTTTCAGGGATGGGGCAGCCACAGCTTCTCTGGGCAACTCTGTGCCAGGGCTCCACCACCCACGCAGGGGAGAATTTCTTCCTAATATCTTATGTAAACCTACTTTATTTTAGTGTGAAGCCACTGCCTCTTGTTCTGTCACTATGTGCCCTTGTAAAAAGTCCCTTTCCAGCTCTCTTGTAGGCCCCCTTCATTAAGGTTCTCCTCAGAGCCTTCTCTTCTTCAGGCTGAACAACCCCAACTCTCAGCATTTCCTCATAGGGTAGGTGTCCCATCCCTCTAATCACCTTCATGGCCTGCTCTGGACTTGTTTCTACAGATCTACATCCACAGGGGATGCCAGGAAGACTTTGTTGTTGTTGTTGTTTCGGTAGTTCCCCAACCTTATCCTGACATCAACCATGTAATGCACTGTGCTAGGGATCACTTCAACCCTTAATTCACCTTTTTCGGTAAATCAAAAAACTAGAATACAGCATGTTATTCTCTTAGATTTTCAGTAAAATTTTGATCTTAGCTTTGCTTAATCATCCATGGCCAAAAATTAAAGGCACTGCCATTGCATGGGAGAAACAACTGAAAGGCAACAGCTGAGGAGACAAGATCACCTGGCACTCTCCATGTGTGCCCATTACAGTTGGGTGCTGCAAACTTGGTAAGAGTAAGAAAAAGTAAACCTGAATCCATGCTTAGAGTCTGAGGAGTTACTAATTGTTATGCTTGCAAAAGGCTTTAATGATGTGGCTCTGTTTTAAAGAGCAGAAATATTTCTGAATATTGTCTCTGCTTATTTTAATAACTGAAAGTGGGATGAGAATTTTAAAGCCTTTTGTGATGTTCCCTCTAAGATGTCTTTGTCTTTAATTCCAACAGCTCTTTAAAAGGGTGGGAGGAATTTACATTTTTCAAGATAGTTTTCCCCTGTCACTAGGGCTTTAGTTAGACTTTTTTCTGGCTCCCAGTGCAGTCCTGGTTTGCTCATTCTCACCCTGGCTGCCCACTCCTAAAACACCTCTGCTGAGCTCATGGCGCTGGGGGCTGGCCTCTGCCTTAGTCTATCCTTCGTGTTGGCCTGGATGTCCTTGTGGAGGTGCTCATGATGCTAGTCCTGGAGACCTGTGGAGCCCAGAGCAGTTGCTTCCCCCAGCACATCCCCACTCCATTACTTCCAGATCCATAATTCCTTATTAAATTCCCTTGGGAAATATCAATGATCTCAGTGACAACGAGCTGGGTCAAGGGCTCCTCTATGGCCAGAGGGCCCTCTGTATCCCTGAGATGCTGAGGTCAGTGTCCCCCCCCTCACATCCCTTTGGGTCTTGGGCCAGGTGCTGGTCAGAGAGGTCTTGCTGGCATTTGGGGAGCTGCTTTATGGTGGGGGTTCCCCCATTTCCCAGCCCTTGAGCAGTGCTGATTGCTGTGTCCTCTCGTGTCACCTCATGTCGCACAGGGCCTGGCTGGGGCACGCCGCTCGGTGATCGGGGACAGCCCGCAGCTGCTGACGCACTACTATGATGATGCCAGGACCATGTACGAGGTCTTCAGGAGGGGATTCAGCATCTCTGGTGAGAGCACAGTGGTGAGAGGGCCTAGGAGCAGAAGCTGGGAGAGGTGGGGACCAGGCCACAGGCATGTTCTTACCCCATGGTCAATGGTATTGTCACAGAGCTCTCACACCCTTGAGAGACGTCACTTCCCACTCCAAAAAGCCATGATGACTCTTTTCTGCTCTATCATCTATTTCTGTGTCTGCTGTTTATGGTGTCCTGCCTCATTGGATACAACGTCGAGGTCAGGTTATTATTTTTGGTACCATAAAAAAACCCAGTGGAACTGCACATATTCTGCCCCACAAGACAGGGGTAAATGAAGGACTCAATAGGTATATGGAGGAATGGATTTCTGCAAGTAGGTACCATTAGTAAATTATTCAAACTTTTCAAATTTTCATCTGGTCACACACTGCTGCATGTTGTCACCTTCCTCCAGAGTAGGCTGGGCTAAATATTGTAGTTTTCACCTTTTAAAATCAAAAGGCAGTGCAGGTAGTGGGAGCTGGTGTTTGGGATGAGTGCCCTTATCAGACACTAATGCTTATGTGACCTTTGGAGAAGTGTCTTTTAGTGCGGCTGTTTGGGGCAAACTGCTGCTGTCAGGTGGAGGACTGAAGCCTTTTTGGGGGATCCCAGCAGCTCATCTCCCATCAGATGCACTTGTGTGTGTAATTTGCTGGAAATTGCTGTAAGAACCAACCTAATAACTATGGCTTTACTCCTGGAGGACTCCCCCACATTGTGCCCCCATGTGCTAACTCCTGGCACTGCCCCCCCATAACTCATCATCTCTTCTTGTGTCTTTCAGAGAATGGCCCCTGCCTGGGGTTCAGGAAGCCCAAGCAGCCCTACCAGTGGCTGTCCTACAAGGAGGTGAGCTGGAGGTGACACCCACTGGGCATCCTCCTCCCCTGCGCAGCACAAGGTGGGGTGTTGGGGTGCCTGCATGTTGGCCCAGGAGGTTGCTCATGTACTGTGTGATGCTTCCTGGTGTCCCCAGCCAGGCACATCCAGGTGTTACCTGGGTGTGTCAGCTTTCAGGGGCTCCTGGCCACTTTCAGGAGTGGCCATGAGCCCACTCCTGAAAGCACCACTGATGGACTCTGGGGCCATGGGGCATCGCTGATCTCATCAGCTGCTAGTCAGCTAATGACGGTTCTTGATAACATAAAAATAGGACTTTTAGATAGGAAATACAACAATTTGAAAGCCTCCCTGTAAGTCTTTGCTTAATTTGGTATTGTTTATATTCTTTTTTTTTATGTTGTTTTCCTCTCCAAATTCCAGGTGGCTGAAAGAGCAGAAGCCCTGGGTTCAGGCCTTTTGCAGCAGGGCTGCAAGCCATGCACAAAGCAGTTCATTGGTGTCTTTGCTCAAAACCGTCCAGAGGTGAGATTTTATGTCTGTGATATCATATTAATAATGCTCCTGACCTGTCAGCTTGTTCTCAAGTTATATCTGCTCTCATGGCCCCTTCTCACCTTTGTGCTTCCATGTTCTCCTGCAGTGGATCATCTCTGAGCTGGCTTGCTACACCTATTCCATGGTGGTGGTTCCCCTGTATGACACCTTAGGTCCTGGAGCCATTCGGTACATTGTCAACACAGGTAAAATCAAAACTGATGTGATCATCTCAGTTTTGTTGCTCAGAATGGTTCATTTTCTGCTTCTAAAAGACAGATGATCGTAGAATCCTGGAATGGTTTGGGTTGGAGGGGACCTTAAAGCTCATCTGGTTCTAACTCCTCTTCACTGGCAGGGACACATTTCACTAGACCAGGTTGCTCCAAGCCTTATCCAGCCTGGCCATGAACACTTCCAGGGGTGAGGCATTGTGATTATACTTACTGAGTGTCTTGAATTCACTTAGAGAGCTTCCTGGGAAGCCGTGTGTCCCTGTGCTGCCTCTGTTGCATTTTCCACATGCTCAGTTGTGCATAGCCATGGATAAGGGCTGATCTGGATGTGGGAATTACTCCATGGCCACCCACTCCTGTGCTGCTTGACATTTTTCCTCCTAGATTTTTTAATCCATATGGGGACCAATTTTAATGTTTTGAACTGAATCCCAGAATAATCGTAAATGTCAGCTACAGCTTTGGCATTGATTTAGGTTAGCTAAGATTGCATTTTTTCCTCATTTTTCAAGAGAAGCATGTGATGTATGCTGGGATTTCTGGTGTAGCCTGGAGCGGCTATCAGAACTGATACAGTGTTAGCTATGAGCCAGTCTTGCATTAAAAAAGACTTACTGCGAACAGCTTGTTTGGCTGTTTTTCTTGCAGCTGACATTTCCACGGTCATTTGTGACAAGCCTGAAAAAGCCAGGATACTCCTTGACCATGTGGAGAAGAAAGAAACACCAGGCCTGAGCTCTATCATCCTGATGGACCCATTTGAGAATGAGCTGACAGAGAGAGGGAAGCGCTGTGGGGTTCGCATCCAGACCATGCAGGAGGTGGAGGTGAGTTTGCTCTCCCTTTCCTTTTACTATTTTTTGTAATATCTGTAAAAAGACAGTATAATGTACAGGGACTTGTGAATTGCGTGCCGGGTTCAGTGTCTGGAGAGCACAAAAGAGCAGCATGTGGCTGATAATACTGATGCTTGGTGCGCTTGCCTCTTGGTGTTGTTCCTTGCTGATTGCAGAGCCAACATTTCAGCTCTTTGTGCTCAAATACGCTATCAGCTGCTATTTAAGCATGGGAAGCGGGTTGTTATTTGAGACACTGTGCTACAACGTTACTGATAAGTAAAACTTTACAAAAGAAAGGCCTTGTAAAAATCATGGCTCAGGCCCCTTACCTTGGCTAAGTAGAAAAGAACTGTGGGAAAGTTACTTAGCTGAATTAGGGGTAGGAAAACAAGTTACATAACCATTGCTTGTTCACATCGTGGTCTATAGTGTTTGGTTGAATTATGTTTGCTATGCTGCAAAACTATGTTACTGATAATGGGCTAGCTGCTAAAAAGGCCTGGTTTTTGCAATAAAGGGCTCTCATTTGCCCCTGCCTGGGGACTCGGCATCACCGCGGACCCTCACCCACACCACATGTAAGCCTACAGGCTCGCACTTGTTTGAAACACCCTGGATACAGCCTAACCAACCCAAACACTACTTGAAATCCAAGGAAGGCACTGCAGTTAAGGCAAGAAAATCAGAATAATGAAGATGGCCTCAGAGCCAGCTAGGAATTTGTCTGCTTTAGCTCACACTCTCCCTTAGTGGTTTGCAGATTATTAACAAGTGGGTTACACTGCAGGAATTAAAGTGGAAATCATTTTGTTTATTCTCTTCCAGGACTGTGGCCGTGAGAGTCGACATGTGCCTGTGGTGAGTGTTGGCATGTTGCTTTTCCCACTTAAAACTGCAGCAGAAGGGACTTAAATGCTCATCTTGTTCCAACCCCCTCTTATGGGCAGGGACACCTTCCATGGGTGCTTAGTTGCTCCAAGTCCTGTCCAATCTAGCCTTGAACATTTTCAGGAATGGGACAGCCACAGCTTCTCTGGGCAGCCTGTGCCAGGGCTTCACCACCCCCATAGGGAACAATGTGCAGTGTTTGCTTTATTCCCTCTACCCAGAGCACTTAATTGAGATAGCTCATCCTGCTATGAACCTGTAATTAAATGCCATTGTTAAGATACCCTAATTACACTACCTAACCCTGGTAGCACTGGGGGAATATCTGTGTACCCTTCACCTTCTGCTGGGGCTCCTATAGTTCAGAAACACTACTTGGCAGTATTTATATGGGATATTTTGGGGAAATTGCTTTGATATTTTTCACTGGCTGCTTATATTCATACAAAACTCTCAAAAGCAGCTTCTGCTTTTCAAGCTGTTTATTTAGTCATTCGTGACCCAAAATAGTGCACGTATGGGGTGGTGCTGAGAATACAGAGATGCTGCTGGAAATGGGAACAATCAGCAGCTTTGGAATCTTGTCTCCTGTTGTGGAGTTCTTTCCAGAATTAATCTGGAAATTGATGAATTATCTCAACTTGTCCCACACATCTACAGATATATGGCTTGGAAAATACTGTGAGGCAAACACTAAAGCATGCCCTTAGTGCAGCTGGAGCATAGCATAAAGGGAGGAACAAAGTCTGCATCAACTGAAGAAACCTGGTTATATATATTGAGGGGGATGATAGCTTTTTATGTCAGAGCAAAACCATAATTGGTTTGATCTTTAGGTTTCTATAATGCAAACAGTCTCTACCACTGACATGTCTGCATTTGACTGATGTGATTTTCTTAATCTCCTTTTGTATTTCAAGCCTCCCCGACCAGAAGATCTGTCAATTGTCTGTTTTACTAGTGGCACTACAGGTAAAGAGGCATTTTAATCTTGAAATGTTAGAATATCTTATGAAATTAACTATTAAGCCCACCTCAGTACATGCAAACTGCTATACTGATATGGCAATGATATTTCTAGGCATTTTAAATATTTAAGAATATATAGGTTTATACACTTCTGTTGATTGCAAATTAAAAATAACAATATACTTATTTTTAAATTGAATTCTCTGACATACACTTTGGCAGTATGATTTTCCAGCTGTCTGAAAATCCACCCATGTGTCTGCTTCCCATTTTGAGGTGTACTTGTGAAGCACTTGGTTGACTGATATTTATCTTTTGCAAATGTTAAAAAAACACCCAAATCCCTAAAATGTGGTTCCACAGCTTTCCATTCTCTGTATCCTGAGCACATTGATGTCTCCAGCCTCACCAAGGTCCTTCTCACCTCTGTCTCCTCTTCTTGTGTGTTGCGCATGACACCAAGTGTTGGGGAGGTTCAGGACGTGCCTGGCAACCCATGGTGCTGGTACTTGTGTGCCGCTGGCCTCTTTTTCTTGGAGAAAATAATTTTCCTGCCTGTTCTTAGCAGAGGCAGTGCTTTCTCCTCTCTCCAGACCCTGGTCTTCATCAGCTTGCAGGAATTTCCTACTCTTGAGAACTCAGCCTCTGTAACATCTCCCTGAAAGCTGTATGGGCAGATGCACAAGGCATCACTGCTTGGGAAACTGCTTTTACACTTGCTGGAGAAGGTCCATGCTCCAGAGACTGCTGGAGCAGCTCTTCCAGATCCATCTGTGCTCTTGGGATTGCCTAATGCTTGGTCCTACGCCAAAGCATCCTCAGTTTGGTCTCAGCAGAAGATGCTGGGAGCTGCTGGTGCTTCTCAGATGGCGGGTCAGGCTGAGCACGAGACAACACCTTCATCCTCCACCTCCCAGAAAAGACTTGTGCTTCAGACCAGGTAGGCAACTCCTAGATCAACTCCCAAGTACAGGCTCAAGATGTATTAAAAGGGTTTGGGTACTTTACCTTCATGCATGGTCCTTAGTTTTGAGATCTGCACTTCAGGCTGCCCAGGGCAGAGCACTGAGGGAAAGGAGACTGTGCCTCTGCTCTGTTCCAACACTGGGAATTCCTAAATGGGAAAGACTGAACTCAGTGCTGAACGTGAACATCACAGCCATGTACAGATTGAGTGCAAAGTGGCTGAGCACAAATGGGAGCAGGAGGAAACTGAAGGAGCCATGCCATGGTTACAGTGTGTTTGGATGTTCAAGTGCAGAGCAATTATTTTTTCAAGTCATGTTATTGTTGATACTTTTATTTCTAAATTAAAAAATCTGCATAGAGAAGGTTTCTTTTGATTTTCTTTTTTTTTATTTGCAGATGTAATCATGGGCTAGTTTCTGATTTTGTACTTTTCTTAGAAACATGCCCAGGGTTACAGAAATAGGACAACCAGGAAGTTCATTTCGCTTCCCCATCCAAACCAGAGATTTCCAATTTTGCAAATCATCTCGAACTGAACCCTCTCATAACAATGCTTTGTGATGCATGAGTCCATCCTCTGCTGCTGCAGGACTTTGCACATCACTCTCTGCCTTTTCCAGAGGTTGCATCAACGCTCTGGTCTATTTTCTACATTGTGCTTTGATGTAAGAGTTTTATACAGCCTGTGTAATTTTTAGCGACTGTAGAATTTGTGACCTGAAAATTGTAGAGTTGGAAAGAATTCCCCAGGAGCAGACTTTTAACACTTGTTTTATTTGATAGGACCAGATGCCCCAACGCCTCCCCAGGGATAAAAGAGAGGCTGAGGTTGCTTATCTTGGATGACAAGACCAACTTCCATGGTTGTGCCAAGAAACCATCAGCACTTGGAAACGGGCCAAAGGCATACAGATATCCCCAGACTGTCAGGATACAATTTTTCACGTTGGCTACTCCAGAGAAATCAACTGTCATTCCCTCAAGAATCCACTGGTAACCAGGTGGATAAAAATTGCTTCCCAGTGGTTTCTCCCAGCCTGGCAATGCATGTTCCTTTTTGCCAGAGCTCCCCAGGGGAGGAAAGTGCTTGCATCCCAGAACGCTGATGGATCGCACCATCAAATTAGTGCCGGAGCACTTGGAAGACCCATTTGGCAGTGTGGAAAAGGTTCTTCTATTCTTTTAAAGGTTCTACTGTTGCTTATAAGACCTGTCAAACAAGGCTGGCACCAAGATGAGGAGGAACTGACATTCCTGGGCTATTAATGGATTGCAAGGTATCTGTTCTGTAACAGGACACTCACTGGGTCTGTCTTTGTGAGGAAATTCAAACAAGAACAGCGTTACAGAAGTGGCATTGATTTTTTAAATAGAAAAGTGGCATCCCTGCCAACCTTCTTCTCTGAAAGTGATAATTCTGGGAAAGGGCTCATAGAAAGAGGCACCCATTTTGCTAGGTTAACTCTTAAAATTATTATGGAAGGTTAAAGTTTACAGGAGTCCTCCACCCAAAAAGCTGCAGCTGTCCTATAACAGCATGGCTTGTTTTGGATTTCTCCTGATGGAGGCTCTCCTGGCTCCAGCACTGCTGCTCTGCTTGGACACCATTTTCACTGCACCTTGTCCAGGATGTTGAGCCTATGTGAGAGGGATGCAGAGGAAGGAGTCAGCATGTTAACACTACTTCCAGGCATGGCAGAGATTCTGAATCTGCATTTAAGTCAGAGGTGGAGTGAGTAAATGAATCAAACATCTGAGAAATCTCATGGAATCATGGAATAGTTTGGCTTTGAAGAGCCCTTTAAAGCATGTCTAGTCACCTACACTGGTTTGCTCCAAGCCCCACCCAGCCTCACACTAAACACTTGAAATCCTCCATAAAACAAGCCTGAAGAATGTTGTCAAGGTGCAGGGACCAGATGTGTGCCAGAGGGCACACTTTCTCCAAACCAGTACTGAGCACATCCTCTCCACTGCGATGCTGCAGGAGCACAGCTCCTTCTAGAACTGCAGGGGCTGAGCACACGTGTTTGGCTGGACACAACTCTAACAGGTGATTTTTAGTTGTGGTGTGTATGTACAACTGACACCTGTTCATGGACTTTTCTTGGAGCCTGGATCCATGCATGCATCCAGCTGTGAAAATAACCTGCCAGGCTGATTTGGCACCTGTGAGCCTGCTGCTTCAACATGGGAACGCCTGTGCCTGGCAAAGCTGTCAGCTCTACCCCTGAGCTTCAGATGAGACCAAACCAGCCTCCTGTGCACCATGTTCATCTGCAAGTGTTCCGGACTGAACTACTCCAGGCACTTGGAACAGCAAAGAGGGATTTTCTGTATAATATATTGTGTTAAAAATATCCTGCTCTATTGCAATAAATGTATGCAACAGTTGCTACTGCTGTTTGTGCCTGCCTTTGATTATTTGGGAGGTTCAGTTGGAGTGATGGTGGTGTGCTGGCAGGGCAAAGGGCTCAGTGCTGTGTGTGCCCCTCTCTGTGCCCATGCCCATGCTGGAGGGCTGCTAGCAACACAGCCCTCAAACTGTTCTGAAATGAGAGGATTAAACATACTTTCCTGTGATGAAACATATTCACAAGGCACCTAATATGAAGAAGGCAGAATGAAATTGTGGCTGATTTACGATTTTGTGACATTAACTGCAGGAGCTTTGCCAGGCTGCTTGTGCCCACTGTACTGGGGACACATGGGGCACCTGCACGTAAAGCTCCCTTGATCTGCCTTTGCACAGAGCAGCAGGAACTACGTGGCAGTGGTGTGATCGAATTAAAACAATCTGCTTAAAAACATGTTGGAGAAAAAGAGGCTGGCCCCGTAATCTTTATTTGAGCTGGGCTACACCTTCCTTTCACAAGTAAAGCCTTGGAGGGTGACGAAAAGGGACAATGCTGTGACAGGAGGACACGCAGAGCCCTCCGTGCCACTTTTTTGTGAACATGGAGGTTCCAGCCTGTGTATTTGCTGCTTAAAAAACACTGTGTTTTGGTATCCAAACAGATATGAAATGTAAGTGGTGTACCATGGTCAATAAGGAAAGGAGTGTAAAAGGCAAATATTGATGGTGCTGAGGTGCCTGCTGGCGGCGGATGAAATGCTGCGGGGGCAGTGCTCAGCTCTGGAACACAACACAGGGGCTTTGCTGGCTCTCTACTGGGTTTAGGGCTGTCCAAGACACCTGTACTGCTGCTACTATTCATGACTTCCCTTGATTGCAGTCTCAAAGGGTCTTGTATCCTAATTTTTACCTGCAGTGCTCTCTGCATTTCTCATGTTATCCAGACTACTGGCTAAGTATAACAGTCTTTTAAAGCATGTTTCTTGGTGTTCAAGATCATTCTTAGTCAAAATCTGGATGAAATAAATCCTCCCAGGAGAGGCTGGAACAGCCATCCAAATCCGATGGCTGTGCTCATTGAGTGGCTCCATCTGAACACTCTCAGAAATTGCAGTTGGGCTATTTCTGCTGGAAACTGTTTTCCAGAGTCTCCAAGAGAAATATTTCTGTTTGCAGTATCATTTTATTAAGTTTTGAGTATTGCAGTAAGTGTTTTGGATGCACATTAGTGCATATGGTGAAAATTATATATGTTTTAAAATTGAAGCAGTGAACATAATATTTTAACCATTTCTTGTTTTGTGGTTTTTTTTTGTCAAGTTTTTGAAAGTTACCTTCTGGCTAATCTTTTAAACTCTCTCTCTGCTTCCTTTCAGGAAATCCCAAAGGTGCTATGCTGACCCATGGAAACGTGGTGGCGGATTTTTCAGGCTTTCTGAAAGTGACGGAGGTGATTACCCTGAGCTAGAAAACATTGCCAGGTGCAGAGTGTGCGGGTTAAGCTGTGGCCCTGCACGGGCTGGAAGTATGCTCTTGCAGATAAAAGATGACATTTTTCCTGCTCAGAGGGCCAAATCCATGGGAATGGAGCAAGGCTCAATCGACAGTACTGGGGGCCTTAAATCCTCTTTCCCTGGCTCCCAGGCTCTGTAGGGCACTAAGGGCTTCTGAGAAACAATGCTGACTTCTGTAAATCGATTCATTAACTCGTTTTGAAGAATGAGGAGAGCACAAGCCCTCTACAGTTGCAACTGGTGCTTGAAGAGGAGTTCAAGCTCCTCTTGTGCTCTTTGTGTCCCATTGTGCCCCAAAATGTCGTCATTTATTTGAAACCTCTCTGCATACAAAATGTGTGTGTGCATATATATATATATGAACATACATGATTTTTTGCAAGAAGGGTTAGTGGTTAATTTCACTGATATTGGAGTATATCTGACTTTTTGTTATACCTATTTCTAATGGAGCATAGCATAGTGCTGGCCAAGTGCCTTTATAATATATTTCATACAACATGTAAACTCATGTTTAGAAACAATACGGGAAGCAGAATCAGTTTACCATGACATAGTAAGGATTTTATACACCTTATATAGATTAAATAGAAATAATCTAATTTCTGGTAGTGAACAGGCAATTCTGTAAAGTAGTTACCTGCACACAGGATGGACAATTGGTTACCTCATACCCCTTTCTGGTCTTATTGTTGATGTTGAAATTACTGCAGTCTCATTACTTTATCTTTGAATTTTCTGAGATTTCCGGACCACTGGTGTAAAGAAACTCAGACATGTGATGTAAGGAATCCCCCTGAACTCACATGTTCCAATGTTTGCAGGGCTGTGCCTCCACAGTGTGCAGGATGAAATGCCAGTGCTGCAGTGAGGGCTCCTCGGCATGGAGCTCTCCGTGGCTTCGGTGGCAGCAAGAGGGAAAGGTGAAAGCTGAGGTGTGGAGAGGCCTGAACTTCAAAGGGCAGGGACGTTCATTTTGAAAGAGCACTAATTTGAAACTGAGGGAACTTGGCATCTTCCAGGACGGGTCCATAAAAATGGATTTAGTGTTTGCTGACAGCAATGGGACCCTGATTAATCTCAGAGGTATCAGACTGAGACCCAAGTCTGGTGTGATTGTAAATTTGATATCTCCAGTCACCAGAGTATTGCTGGCAGAGGGTAAATGTCTGTAGCTGATCCACAAGATTTGGCTAATGTCTGACCACAGTAATGAAATAGATTAAAGTGTGAAACACTTGAAAGTAGTATCAATGAAAGAAATAAAATGAGGAGTTTTGTAGGTTTGTTGTTTACAAGTTCCTGTGGCAGTTTTGCTTAGTTCAGTGATTTTTACAAACGGAACATATTTTCAAGTGAGTCCAGAGCTTTATTATAAGGTTGTTCTCAAATGCCAAGGAACTGTTTGCATTTTTGCATTTAATGGACAACTGTGCCAACTGTGAATCGCTATTCAATGGCATAATTTTGGTCTGATTTAAAACCAGATTATTTTGTCTGAGCCCTTACAGCAGTTATAAAAAGATCCCACCCTGGTTGATATTAGAGGTTTTGCATTACTGTGCTTGCAGAAAATGAAGCCAAATTGAAATAATGCATAAATAGATCTGCAGGCCCTAATGGCTTCATTCAGACTGACAGACACAATAATATGAAATGAGATGCTGAGAATACCCACATGTTCAATGATGTTTGACTTTGGTAGGTGATGGTTGGGAGGCCATACCCAAATCTGACCAGCCCAGATTTAACGTCAATAAAATATCCCCTGAGGGATGAACTCCTGTGTCTGCCTCCACTGTATCCCAGGTCGTGGGCTATTGATTCCTTCTGAGCAGTGGAGGTGCAAGTGGGTATCAACTGTTTATACTGTAAGCTGATAGATTTTTATACCCATTTTCGCCTTGATGCAAATTACTGGGTAGTCAACCTTTCAGCTTTTATAATCCATAATATTACAGCAAGCTGTACCCTAGGAAATCCAGGTAGAAAGGTTATTTGCTTTTGGGGAATGGATTAGGTAAGGCTCTTGGGGCCTTTGTTTATTCCAGCCTTCAAGAGAGAGTTAAAAACTTGGCAAAATTAAGATTTTGGCCACTTTTTTTTTTTAATAATTTGTCCAACCTCTTTCCCCTGTATGTGGGACAGTCATAATGCCCTTAAAATCATATTTTAATCACTTAAAATGACAAGAAACACTAACAGAAGTAATGAGTTTTTGAAGCCTAAGATTAAATCATTAGTTTTCCAACACATTCTGATTCAAATCAATGACTAACCAAAGGAAAAGATAAAAAATTGCTAATTTTGACTCTAGTAACACTGTGATTCTTGAATGGGCTGTATGCAAAGTGGGAAAGTGCTGCTCCTGCAGAGGCCTGCTGGTGTCCAGGAGGCTCCTGCAGGTTGGCACTGGGATCCTGGGGGCTCCTGTAGGTCTGCACCAGGATCCTGCTGTCTGCACACAGCTGAGAGCACAGATCAGGGTCTCGGCGCCTCCTGGTAGAAAGCAGTGAATAAAAATTGGATTCTCCGTCAGGGTGAGCCTCCATTCCCAGCGTGAGCTGCGTGGATACAATCTGCCTTCTGCCAAGGAGAGCCCTCTGCATTGCCCTGTGTGTACATCTCCGTGCTCTTTACTCCTCCTGCTAACTGAGCTCCATGATGCTGTGGCTTTAACGCTTCCCTGTGTCTGCTGCTCCCTCCTCTCTTGACAATCTTTACCCTTTTGCTCCTCTGGTGCCATTTTTCTTTTTATTATTTTATGACTTTCTTGTTGTCTTCCTGTCAGTGTTTCTTTCCTTTCTGTCTCCCATGCCCTTCACCTGCAGAAAGTGATCTTTCCGAGACAGGACGATGTGCTCATCTCCTTCCTGCCTCTGGCTCACATGTTTGAAAGAGTTATACAGGTAAGAAAACTGCCTGAACTGACGAGGCCTTGTGGGGCTCCTTGTGTTTTCTTCCAGAGTCAGTGGTCTCCTACTTGTGAGGATGTACACATTTCCTATTTGCCTTTAGCACACATGTTTGAGAGAATGGTACAGGTAAGGTCATGGTGTCAGTGGAAATCATCTTTTTTCCACGTCACCAACAAAAAAATAAAATAAAATGAATAAAATACTAAATAACCAGCAATATCTTGTAGCACTAAAAAGGCTTGTACTCCAGAAGTGCCATATGCATAACACCAGAGCCAAGGTCTCAGTGACACGGCCGTGAGTCCAGAGCAAGGCCAGGAGAGTTTCCCCAAGTTCTGCAGCTTACACCTGGCTTAGGGATTGAAAAATAGCCCTTCAGCAATGAGCCAAACTCATTGCTCAGTCAGCTCATGGCTACTGCTACTTGAGCAATTTGTGGCACAGCTTTTCAAAGCACTCTAGGATGAGGTGTCATGTGAGTCAAGATAATTTCATTCCATTTTCTACATCAGCTAAAATTATTTTATTGCATAAATACCATGATCTGCATAAAAATCCCCAACCTGGCAGACACTGAAAAAGAGGAAACAGAGATCATGGTGTGAGACACGTGATCCTCTTGGCAGGGCAGCATGCAGTGGGCATTCACTGGAGCCTGTGTCCCCTGGGAATTATGGCAGGTCCAAGAACCAGGTCTTGCCAGCCCACGGAACTGACTCCATGTCTCTTTGCGAAAAAAAAAATAGGGTGATGTTAGTGCTGCAGTTGGTGAGCTAGGCAAGTCAGGTGAGACAGCCACGTCAGGTCTCCCAGCCTGAGAAACTGCAAACTTAAAATGGATGCAGTATGTGAAGATTGGATCTGGATCCATTGGCAATTCTGTACTTTCTCAGGGAGGCCTGTTACAGGCTGAAAGCATACTTTCTGAGCCAGGCAAGCATCTGAATATAAACCTCCCACTTCTTAGTAACATCTGTGCCAGAAGTAATATATTTTTGTGTTAAAAATCTCACAAATTGGAAGTAAAAGCCCATGAAAGACTTGGAGAATTACAGCACAGCTTTTCTCCACTTGCAAGGCAACTTGGTCAGGGTGCCAGCACTGTTCAGGCAAACAAAGATATAATTATTCAAAATTCATCTGATGGGGGGGCAGAAAGAAATTAGAAACCTTGAAAATGCTTTCATTTCACAGGATGTTGCTGTACTGAAAGGGACAGTCTCCAAAAGATGTCCAGGTTTATCCTCCTATCTGATACAGCTTATTAATAAAAATATTTTTTCAAAAGGGCTAAAAAGTAATTTTCAAAAGCATTCTGAACAGCAAGCACTGCCTCAGTGTCCCTAGTTTTAGCCAACATTATTCATTCCTAGAATTTACAGTTAAAATCATTCAGATACATTCTTTAGAGCTAAAAAATTCTAGTTGTTATTTTCAATTCCCAGTGAGCACACTGGTTACATTTTTTTTTTAAATTCATGGGCCGTGTAAAGCAGAGATTCAGCAGTGTGATTTTCATTAAACCCACATCACATGTGTAAAATCCCTGTGGTTTCAGCTGATGAAGACAGTCTCTAACTGCCTGACAGAGCAATGAGAGCAATTTGGTTAGTATTGCAGATTTTCAGGAGTGGCACAGAAGATATGGATGTCTCTTAAGGAATTTTCAACTTATTTAGTTATCTGGGGACAACAAGCCCACAAAGGGGAGCTGAAGTTTTCAGTCTATCCAGGAAGGCTGGGCTCAGCTCTGGCATCACAGGCACTTGCTGAGGACGCTTTCTCCTCCATGCACTGTAAAACCGTGGGAGAAGTGCTGGTCTCCAAATGTTCTTCAGCGATAAAATGCCAAGTTGACCCAGTCTGTGATGGCTCCTTGGCAGGGTTACTGGTTACAGGGTACAGTAACCAGCTACCAGCTGGCTCATGGCCAGCAGCCCCTCTGCCCCATCCCGCATATTGAGCTCCATTCTGATCTGAGGAAAACATCCTGCTTTGTTTTCAAGTACAAGGCTTCTAGATTTGTAGTTTCCATAAAAGTCAAGCACCTTTTATGAAGTGGGCTTCTATTTCTGGGATACAGGATCAGGCACTGTATTGCTAACGTAGTTTATATTGTTGTATTTAAACAAAACTAAAGTATTAACATCTAAAAATTGGATGCTGCTCCGTGTCTTGTGATGTTTCTTACTTTGTATTTCTGTATTGATGATAGGTCTTCATGCTGAGAGCTGCTATGGGAGGGCTTGGCTTTAGGAAAGCTCTGATCCAGACTGACCATAACTGGGACTTCTCTATCTCCATATGCAGGGGATGAAGGGAAATCCCTTCCAAAAACTTTGGTTCCTTGTTCTTCCAGAACAAGTAGCAAATTTGGCGGATGCTGAATTGCCAGTACTGAAAAATGCCCAGAACTATTTGGATATTTCTATTCAGCGCAAAATTTATCATTACTTTATTGTATTTTCAAAGACCCATTTTTGCCATGCTGGAGAGTTGAAATTCAGAAAAGGTGCTTCTGCTCTTGGGAGGAATGCTTTGCTTTGGGAATTGAAAGCAAAGGGGTTACATGTGTTCCTCTTTCTCCCCATCAGTCTGTAGTGTACTGCCACGGAGGGCGAATTGGCTTCTTCCAAGGAGACATTCGCCTCCTGTCTGATGATATGAAGGCACTGCGGCCAACCATCTTCCCCGTTGTGCCACGGCTGTTGAACAGAATGTATGACAAGGTGAGCTGGATTTTGATTTTACTCTTTTTGGAACAATGGAGTTTATGTCTCTTTACCACTCATACGGAAGAATTCCCTTAGTCATGGAGATTTCTCAAGTAGATTACACTATTTCTGCCTTGCTGCAGACGCATTCTCACCCTGTGTAATGGACACAGCTCCTTTAGTGTGTGTGTATTATGACTTACACAGACTCCAGACACAGCTATCATGTGTGAATATGAAATCCCTCAGTATTAGCCTCCTACCCTGTTATTACTAAGCTTACCAGTGGCGTTTCTAGAGATATGGGATTTTTTAATCACAGAAACATCAGTCAAACCTGGCTGCACAAGGAACTTTTGTGCCCTTCAACCAGACTGGAAAACAAATCTCTTGTTCTGGTGGCAACAACAGTTGGAAATCAGAAATTTCAAAAAGCCTTTGAGGATTTATGCAATGTAAATGTGACAGTGGCTTTTGGATTTAGAAGTCTTTAAAACTAAGGTAAAGGTATTGCAAGATATTTTAGACAGGCACATTTGGTCATCATGTTAAATCTGTTTGACCAGCTGGGAATATCTACTCCTCAGAAGATTTACCTGCTAAAGACAAGCTTAAGCACAAGCTCCTGATTTAATTTTTCCTCAAGGTCAGGGCTTCTGTGCTTTATTTGGGGGACAGGCACTGGAGGATTCTCATTTGTCCAGGTGGAGTTCATGCTGGTGCCTGGTTAAGCTTGGGTAAATGCAGCCCCCATCACCGTATCAGCCACCACTGATACCTGTTCATGTCGCTCAGTCTCTGTTGCTCAGGTTGCATGAACTTCACTGAACCCTATCACAGAAATCGTATAGTAAGAGCAGCCCTGTCAATCTAGCCGAAGCCTGCACCACCATCCTGTCTTTTCCCCCCAGAGGAACCATGTGTACAACAGGGGATGGAGTGAAACACATCATTCCTTTTCCCCCCATTAACAAACCCCAGTGTAGCCTTGTTTACCTGTGCTGCAAACATAACTGTACCCACCTGGCTGGGTGGGTGCTATGGGGAGAACAGGTGTTGATGTGCTCTCTCTCCCTGTGACACCTGGTCTGCTGTCCTGGGCTCCCACAGATCTTCAGCCAGGCTGACACATCCCTCAAGCGCTGGATCCTGGAATTTGCAGCGAGACGGAAAAAGGCTGAAGTTCGAAATGGCATCATTAGAAATGACAGTCTGTGGGATAAACTGTTCTTTAATAAAATACAGGTAAGTGATTCAAAAAGGGAGTCTGAACTCAAAGAACTCTTGTTTCTTCCAGCAATGACTGGTTTTCTGACAAGGGGGTTTCAGACAGTAGGAAAAATTTCTTCATGGATAGGGTTGTCAAGCATTGGAACAGGCTGTCCAGGGCAGTGATGGAGTTATCACCCCTGAAAGTGTTAAAAAAGGGTGTGGATGTGGCATTTGAGGACATGGTTTACTGGTGAACATGGTACTGGTGCTGGGTTGATGGTGGGACCTGATGATCTTAGAGGTCTTTTCCAGCCTTAACAATTCTATAATTCTATGATTCCTTAAAGTTAGTGTAGTTCACTTGCCTGATGATGAACTGTGGGCAATCACTACTCTCTAGTGAACAACAGACTGGAAAATGGAATAGAAAAAGGGAACTGAGCACAGTTTGTTGCTCCGTGAAGTTTTGCCATATTTATTTTTTTGTTTTTGTTTTTAAACACCATGCATAATGTCAAAATTTCAGTTCTTGCAGGGATAACTTTCCAGAGGGAAATGGAGAAACACAAGGCAGGCTGAGATAACATTTGCCACATCCCTTTTCAGCAGAACCAAGAAATCACTAATTTATGGAATAGTGAAAAAAATTTTTTGCAGCTCTCAGATAGAAACTGTGCCCCTGCAGGGGAGGAAAGGTATCTAGGGATGAAATTCAGGAAGGTGGTCATGAAAAAAGGAGTAATTGATCAAAGAGATGCTGCTCCAAAGTTTTCTGCAAAATCTCCACAAATAGGATTGGATTTAGGGTTGGGTTTCAGTTGGGCATATTCAAACCCGCTTTTCCTCCTAGGAAAAGAATAAGGTTGTAAAAAAAATGCATGCATGAATCACGGTTTAGCAACCATGAGGAAAGAAATCAGAATGCCCTTCTGTTTGCCACGCATCTCAGTAAAGAAACAGATTAAATTGGCTTTAAACCAGTCTTTTTGGGCTCTGTACTACTCCAAGAGGCTTTAATTACTTCATTTTTTTAATTGGATGACTTATCTGGAGACATGCCACTTTATTTTTAACTAAAGAAACTGACTGTACTTGTGGTCTGTGGATTAGTTGTCCTCAGTGTGCAAAGATAGCAGAGTTCACCCAGCCGGGAGCGAGCCAGGCTGCATATTGATGCAAGGGCTGGCGAGACAGGCAGACTCAGTCAGCAGTTGTTTTCTTTTGTGCTGGGTTTTCTTTTTTACTTTTAGAATAAAGAAAAGGAAATGAGGGAGGAGGAGAAAGAAGTAAAATGGGACACAGGAATTGATGTAATACCCTCCAGAAATATTTGAAGGTCATCTGCCTTAAAAAAGGGACAACATTATTTTAGAGGGCTTGGGAGGCAATTCATTAAAACCGATGAGGTGTAAATAAGCAAAGAAGACTGGATGGAGGAAGAGTCTGTTTTTCCCAGCAGTTCCCAGAGCCAGGTCTGCAGCCTGCCCAGGCACAGTTTTCTCAGGGGCCCAGGCTGAGCAGCTTGTCCTGCCAGGGACGTGGGCACTCCTGTCTCCGTACACGGATTTTATCCCTCAGGAAAGTTTCAGAGCTAGTTCGTATTTCCATACATGGCCACATCACAGAACCACAGAATGGTTTGGTTTGAAGGGTCCTTGAAGATCATCTAATTCTGACCCCTTGCCATGGGCAGGAAATCCTGCACATCTATCCTAGAGAGAGCATTTTGTGCAAGCTCATGGTTTTGCCATCTGCAGTAGCTTCTGATGCTTTCTTTTGTTTCCTCCTGCTACCAAACAGGCAAGTCTTGGGGGGTGTGTCCGCATGATAGTGACAGGCGCTGCCCCTGCTTCCCCGACGGTCCTGGGCTTCCTCCGCGCCGCCCTCGGATGCCAGGTGGGTTTGTGTGGCTGTTCAGGGATGTTCATCCGCTGCTAGCAAGAGAACATGTGGTACTGAAGAAGGGAGATGTGTTAGACCCTCAGAACTGCACTTAGGACTGCGGTACCAGGATGGATCCAACAGCAGGGCTTGGGGCAGCCATGGAGTCCTGGTACCCCCAGAGCTCAGTGGGGTGGGAACAGCCCTGAGATGACACTAACAGGCAAGAGATGTTTTCACTCTGGGCATCTCCCAGAGAAACCCCAGAGGCTCATCCCACCCACCTCTCAGTACCAAATTGAGTATGTGCAATTAAATGTGCTTGTGCAAGGGCTGGGAACTTCATTACATGAGTTTTATTCTATATATAAATGGAGAGAGCTAATCTTCAGATGTCAGCCTAACCCATTGAGATGTCCACTGCGTTATTTCTGTGTGAGAGGAAGCCCAGAGCAATTAAAAGGTCTCATGTGAGAGCCTAGAATTAGTCAGGGAAAAAAAGGGGATTTCAAAATACCACAAAAACACCTTTTTTTCCCTCTAATAAGTTCTTCCTGTAGTGTAGCATATGTCCTGAATCAAAGGCTAAGTGCTCATCTTCTCCCCTATTTTCAATATTACAGAGCCATGATCTTTCCTAGTTATATAAATGGAATTTTGTACACAGCAGGAGCCAGGGACTGTGTCCCTGTGGCAAATGGGCACCCACACATTGCAGCTGTAGGCTCAGCTCACAGGACTGTGCAACAGAGGGCAATGCTTTGGATTTCCATTTCTAATAGTGAAATCTTTTATGATCTTGTAAAGATCCCTGTCTCTTTGTCAGGTTTATGAAGGCTATGGCCAAACAGAATGCACAGCTGGATGCACATTTACAACTCCAGGTGACTGGACATCAGGTAATTATTTTCTTCCACCATTTGAAGAAATAAAAGAAATGCACATTCCTTTAGGAAATTATGGACTGTAACATCAAGACCAGGCTGGATGGGGCTTAGAGAAACCTGATGTAGTTGAAGGTGTTCCTGCCTGCGGCAGGGGGTTGGAATGAAATGCGTTTTAAGGTCCCTTCCAACCCAAAACACTCCATGCCATTTCAGAATAGGTTTTATGTCCAAAGAGGAGGTGTTGGGATTTAGTTTTAATAGTGCAAAACCTTAATTAAGGAAGTTATTTCTGCACACAGACACAGCTCCTGCAAGAACATCCAGTGTATCTACAACTATGCAAGTAACTAATGATAAAATGCTAATTATTGTTTATAGGAGAGATGACAAGTGACTTGAAAACTTTGATTTCCAGGTCATGTAGGAGCCCCTTTGCCCTGTAACTTAATCAGATTGAAGGATGTGGAAGAACTGAATTATTTTGCTTCCAAAGGAGAAGGAGAGGTAGCAAATCACATTTTTATATCAAATTCTCAATAGTTAACACTGTATGAAGTAGTTTATAGAAGCATTTTACCTTTGTAGGGTGCATGGTTGCTGATATGTTACATAGTGCAAACAGGAAAGGAAAATGGCAGTTTAACAACAGTGCAGCAAAGATTTAATGAAAAAGGAGCTGTGGCAGTACTTCCAGCCTGATTCCTTGAACTGCTAAGACTGAATTAATTAGTTCAGCTAAGAAGAGCTGAATTGCTGTGATTTCTACATTGCTGTGATTTCTATATTACACAAAAATTAAACTTATTGAAATGACTGTTATTTTTAACTGCAAATGGAATGCAAATCAACTTCAAACAAATCACTTTTGCAAACCCTACTTCATATTTCCATTAGCTTGAAAAAAATCCATAGATAGTTTAATAACCCAATCTATTTTAGTTTCATGGAGCACAGTCATTAAAATATTTCAAATTTTGTGAGTTACTACTTAACTTATATTTCTAGCAGAATAAGAAAATAATTCATCATCACCCCTGGTTGTTTTGCAGATCTGTGTGAAAGGACCCAATGTGTTTAAAGGGTATTTGAAAGATGAAGAGAGGACAGCTGAGGCGCTGGACCAGGAGGGCTGGCTTCACACAGGAGACATTGGGAAATGGTTACCTGTGCGTACTGGACACACACAGAGTTCTTATGGCAATTGTATTATCCCATGTAAATTTTCAAGCACTGAACTTAGGTCTCCAAGCGGGTCTATCTTTACAAAGGATTAAGTTTATATTTGGCAGAATAAGCTCTATGTCAGTGAAGCATTGGAAAGCACAACAGCCAATTGAAAGCTCTGTTAAAGACAGACTGCTTGCTGAGTTTCTCTGGTTAAATAACTTCTCTGGGAATTCTCATTTCTTTCTCCTAACAGAATGGAACCCTTAAAATTATTGATCGGAAAAAGCATATATTTAAACTTGCTCAGGGAGAATATATTGCACCGGAGAAGATAGAGAATATCTACATCCGCAGTGACCCTGTTGCTCAGATCTATGTCCACGGAGACAGCCTGCAGGTACAAACTCAGCTTTCAGAAAATCTTACGTTACTCTTAGTAGTTAGAAGACAGAGAGAGCTGGGCATGAACGAAAGGAAAATGAGTGGATCACGCCACGTTGTCTCCCTCCTGCTTTGGAGCTGGCTGACAGCCAGGCAGGAACTGAGCTGCTGGTGTGACCCTGAGCAGCTTAGAGAATGCTGTGGCCAGAGATCAAGCCTTTAAGTTGGCTTTGGTGTCCTCTTTGGTTCTCCAGTGCTGTCCTTTGCCACCCTGCCTGTGGTAAATCAGGCAAAGGCAAAGCCACTGTCACCCCCACACTGCCTGCCCATTCTGACCTATCTTGTTCTGTTAATTTGCACATTTATACACACATGTACAGCTTTTGAAACCATGGCAATTCATCCTCTGCATTCAAGGCTCACAAGCATGAGCCTTCCCTTGGCATCAGAGTTTGCCAGGGACTTGCAGGGCCATGTGAGTTATTAATGTCCAAGAGGAGCACAAACCCAGCAAAGGGTATTAAAACTGCTGGTGCATGCACAGTCACATACAACCTTTTATCTGAGAACAAGGCACAGATATCAGAATGTACTTCATGATGATATGTTAGCCAGTTATTGACATAATTAAACAAGAAGTGGTAGACATGCAGAAATTCAGCTGGCCTGTGTATTCACTTCAATGTAGAGCCTGGAATGTGGTTCAGCTTTTGCCTGCAACTCTCCTTCTTTACCTACAGGCCTTCCTGGTGGGAATTGTGGTGCCCGATTCCGAAGTTATGCCAGGTTGGGCAAAGAAAAGAGGGTTTGAAGGAACATATGCAGAACTTTGTAAAAATAAGGTTTGTATCTGCAGTACAGCCTCCTTTTTTTTTTTTGCTGTAGCATTATATGTGCACAATACTGTGTCTAGGAATGACAATGTCAGTGACAGGAATTATTTCCTCACTGAACATCCAGCAGGGTTGACCTGGATCCAGTGATAAGTGTTGACTGGTGGTACCGACCTCTGCCAGCTCTGGTATGGCGGGGGGAAGAGTCTATCTTACACAGAACAACAGTACAGCAGGAGGAGAGGTTGTGTTAGCTTAGATTTCTTAAATAAGACAACTAAATAAGATTTATCACTGGTCTTCTCTGTGGTGACCAGCAACAGGATCAGGGGGAAGGGCCTGAAGTATCAGAGGAGGTTTATGTTGGATATTAGGAAAAGGTTTTTCCCAGAGAGGGTGGCTGGGTGCTGGAACAGGCTCCCAAAGGGACTGATCACACCATCAAGTCTGACAGAGCTCAAGGAGCGTTGCACAACATTCTCAGGCACATGGTATGACTCTTGGGGCTGTTCTGTGCAGGGCTGGGAGTTGGATTCCACGATCCTTGTGGGTCTCTTCCATCTCAGGACATTCTGTGATTCTATAAAAAGGACCCCAGTCTTAAACACATGCTCTCTAATACTGAGGAACTGCATTGGATCACATCAGTGAATGTGGATGCTGCTGAACCATCCCCCTGGTGTCTGTGGGCAGTGATTCTGCAATAAAGTCTGGCAGATGGCTGAAGGGCTGTAAATTTAGCAGCTATGTCACATAGTTGGTTTGAAAATAGAACCTTACTTTTCATACCAAAGAGACCCTTAACATCACCACACTTAAATATAATGTTTATACACTGCAATAGAATTTTGCTAATTACATATTAACTGTTAGTAAAGTGCTTGAACTTTACTCAGAAACACTTTTTTTGATGAACAGTGAGCATTAATTGCATGTAAGGTTCACTGTGGTAGCTCACGAGGAATTTCTGTGTTTTAACGCAGGAACTGCAGCAAGCGATAATGGAAGACATGGTGCGGTTAGGGAAGGAGAGTGGGCTTCACTCCTTCGAGCAGGTAAAATGAGACATCATTCAGCGTGGTCAGACAAGCAGCTTGTCTGTATAGAAGAGGGATTTGTCAGTGTTTATGATGTTACTACAAATCTTTGTTGCAGCTGTACATGCTGCTTTTGGAAAGAGCTTTATTGCTGGCAAGTTGTATTTATTCCCTTGGAAAAAATGTATTTGCTGTGATTCTGCTTCCTACCCGTGTTTGAAATTTGAATTAAATTTAGTGAAAGTTTTGGGTGCAGAGGTCAAAATCTAAATCAGGGACATGGATAATCTCCAGACTGACAACCAGAGGTCAAGATAAACATCTGTAGGAGTCTGACTTCTCTGCCACTGAAAGCTCTGTTAGAAATTGGGTCGCTAATTAGTACTATTATACCTAATCTCAAAATGCTGCTGATTTCTTTATTTTCAGTCTGGGCACCAGTTCTTTCCTGCTTGTGTGAATATTTCTGCAATAGAGCTACAAACACTTCAGAAGGGGAGATCTGAAATCAACCATGGATTACATAGCATTAAAAACACAGAAAAATTATCCACCCCATTTTAAAATGTCAAATGCTTATTTCCGTTTAAAAAATAAACATCTTTATCATTACATATAGTTAGCCAGGGCCTTTTTGCTTTTGTTTAGACTGTTTCTGGGTGATAATTCTAGTAAGTAATTCACCATATTGGAGTGGAGCGGAAGCATCATTAAACATAACCCTGTTATTCTCAATTTCTCAGTTACCTATGTAAATGAAATGACAGCAAAAAGAAATTTATTTTAAAATAATTAAGTATAAAGCATAGTTTTTAATGCACATAATTGTCTGTGCTAATAAGTCTTGTTTGCCTCTGCCATGGTCTTCACAGTATGAAATATCCTCAAGTAATCAATTCCACCAGCAGTTTTCAATTAATAAAGTATAAAGTAGTGAGGAAAGCCTTGCCATCTTTCTAAAAATTGGAAAAAAATTAGAATAGAATAGAATAGAAATAATGCCGTTTTCAAAATTTTCAAAATTAAAGGGCTTCAAAACTTCATCTCTGTTGCAATATGTAATCTTAAAAGCAAACACTGAGCCAGATACTGTGGCTAATGTTCATGTGGGATGGGATCCCCTGTTTATGGGGATACTCTTTGTCATCCATGTCCTTGTCTGCAGCTTGGATCTCTGTCTTGGAAACGACGAGTGTGTCTTGTGCACAAGCTACTGCAGCAAATGGAGGAGCACTAATAGCACGAACACTGATTTATGAAGGATTGTATGGGGGCAGGACCTGGATCGTGATGCTTGCAGGGAAAAATTAATCACATATCTAAGGAATAGAAAAGGGATTTGCAGCCTATATCGCTGTAGCTACCAGCCAAAAAAAAAACTGCAAAGCAGTCTGGCTTGGAGAATCACAAAAGCAGCAGATGGCTGGGGAATTTTGTCTTAAATCGGTGGACTCTGACCAGTCAGTCACGCAGCAGTTTTCTGCTTTCTCCCACACCAGCACGGGAAGGAGAAAGCTCACTCCCATCTGTGCTGCCAGGCTCCCCACTGTGCTCAGAGCCACTGCCTCAAACAAGGGCAGCCTTGTGAAATGTCATTTGCACAGGCTAAAAGATTTGTATCACTTTAATTTGCTAAAGAAGATCATCATGTACATGCTTTGTGCCTGCAAAGCTTCATGATAATTTTGCAAGACTGAATTGGTGCTGTTTACTTTTGCAGGGAGGTTGAGGTTTCCTAGCACAACTCCATGCCCTTGCCCTCTCCCCCAGTGCCTTTCCGCTGTGTGAAACTGCAGTGATGATATCACACTGTCTCTTGTGTGCTGCCTCGCTGTGCTCTGGCCTTGCTTTCATACAGAAAAGAAGTTTATGTGCTCATTCTCTTGGAGAGAACCCTTCTGTGGGCAGGGGACTGAAATCCTGGGGACTCCGCAGAAGAGTGCCCTGGATTTGAGGCACCACCGGAGGGAAGCACAGCAAAAAAGTTAATGTTTATTCAGTGTGATGCCTGTAACCTTTACTATAAATATATTCCTCTTTTATTTTAGGTCAAAGCCATTTATATTCACTCTGATATGTTCTCGGTGCAAAACGGTTTGTTGACACCAACATTAAAGGCTAAGAGATCAGAACTGAGAGATTACTTCAAAAAACAAATAGAAGAGCTATATTCAAGCATCTCCATCTGAAATCATGGGAAGAATCTTCTGAGTAATGGACTTCATAGCAATATTAGAATAATACTCGAAAAGTACAGAGCCAGAACAACACTGCTGAAATGGATAAGCATCTGAATCCTACATTTGAGCCTTTCATTTTTCTAGGATTTCATCACTAACCATATTTTCCCTTTTTGCCATCAGGTGTGATACAATTTCTTTTTTACTCTAGGTACACAGTAAGGCACTACTAAAAGTTATGCTAAATTGCCACAAAATATGCAGAAATTTCAATTTATGACCAAGTAAATTATGGAAGCATATCTTATAAATAACTACAAACATTTCTAATTAAAATAGGGAAAATTTCAGGTATGTCTGTTGATATTTGATTGTATATAACCTAATATATTAGAAACTAAGATAATAAATAATTCAATAATGTGGTCTACCTCAAATAATCAGTGATTGATGGTGAAAGTAAAAGTCTATTTTCTCTGATTCGGAACTTCAAGCTGGATTATTGGTTTATATAGTAAGTGATAGTTTTTAAATTTTTCAGGACATAAATGACATTTATTTGATTTAATCATTGATGACTTAACAACCAGAACAGAAATAAGAAGGAATTTCTCACTATTTGTACTTAATAGGCCTATTAGCATATTACATCTAATGGATTAATGTTACCTTGAAATGACAAGAACAGGGTAGAAAGCAACAGCACAGAATTGCCTCTATTTCTGTTTCATCCAGACACAGTTTATCCATGGTATGCAGATTTTGCATAGGGCTCCTTCAGTCCAGTGCACTCGCAGACATCTGAAGCTGCTCAAACTGAAAAGGTTGCAGGAGCATCGCTGGCTCTGTGGTGGCTTTAGGTGTGAGTTCACGATAATCCTTATGCTCCCAATCCCTAATTTATTTCTTCACATGCTGCTAATACTGCATAGTCCAGCTGGACTAACTCCCTTTCAGAAACGGCGCTAAAGAAACGGAGCATGAGGAATAAGCTGTGATTCTGGATGGGGCTTAGCAAAATGAAAGGGTTTGGGAAAAGGTCAGCCTGAGGTGCAGCAGTGGAGGGCATCCTTTGTCTGGCCATGGAAAGGGAGGGAATACTGCCCCAAAAGACTCATGGGGATGGGCTAAAGGCTGTGTTGGCCATCGCTGTGCAAGGTGTCACCGTACGCAGAACAGTGGATGTGGTGGCAGGAAGGCCTGTTACGGGAATGGCCTTATCTGGACACATCAAGTCCATTGGCATCACTTCCAATGGCCTCTCTGGAATAACCAGCAAGTGGTCTGGATAAAACCTTAGATTTCTGTGGTCATCAGAAAGAGGATAAGTCTGACAAGGAGTAGGAACAGACTCTAGAGCTCTCTTGGTACAAAGCACAAGGCAAGGAGAAAACTGTCATGTCAAGTTGCTTGAATACTTGGACTGTTGATGGCTTCCTTCTGTTAAACAGGGTTCTAAATATCTGTGTATTTTACTAGCTGATGTTTGTCGCACAAGTGCATACTAGCATGGAGCTGTGCCTGCTAGATCTTTGCTAGGACAGTGGAAGCACACTTATTTTCTCTCTTATAGTGGAATCCGCTGTAGATTTTTGAAGCTAAAAGTTTAAATTTTTAATCTAAACAGTATCTGATTTTCTCTCTGAAGTTCTGTTGCATGCTTCCAAATGAAATAAATCAAATTAATAAGTTAGTGTTATATGAAGACTGATTTATTCCAGTGATTTCAGAATAAAATGATACATAGGAAACCATATAAGTAACATAATGACTCAAACAATGTGGCAGTTTGATTTACCAGATGTGCATTTGATCCCTTTATGCACCTGAATCTTCATTTGATTTCAGTGCAGTGACTCATATCAGTCCAAAGCAAGTAAAGAAATATCTGAGATCTGATGGGATCATCATTTTTCACCAATGTATGCAGCAATAGCATTCCTGGGGAATTTGCATTCACCACGTCAATGGATGATAGGGATTATTGCACAAAATTTGTCTCTTTAGGTCAAGTCATAAAGGATTTTTATCTCAGTGGAGTTTAGTTCATATCCTTTTTGTATCAGCCAAAAGACAGTCATTACATACATAACCTTCAAAGCAATGGAGAATTAAATTCAGTACAATTCCCATCTGTTTTAATGTAACAGTTTTAAAATAAAAAACCCCAAACCTTAGTCATCTGAGTAAGTAGAGAAAAGCTATCTTTCACCTATTTTTTTTTTTTGCCATTGGAATTTAATTTACTTTTCTCCTAAGATGATTTCAGGCTTTTTGAGACAACTAAACTCTGTATAAGTATAGAAGATGCCAATGTGAATTTATTGACAGTTTAGATTGCTGTTACTTTTACATATATGATGCTGAATAGTATATCTGTATTTTTCTTTTGGTATTTGATGCAAAATGTCAGATGCACTAGAGCCAAATACATGAACACCAAAAGAATAAGAAAGAAAAAATGCAGACTTGGCCACCCTTGGATGATGCAAAATCTGAGTTGGTTTTTGTCACACCAAAAGTGTGAATGCTTTCAGAACTTGTGAAAAATTATATAAATAAACTAAAAGCTCTCTTTTATACTTGTATAGTCAGTTTTTCCTCTGCAGGTCATTCTCTAGCCATAATCATAACGATGTTGTAGGAGATTAACACTTGAAAAAGAGACATGCATAAGGCATAAGCTAGGCTCAATCCTGCTTCTCTTCAGATTCCAGAAATATTTATTTTGTATTGAGCTTTCTTCAGCTGAAACACTTCTTGTGACCACCAAGGAAAAATCTCCAGGGCTGTCCAATAACCAGATTTTTTTGTTTTGAGTTTTTTGTTGTTTGTTTGGTTTGGTTTGGTTTGTTTTCTTTTACCTTAAGATAACGAATTACAAAATTAGTTTCTATTATTCATCTTAAAGAGTGGCAACTCGTTTTGCAGTCAGTTTTACAGTTGCAGTACTGCATTCTTGGACATGTTAAACATGGGAGGTTCTTCCTGGGCCTGGTGCTATGCCTATGGAATCACTGGAAGACTCTCTTATACATAAAAAAACACATTAAAATACATTTTTCAGGAAGAGACTCATGCTTAGTTATATATTTTGTATGTTCTTCGCTTGACATATTGCACAGAGAAAAATCTGTTCTGCCAAAATGCACAAAGTGTGAGCAGAAACCAGACCACAGTCTTTAACCCCACATGGGCAGGAAATATATGGCATAATTGTCCTGAAAGTCACATTTGCAGGTTAAAATGCTTGATGCACACCAGGTGATATAGAGATGGTGAGTTTTTATTGATAAAGTACCATTTTGCAGTCTGCCCTCACTGTTAGTCAGTATCTATCAGCAACAGTCAAGTCCAGTCTCATTTTTGCCATGAATATAAAATTCTTATGTGTAACAAAACAATCTGACCTTAACCTCTGGAATGAATAAATTAACTTTGATTTTTTTTTTAATTTTTTTTTGTTTGTTTTACATGTGTTAAAAGCACAAACTGCTGATTTATATGTAAATAAATGCTACAAGATGAATGTAAAATGGGAAAGAATATACTATTTTTGCATGGTAATAGGTTACTTAAAGACCTCTTGATGCCTTAGAAAAAATTGAAAAATCATTTTATTTAGGGGCAATTTTACTGGCATGCTTTTTGTATCTTTTGTTCGCTTTGGTTTTCTCTGGGAGAAAAAAATCAGAATTAAATTATAGTTTCTTCTTGGAATTGATGTCCTTCAGTATTTTGCACATTTGGTGGTTTCTATGCCACCTCTGCGCCTGTGAAACAGTGAAGCTTTTCAGAGAAGAAATATGGATGCCTGTAGCCCAGAAGTGAAAAAGTTTTAGATCTCTTGAATTCTTTGAAAGAAAAATGTGTTCTGAGGCATCTGGAGTCCCTTTAAGCCCTTCATTTTAGCTTTTTGTTATGTATTTTAGCAAAGCAGCCAACAAATGAGGCATTTTGGTAAGTGTTGCCTATTGTATTTTCAACTGAAAGTGAAGGGGGGGTGAAATTTAACATAAACATTTGTGTAAAAAAAATCCTAACTTATTAAAAATTTTTCAGTTTTGGTATATTAGCATGTATATCAAAGAGTCATCTACGGAAACTTTTGTAAAGAACTAAATTCTCACCTTTCTCAAAACTTCTCATAAGATTTTCTCATGGACTGACATAGAATAAAAGCTCTTTTATAAAATCTGTTGTTCCTCCAGCACTTTGTCCTCACCATCGGTATGAAGTCATTTGGAATGTGTGCCTAAACTAAACGTATTGTAAAAATAAATTATGTCAAATAAAATAACGACCAAAAACATACTGGGACATGAGATTGATTTTTGCAATCTCCTATGAAAACTAATCGTTGCAGAGTTCTCTGAAGATGCAGCAGTCTGTCTGTAATTTTTTTTTAATCAATAATAACATAACCAAATGTATATGCTTGTTTAATATAAATTGACAATTGGGAATGCATAGTATTTTTTCAGACTGTGTCTAAACAAATAAAGTTTCAAAGCATTCGGGCTCTATTCAGGTTTTTGTGTGCACTCGTATCTCCCTTCACTTAAATATCCAGAAACGCCTGGAAGTGCCCAAAGCCAGGCAGGACTGTATTTGGCGTCCCTTCAACCCAAATCATTCTATGATTCTCCACGTTTTATTTTTTCAGGTAACGAAGCAACGAGATCCCTCCTCTCCACAAACTGAAGCTGACACACGGGGTCGCATCAGTACCGGGATTGTGACACGCACGATTTATTTACTCCATTTTCATACACAAGTTTTGCCTGGTGAGGGCGGCGAGCCGCTGGCCGAGGCTGCCCTGGGAGCGTTCCGGGNGCGGGGCTTGGGGTGCAGGAAGCTGGGCGGGAAAGGGTGGGGGAAAGAGGGCCCCGCGCTGTGCTTTGTCCCGTGTGTTCTCGTGGGTGAGGATGCTGGGCAGGGCAATCTGGCCGAGGTTTTTACCAGTAGCGTCCTCGGCATCCCCCCAAAGGTTTGTTCCTCACACGAGTGCCCAGCGCAGCGGGTCCTGTGTGAGGCTGGGAAGTGGTTTCTTGTTATCCATGTTCCTCACCGCTTGGAAAATGCAGACTGCTGTTCTGGAAACAGGAGTATTACTTCTATTTTACCTGCTAGTTGGCAATAGGAAGGATTTTTCCCTCTGTAGAGTGCTTCTCCTCCACTTAATCGAGTTGGAAGGGAGCACTGAGAAATGGCTAGAGAAAAGCCTTGCTTACCTTTCAGAGAATACTTTAAGAATTGCTTGAAGTTGTTACTCAAAAGGAGCTGCCTCGTAGTTGAAGGCACTGCAGCAGATACCAAGCTAAGAATTTGAGACCTGTTAAGAAAAAACTGCAGTTCAAGGGAAGGGATGGGGACAGACTGACAGACTATGGGGAAGACCAGCGTGGGATGTCCTGATCTTGGACTGATCTTGGTAATTTAAAAGTGAAGCTTTGCTGTTAGAGGGTACAGCAAACATTTGTTACTGCCTTGTTCCTGCTCTGCTGGCTCCTGCCCTCGTATGTATTTAGTGCTCCTGTGCACAGGACTGAATGCAGCTGAGCAACCGGCTGCCTGGAGGTCTTCCATATACTTGAAAAAAAGGAAAAGGATGAGTCCTGTGCATATATCATCCTGTCCTGAATTCCCAGGAAGTTTCGGTCGAAGGGCTCTGTGTGGCCCTGGGGAAATGCAGTGACTCAGGTTTTAGTGTGGGGATCCTTTATGGTCATTAAAGGGTAACTCTAGAAAGTTTGACTGTTTCTAGCTCTTGGATAATGAAAGCAAAGCGCAAAGCTAAATGACTTACAAAATTAGTTTTAGGATAAGAAAAATAGGTCTCTGAAATTTGCTGGTTACTAATTAATTGTGTCATTAATGCCATTATTCGGGATTATATACAATGAGGACCAGTTTGTGTAGACATCCTTGATACTCCTAATAAACTCCGTTTAAAACTGATTTGTACTCAAACTAGTTTGAATCAAGGTAAAGGTTGCTTCCAAGGTGGTGGGGTTTTTTTCCTCTTAATCAACAGATTTCTAAAACACAAGAAGTATTTCTTTAAGTATGCTTTTCCTTTTGTCTTGATATACTGCTGAAAAAAGCAAACTCAGATTTTACATAGTTTGTGATAATAGGGTCAAAAAGTGTTACGAGTGAAGAAGGTGGGAACAGCTAAAGGTTCTCTGTTAGAAATAATAATCTAAATTCTAATATTGAAATTGTTATTACTGAACTAAATATTTATTCTCTAGGCCTGAAGAAAAAGTGCAGTGAGAAAAACCTACCAAAGATTAAAGAAAATGTTGAATATACTGAAGAGAGCTCTTCATGCAACCAAAGGTCAGCTAGAAGTGATTCAAACATACCATTTTTAAGACTTGCTAGTAAATTATATTGTTCTGCCTTGTGAGATGGCTCTTGGAACGATGCAGTCTGAATCATCAGTGCACTATCATGCAGTTTGTCAGATTATTTATTGACACCCCATAAAGACATTTTGGAGTTGTTGCTTTTTTCTAAAACAGTGTAGCTCTGTGATTGAACTTGGTTCTGTTCTTCAACTGCAGCAGTCAAGTCAGAAAAACAACAGACTTCAAGACAAAAGAAGGGGCGCCAGGAGAAAGCAGTGTACCACTGAAGGTGAGAATGCTGTCTTGCTTTAATCTACTAGTGATGGAGGATAAATCAGAGAAATGTGACACTTAAATTCTTTCTCTATTCAGGTAAAATTTCCTATGAGTTATGTCTGTGTGTGCCCAGACATTTTTCAGGCTGAACTTGGTCCTGTATTTAGGATTACATTTTCTGTGTCTTTGGCCAGAATAAAAGCTGTTGGAGCTACTGGTAGCATGAGAAAACATCAATACTATCTATCCTGGACGAGGCAAGGCTGTAGGAATTGTCCTGTGTGGAAGAGATCTCAGTAGATTGTGATTCCAGAGAATTGCTCACTTCTAGGTCAGGCACAGACCTAGACAGGTCACTGATGCTCTCTCTTGTGTTATTAAAACTGGAACAAAGTGGTTGGAGATGATGGTGCAGAAATGTTACAGGACAGTTAATACTGGAGTGGCAAGAGAATAGTGAATCAGGTGTGTTTGAACTGAAACCTGCTGCAGCAAAGGGCACAGGTGATTCTGGTATAAAACTATTTTTCTTTAAAATTTTAGCGTTTCTTTAGAGTCTACCAATTATTTGCATTTTCTAGAAAATGCCTAGTTTTGTAGAATCTACTGCCTACACATCAGAGATGTTTGTATTTACAGAAATGGTGTAGGATTCTGAAAGTGAGGATTGGGTGCCTGAAAAAAAAAAACCCAAAATCAGAAGACAATGAAATTCATTACTCAACCTCTGTTGTGCATAAGTTCAGTCTTCAATGGCAGTCTCATCCAGCAAAGATTGCAGGATCAAATGATGGGATATTCGTCATGAATTTTAGAGCTGTAAGATTGCAGATTTGTTAATGTGCATGAACGTGCTACAGATTACACTGTGAATAGCAGGCTTAAGTGGTGAGGTACTAGACAGTGAGTTTTCTCAGCATCTGCTAATGTAGGATGATATTTAAAAGCCTTTCTTTGTCTACATTCAGTTTTCTCAGGTTGTTTGTATTGGTCTTTTAATTTTAGAATTCCAAAACAATCAACTTTGAAAGTAAAGGAAGTTTGAAAAATGCTGAAGTGACTTCAAGTGAGTATAATAGCAATACATTATCTTATTAAATATATTTTATATTGATATTGAACTAAATGTAATATCATGATATAATTTTATTTCTTTAAAAGTACCTGTCTTGTACTGTGTTGGTGTTGTACTGGTTCTGGCTGTGTGATATTAGAAAGTGAAGGTTTTAATACCACTGGCTGAACTTCCTCTTCTTGTATCCTGGGCTCACATGAATTGGTTGTAGGCAGCACGGACAGACACACAGCACCTGAGACAGTCTGGAGCCCAGCCTGTTGGAAACCACATGGTCTTGATTTTATCATTGACAGAACTAGCTGGGGACATAAGTTCTATAGTTTACTCAAACCTGCATTTCTAAAAGCTTGTGACCTATCGAAGAATTACCCTACTAGAGCCTAAATTCTTCAGGTATGTTTTGTAAGCCTTGGGCACAGAAGGTATCTTCTCTTGGCTTGGTAGTGTATGGAAGTAAACATAGGATGCCCTTTGTTTGCTTCTTTAACTCTATTATGACTCATTATAAGATACTGACATGACAATATTTAGCTCATTACAGGAATGAAACTCAGATAAGGAAATCCTGATGGTTTGTACCAGATGATAGATTTTTTTTTTTGGCCACCTGTTTTGTCTCTTTCTCTAGGTACAGAAATTACTCTTCCCACAGGTGTTTCCACCTTTCTCATAGAGTGTTTAGATGAAGATTCTGCTGCAGATTATAGCGCTGCTAGCGACAGCCTGAACACTTATTCATCCCCTGAAACATTCAGAGATGATGATTTGGGTGAGAGTTTTGGATGACTTTTTTTCAGTTTTATTTAATGTAGAAAATGTGGGGAGATTGTCTACAATAGAAAGACTAGCCGCCTCCCTTGGTGTGACTCAGCAGGTCACGTTTTGGCTTAACTTGGAATCTGTGTATCTGTCCTCTAATCTGGTGTGAATCAGGTTATTGTGTAATTTGAATTCTACTTTAAACCTAAAATACTCACTGTTGACACAAGTTATTTATTGGGAATGACCCACAACTGTGTGTTCAGTCAAATTCCTTCCAAACTTTTCTGCAGCTCTTGGAGCCAAGACAGTGCTTTAATTTTGCTTTTTAGTTTCTGTCTTGCAAATGTGATTGCTTTCAGTTTGGTCACAAGTTTAATAACTCAATAGATTTCAGCATAAAAAATCTGCACTTTTATTTTTTATATCCAGAAAGATGCAATTTTTACTCTGTGGACCTCGGCAAGTACAAGAACTCTACTCTCCTGGATTCCAGCAAAGCAGTGACCATAGATAAGATACCACAGATCTCAAATCTTTCAGCAATATTAGGTAATTCTTTTCTACAATACTTCAGGATATGAACATAAAAAAACCTCACTCTGGTGTGAAGAACCTGTATAAAATATGCAATGATCATTTTATGTAAGGCTATCTGCATAATGGAGAGCAGCTCCCTGCCAGTGGTCTGTCTTTGCTTCTATAGTTGTGCTTTTTAAGTCAGTTTGCATTAAGATATTGTCTGGTCTAAGCTGTCATAGCTTTTTCATTTAAAGTTTAGCTTTCATGTTTTGGGTTTTTTTTAGACCCTGTACCAGAGGATTTTCCAGACCGATGCCTTAGAAGGTAATCGTTACAGCAGACTCTTCGATGCACCTAAATGTTCAGACTCTTCTCTTTTGAGATACTTGAAAGAAAGGCCAGTACAAATGAGCCTCTGCTCCTGCAAACACATCTGTGGAGTTTCAGCTACCCATGTCCTCACCAACTTTGATATTGGTGGAATTTGAAATTGGTCAGGGAACGGTTTGCCTTATACTAGTTTGGCCTTGCAGCTGTAGGGAAGTCTATGTAAGAGAACTCAGTTAAAGGATCTTATGGAAGGAGATGGTGTTTATTTTAAAGACTCCTAAATAAGTTGCTTTTATGCACTTGCAGTAATTCTGTCAGATTTCATTCAGTCACAGCCAGAGGGGTGTGCCAAGGTGGTCTGGCCAGGTTTGTCTGTTGTCGTAGAGCATGAAAGGTGCCTGTTGTCAAGTCTTCATTAAGTCTCACATTCTGTGCTTGCCCAGAGAAAAATCAGGTTTTGGGCAAGTCTTTTATGTTCTGTAGGAATCATCAGCTTACACGGGGAGCTCCTTTGCTTTGGAATCCTGCAGATTTTATAATATCATCTTGGGGCAGGTTACTGCCTGTTGAAGTGTTTCCTTACTCGGAATGCATCTGCCAGGAAGTAGAATGGTGTGTTTGGGTGCTGTGCTGGCACCCTGTTGGCACTCTCCTGCTGTTGGGTGCCAGGTTTTCTCTGACAAGTTGTCTGTGGTCAGATTTTATCACAGAGAAGGGTCTTCTATGCTTGGCCTTGTCACAGAGCTGCCTTCAGGTCCTGACATAAAAACCTGAGGAACGTGAGTGTTTTTCTAGGAACAGCATCATTTCTTTTAACCCTTGTGCTTCCAGTCTTACAAGCAGACATTTTCATTCATAACACTTACCAATCTTAGTGTTACAGATCTCTGCACAATAGATTCTGAATTTTCTTGTGAACCTGATTTCCCCTGCATCCTCCTTAAATGTGTTCTGTCCTAGAATGCTGAAGTGCTAAGTATTTGGTGAGTCTTCTGTGGGTCTTAAATTGCAGCAATCCTCAGGATAAGATGTGTGATTTGATAAACTATCAAATTACTGTAAAGGGTGATTAAGCAACTCCTTAACAAAATTTTTAAAAATAAGATTTAACCCTTTTCACTCAACCTGTATTTTCCGAGGATTTTCTTTTTAATAGTTATTTTTTTAATGTTAACATTCATTCAGTATAGTTGTTCTTTTTTTTCCCCTTCTAGAAAGAGACCATCAAATTGCTCTTACAGTTCTTCAGCATTAGGCATTTCAGCTACACTGGCAGGTAAAATATGACCTGAAGCAGTTGTACTAGCTGTGAGAACAGAATATTCTACCCAAACTTAAATGATGGCACAGTATCTAAACCAGGCTTCTACTGTGTCATTTGTTTTCTGGCACAGACTAAACTCAGTTGTGTCTAGAAGGAAAAGTGTAAATTGAAAAATCGTCCCAGCAAATAAGACTTGGTTCTAATTAATGTGTTAGGAGAAGAAAACAAAAACAACTAACCAACTAAAGTCTCAGACCCTGCATTTTTCAATTTAATCACCCATGATGCTCAATGAAAATTGACATTTCTTATCTACCTTACCCAGGAACACAACTGTTTATGTCATGCTCTACTCGAGCCTATTTCTTACCAGCTTCACAAATACTTTGAGTCCCTGATGTAACTACAGTTCTGATCTGTGACTGATACAATTCTGTCTGTGGCCCAGGTAGCCCATATTTTCCCCCTGCTTACTTGGGAGTGTCACGGCAGCAGAAGTTGCCACTGGTAAAGACTGCTGTGATTATGCAGGTCTCTGGTCCCACAGTATTTACCCAGCTGTAAACAGCCAGGTGAACATGAGGTTAATAAGCAGCCTTGTTTATGGAATGGGAGAGGGGTAAAGCAGTCCTGATGGTGCGGAGGAGATGAGGGTTATATTGGAGGGAAGAACTGTGTCTGCATGGGTGCCTTTGGAATTATTCCTCTTTGAAAGCCATCCTGTAAGACATGGGGTGGAGAGTAGCTGTCGTCTTTGTCTCAAATTTAATTAATGTGTTGGAAATCTGTCACAGGAAAAAAGCTCTGTAAAATAACAGCTGCAAGAGAGAGAACTCCAGACCTAAAAAGTGGCATGCGCTGTTCTTCACCATTAGGACTGGAAAGCAAGGTGAAAGATCCTTAATAAATCAGTAAGGTTGTGACACAAATGATTGGCTCCTTGTATGGGTGGAAAACTCCACCTAGAGGAATAGCTTGTAAAGCAGTGTCTGAAGCCAGGGCAGAGTGAAGATGTAGCTTGCGTCTTCCTCTCGATAGAGGAATACTCATGGATGTCCCCTAGCTCACTGTTTTCCAGAGTGGCTGTGTCAGTGGTACTGAAATGGATTGTGCAGAGCTTGACTATGACAGGGGGACTCTTTTTTTAGTTCTTACTAGCCTATAGAGATTCGTTTTGTAACACCAAATGTGATTGTTTCACTATTTAGCATGACAATCAAACACCTAAAGCCAAAAGGTCGAAGAAAAAAGCAAGAAGTTTTAATCCCTTAGGAGAAGGTTCCTCATCGTTTGGGCAGCTTGATGCTCCAGAAAACACATCAGCCAGATCAAAGGGGATGAAAGCAGAAGTTCTACCAAAGAAATCGACAGATGCTGTGGCAGTGAGTATTCCCATTGTGCCCCAGTGATTAACACTGGCATGGAGTGGAAGTGGGAGTTGTGAATCCTGACTGAAGTTACGATTAAATAGGAGCAGTGGCAGGAAGTGCCACATCTGAAATGTCTGCTGCAGTAAACTAATTCTTTATCTTAATTTTGGAGAGCCTAAGACCAAAAAAAACCCTGAGTGACAGGAATTACATACTTCTGAAGAACTAGTAGTAATTCTTAGTGGAATTCGTTAGCTATTGTGTACTTACAGAAGAATACTGTAAGAGTAATAATAAACAGCAAAGACTTTGAAACTGATACTGAATTCTTCTCTGTTTTTGTTCAGCAAATGACTTCCACCATGCTAATCATGGAGGAAAACAAAGTCCTAAAAAATCCTGGTAGTGCTCAGCCTCTAGAGCTAGATGTGAGTGTCTGTCTAATTTTTTTTTAATGATTAAAACCAAAGAAATCATTGCTTGTGGCACATTCCATTTCTGCCTATATATATTACACTGCAAATTGCACAACAAACTGATAAATTCTGGACAATTAAAAAAACCCAAACAGCCCAATCTAGGAATTTGTTTTGTGTTTTTATAAATGTAACGTAAAACCAGCACTAGTTTGCTTACTTGCACAAACTCTTTGATTCAAAATTGATATTTAAATGTCAGTTTGAATTCTCTGGCAGTACAGGTAGTACAGTTCTGCCACTTGTCTCTTCACACTTGAGCTAGTGCATAGTTAGATAATAGTTAGATTAATAAATAGCTAGATTAATAAATTGAGAACACCAGGGTCTTGCTGAATCCCTAAATAATTTTTATTTCAGCAATAGAATATCTTTCACATGAGCCAACAAGCATTAGCTAATCTGAATTGCTGTCTGTTATTTATCTGGGCAGTTATTCTTCTATGTTTTGTTTTTTTTGATGGAGCTGTAGCTTAGCTTGTCGCCAGTGTGTAAAGCCTCACCTGGGGAAGACCTGTTCCTGAATACCACAGGTCCACTTGTAAATTCAGAAGAAATTGTTCCTCCATCTCTGAGCTCAGAAAAAGAAATTGTTCCGCAAAGTCCGGAAGAAAAAAATATTTTAAAGGTTCTGCTTTTATTGCACTTCTTAAATCCAGTTTCATCATGTTAATTTCTACTGTACTGTATATTTAATCCTTACAGTATCAAACTGCCAAAGAGAATGTTTAAAGCTTTGAAACTTTCTATCACCCTTTCCACGAGCATGTTTGGGTGTACACAAGTAGTCTTAAATGTTTTCTAGTGACATGCCTTGAAATCTGCATGTAATCTCTAATTTCCCTAGAAAAAAGCTAAAAGAACATTTCTTCAGTGGGAATAGTTGTGTGAATGAAATGTCATTAATCTTTCCAGCCTCTGTGTGACAGACAAGAAATCTGCTCCATCATTAGACTGTCACCAGACCAGAGGCCTTCCCGGCTCCAGCAAGTTCCAGTTAAATGGAAAGAGTTCTCCCTTCCCAAAGGAGTGCCTGAAGGTATATAGATTTGGTATATAGTGCCTGAGTATATAGATTTGGTTCACTGTGAAGATGCTAATTGATTAGTTGAATGTTTAAAGGTTGCTGGGCTTTTTAAAAAAGTCTGAATATTTGGAAAAATTGCAAGGCTAAAAACAGTGAAAGATGCAGAAGACTTCAACTCTCTGGCTTAATAGTGTTCTTGTGCAACAGTGCTTTATTAAAATTGCATTAATGTTTTCTGCTCCAAGGATCTTTAGCATAGGAATTAATACAGTCACAGGCTACTTCTGAATGAAGGCCTTACTATTATTCTGTGCTTTATTTCTAGGATGAGTAGGCCTGAGTTGAACTTTGGTATTTAGCACCACCCCTCCACCAAAGTAGTTCAAGTTAGCAGTAATGTTTTTCTTTAAAAATTATCAGTTTCTCAAAAGGTTTCTGTTCTTTTCTCCTGAAACCCTTAACAGAGGGAAAGCCCCTTTCTTCACTTCCTAGGTTTTTGTTAAACAAAAATGACAACTGTGAACAAAACTGTCTCATCACTTAACACAGAGGTAAAAGCCCCTCCCTTTCCCATCGCTTATGAAGTTTCTCGGTGTACCACTGGATGGCACATGTCTTCCAAAGTTTAAAGTAGTTCTGCAAATTTCCTGAAAGTTGTGTGTCATTTATTCTGTTTTAATTCAATACAGAGATGCTGCGTAAGTGTGGCAGCTTTCAAAAATACTGAACACACAAAAATTTTTGTTTGTGGTCTCTTAAGTCCAAATGCCTTCTGTAGCAATGGGGAACAAAGACAGACAGAATCCCTTGTGCATGTGAAGGAAATCGCTTTGTTGTAGAAAACACTCCCCTTTTATACCTTCAACTTCCAGTAGCCATAACCAGAACTTCACAGAAGCAGGGCACCCAGTGGCAGCTGAGCTGCAGCCTGCTGTCCACGTGTCCCAGCACCCAGCAGCCTCCTGCTCACGTGCTGCCCACGCGTTCCTCCTCATAACCTCACCCGCAGCCAGCGTCCAGCCATCCCGAGCCTGCAGCTGGGCCCTCCTACAGGGCTTGCTGCTAAACATACGCTTTAATAACTTTAACAATTACAACCCCATACCCCACAGTCTTCCTACTTTATTACCAGTTGGATGCAGGATCTAGAATGCAGGGAAGTGCTTGTAGGCGTGTGTGTATGTATTAATTAATGACACTCATCTGATGCTTCTGTACAGATCAAAGAACTGGGATGCTAGGTCATGTGCCCAGGCAAATTGTGGTAATACAGAACGCAGGTTGTACTTGGTGGGCAAGTGAATCAGAAATCAGCAAGTAGTGTTGTCAGAACAAAAGTTTGGTTTTCTTACTCCTTTTCTAGAGGGTCCTGGTATCAGGAATTAGACCCTGCCGTAAGTAGGGGGTTTATGCTGGATGTTTTGTTCTCTGCCCAAGGAGACTTTCGAATGATGCTGGTTTTCATTAGGAATATACATATACTGAAAACTATTGTTCTCTCCTCACTGGCAAATAAGACCTGCAAGATCCAGATTCTTCCAGACAAATGCTAGCAGTGGATATATCTAGTGAACATCTGAACAGCTGGTCTGATCATCGAGCTTTCTCTTACATATAAAAATGTACTACTTTATTGATAATTATTTATCACTTTTTTTTCTCCCTTATACTATTACAAGTACCAAAAATTGGATCTACTGTAAACCAAGATAAGATTTTTGGCTCTCAGGAGGAGCTAACAGAAGAAATGACTGTCTTGCTGCTGTGGCAGGGTGGAAAAACAGAACTCCTAACTAGTAAATAATGGTTGTATTTTTTTTTCATGTATGTTGTTTGAAATTTAGTATTACGTGTTTAAGTAAGCTAGTAAATACTCAAACAGTTCATATTAAATCATTTTGTACAGCAGCTAGATCCTGTTCTGGGCATTATTCTGTAAGGATTCCATAAAGATGATTCTTCAGTTTGTTTAGATTTTTAAAAAGTATGACTGAAGAACAGCAGACCAAATTGTTTTAATAGAATTACTTTTGGCTAACTCTCTGCCAAGATTTCTAGTTTTCTCTAGTAGTGTTAGCATCTGAAGATGTGACCTCTGTTTAAGTGTTAACATTGGCTGTGAGGTAACTGCGTGTCCTGGGAGTGGCTGTGAAAGCATTCACGTACTCTTGGGGACCCAGAAGTCAATAGTATGCCACCATTAAACTCCTTAAATGCTTCGGCCTGCAGAACTTTGGAGGTACAGGACTGTGTGTTCTGCTGTAATTTGATTTCTGAACACGAATGCAGGTCATCTTCACCCCATCATCACTGTGAATTGTCTCTTAATGATCAGCACATCCGCTGCTCAGCCACTGCCATCTCAGAGTCCTTCCTGTTTCATCTCAGGTATTTTGTAATATCACATCTCTCAGTCATTGTTTTTTCTAGTGGCTTCAGACTTAGAGAAAGTAAATGCCTTACATGAACACAATGGTGGAAAAAAACCCTTTTATAGCTGAACTGTTTGAAGAGATGGATATTGACCTTCTGGATTTTCAGGTTACTGCTCACACTGTGTCCACACAAGTCAAATTCACAGCTTCCTGCTCAGCTTGTGGATTCTTAATTCATAAATGTTGTTTTTAATGTGCTGAATGTCTCAGAAAATACTGTCAAGAACATGTCTTTTTCCACTTGAGTTCATTGCACATTAAAGTAATTTGGACCCCTACAGTGTTCTCACTGCAGTATTCTTTACTTAGACTTCAGCTGAACAAAAAGGAAGTTTTTCAGTGTTTCAAAATGCTAGTGTGGCTTTCAAAAGTCTGAGTTTGTTTCTCAATGTTACCACCTTGGAAAATAGTTCTGTATTTCCAAAAAGAGCATGACAAGAAGACATACAAAATCCACAACTATAGTTTGACTGCATTTGAAAATACCTGCAAAAGTTCAAACCCTGATCTTTTCCCCATTGCTCTGGGGTAGAAGGAAGTGCAAATAATTGCTGCTGGATTAGTCTCTGAACAAGTATTATATAAACATTCTAAATGGCTCAAGGTTAAAAATTATGCCATTAAGCTATTTTTCTTTTAAGCATAAGTAGAATGAGTTCTGCCAATAACTCCTTGGAGTCCTGTTGGGTGTGCTTTTAATTATCAATATCCTTGTTCTTGCAAATACTAAGTCACTAGTAATTATGCAAGAATTTAGAACCCCTAGGGGACAGAGGTGAGCTCCTTGATGTAGCTTTAAGCAAAATTGAAAGTTACATATTTACTAAGTTGTGTTTATGATGATTGTTGAAGTAAACGATGGTCCAGAATAAAGGTAAGTTTATTGTAAGGGTATTCTGGAAGTCATAGGAGAAAACACTTATTTTGCCCCAGACCGTTTGGTAGTGTTTTACAAAAAGACTAATATTGGCAAACTAATTGGAAAGTACAAGAGAGGAAAATATGTTCTGTAACTATAGAATTGGCAGTAGCAGCCTGAATATTGCTGGGGTTTGCTTTTGTTTTTCTTGATGTGATGAGGCTGTATAGGAGGACAGAAATATCACGAACCACAATCTCTTGTCCTTCCCTTCAGTTATGAAAGCAGTGCTTCTTATCATCTTTTGTCTGACTCTTAGAGAAAGTGTAATTAATTACCAGGCTAGCTCGTTGCCCCAGGGAAGGAAATTCATTTTGAGGCTGCAACAATCTTTACTCTTGTTCTGCTGTTCTCAAAGGAATGGCATTTTCCCATAGTTTGGTTTTCAGCTGAAAAATTACTAAATGAAATTTCATTCAGAGTGGAAACTGGCTCTTCCATATTGGTAGATAAAGGTTATGGGTCATGGCCAGTTAATGGGTAGGACAGAGAAGGTTATTTGTGCAGTGATTCAGGAGAAGAATCTGTTCAGTGTCACCAGGGCTGCTCTGTCACATCCCAGACATGATGAAGTCTTAATGGCTTGAATGAAATTGCTTCAGTCCATGCAAGAACTCCGATAATCCTTTATCACCAGGCATGGTGCATGGCAGATGCATGTTGAGTGAATGTATTATACATAAATCTGTAAGAGGTTTTTCATTAACGCTGTTCAGTTATTCTTGTTATCTGAAGTGCACTTCTAGGAGACTGACTTCAAGTACTCAGAGATGGTGGGAGATGTTTCGTGTACTGGAGTGCTACAAAGGTACATGCACAAGGCCGGTGGAGGGTAAAGCTTTACATGCAAATGGTTCTGGTTTGGTTCATAATCTTTAGACAGAAGAGAGATGTCTGGGGCCCAAATCAAAATATGCTGAATATACACATAAGTTCACTTACATTTAAAGGGACTCCGTCAGCTTGAATTGTAATGCACTTGCGCTTAGCTAAATCTTCATCGCTCTAAGTTGTGAAACTACTGAAAGCTGAGTTACATATCCCGGCCAAAATTCTATCGTTTTATTTTGTTCCCAGAGGACTCTGTCTTCGAGACTGTATTTATGTGCTCCTCTTGAAGCCAGGAGGCTTCCACATGGTGAAAGGATGCAAAGATTGGTCACGTATAAATCTGTGGAAGGCACGTGTGTCTTCCATACAGAAGGGGGAAAAGATGCCTCTCAACATTAGTTCTGTTTTGTGTTAGATTAGCCTACAACTTCTGGTAGATGGAAAACAAAGTTCCTACAGTTGGGTGATGGTGAAGAATCATTACACATGCACTAAATTATGCCTTAAAAATAATCTGCTTAATTTAATCTTACATCATACGTTGTTTTAGCTTAATTCCATTTTCCAGGGAAAGCAGATGAGTCAGTCAGTTTTGTCAGTCCTTAATTAAACTTCCTAGCAGAGTTGTATCTGAACAGTGAGACACTGAACGAGCCTGTTACCAGTTACCAGAGTTTCTATTTCACTTAAGTATTACTAATAAAGAGTTCTGTAAAAAGGCGTAGATCCTTTTGATTTTACAAAACCTATCATGCTTTTTTTTTTTTTTTTAATTTTTTTTGGAATCAGTTGCTGTGCTTTATGTCCTAAATACTCTTTTGTGGATGGATGTTTTACCTGTAACGATGGCTTCCCCTGCCATCAACTACACGCCTTCCACCTTCGGTGTAGGTTTTGACTCGAGCGCATCTGAACCGGGCCATTCTGCTACAGCTGTGGGAGAATCGCTTCTTGTACCTGGAAGGAGAGCGGGCAGGATCTGGATTTTCGAGGTTTTGGGGTAAAAGACGTCACCTTTCTCTGGTTGCACCCCTGCACGCCGAGACCCGGAGGCACTGGGTACAGCCACGAGCAGGATCTGATCCCTTGATCGTGGCCTCCTCTCGCCTTCCTGGGGCTCCTGCCCTTAACTTCCGTCCGAAGAAGGAAAACACCCCAGCGGCGCGTTCTCGCCGCTCCGGGGGCTCCCTGGGCCCTGCCCCCGGCTGGGCCCCGCCGGGAGCGGCCGCTTTTCC